>WNWK01002004.1:0-172107 GCA_009830355.1 Cherax destructor | reverse complement strand
GCGAGGGGAGGCTCAGGGAGATGTCCTGTCTAAGGGCAATTTGTGGTGTAAATATTATGCAGAAAATTCGGAATGTGGAAATTAGGAAGGTGTGGAGTTACAAAAAGAATTTGTGGGGGCGTGGGGGGTTGTTGAGGGGGTTTTGGTCATTTAAGAGAATGGATCAAGAGAATATTGGGAGGCGTATAAATCTGTGGGAAGGAAGGGGGGGTGGGGGTGCCGGGTTGGAGGGAAGGGGAAAAGGAGGTTTTGTGGGCAGGCTTGGACTTCCAGCAAGATGTGTGGCTTTTAGATGAGGAATGGAGCAATGGTTTTGGGACATGCGATCTGTTAGTGTGAGCGGGGGTAACATTGTGTGAAGGGATTCAGAAACCATTTAAATTTTTAGTTATTGAGTCCGGGAAATGGGAAGACAATGCCTGCACTTTAAAAGGGGGGTCTGGGGTGACAGCTGGGAGGGACTTTTCTCCTTTGATCCTCCTCTGCAAAGCAGTGATTATGTTTAGGTGGTGAAAGTGTTGAATGATGATGAAAGTTTTTTTTTTTTTGGGGATTTTTTTTCTTTTTGGGGCACCTATATAATATATAATATATATATAATATATATATATATAATATATATATAAAATATATATATATAAAAAATTTTATAAAATACAGGGGACCCGACTTTCGATGGTCCCCAAACTCACCCCTTTTGTAAGTTTATTTTTTAAATCTTTTGTAAGTGTAATTTTGGGGTCTAAAAGGACTAGTCTATTTTACATCATTCCCTTTTGGGGATAAATTCGTTTGGTAATGGATTGAACAGCATTCTGGGAAAGAAAAATATCGTAAGTCGAGGTACCACTGTATAAATATATATATATATAATATATATATAATATATAAAATAATATATATATATATAATATATATATATATAAAAATTTTATATATAAAAATATATATATATATATATATATATATATATATATATATATATATATATATATATATATATATATATATATATATATATATATATATATATATATATACAGTGGTACCACTTTTCGATTCCCCCCAAAAAAAACCCTTTTTTGTAAGTTTTTTTTTAAATGCTTTTTTTAAGTGTAATTTTTGGGGGGCTAAACGGGCTGTCTTTTACATCATTTCTTAAGGAGATAAAATTTGTTTGGTAATGGCACTTTAACAGCATTCTGGAATGAAAAAATGTAAGTCATCCACTGTTTAATGGACCCCAGTTTAAAAACTTTCCCCCTGAAACGCCAAGGCCCTTCGGCCCCCCTTGGAAAAAAGTCACGAGGTTGTTTTTCAGACCCCCAAAAAAACACTTTCCCCAAAAAACTTACAAAAAATACTTACAAATTATTTCGGATTGTTCCGGGTCCATTATATATACGGGGCCCCCGGTAAGAAACCCTTTGGGTTATTAATTTTGTGTTCTTGTGGAAGTGTATTTTGGGGGGCTGAAATAAAACCCCCCGTGAAACCTTGGGAAAATTTGTTGATGGCATTTACGCTTCAGGAGGAATTTTCCCCGGGGTATTATTTTATATATTGCATTAATATACACAAATGATTTCAAATTATAAATAGGGTTGTCTATGGAAACCTCTTAAAAGTCACATTGAAAGCACGCAATATGGTTTCCGTACAAGAACATAAGAGCATAAGAATGAAGGAACAAGGCAGTAGACCTACCGGCCTATACTAGACAGGTCCACTGTATATATATACAGTGGACCCTCGGTTAACGAATACCCCGGAAATCGTGCAATTATGTAAGTATAATTTTGTAAGTTCTTGTGGAAGTGTATTTTTGGGGGTCTGAAATAGACTAACCTACGTGAAATTTTTCCTTAAGGGAGTAAATTCGTTCGGTAATGGCACTTGAGCAGACTTCAGGAGTGAAGTTTTTACGAAACTCGGGGGTCCACTGTATATTTATATATATTGCATTAATATACACAAATGATTTCTACTTATAAATAGGGTATGTCTATGGAAACCTCTTAAAAAGTCACATTAAAGAAAGCACGCTAATATGGTCTTGGCGTACAAGAACATAAGAGCATAAGAATGGAGGAACAAGGCAGTAGACCTACCGGCCTATACTAGACAGGTCCTCCATAAAGCTAACCCACTTCCACTCAAATATTTTTCCAATCTAATACCAAAGTCACTCAATACCTAAGCTTCAAGAACCCTACTAATCCATTATCTGCAGGTCCCAGTCGTATCCAACCCTTCTCACTCATGCATATCTAACCTATTTTTAAAGATACTTATTGTTTTATCTTCAATAACCCAACATGACAGATTGATCTACTTACTGACCACACTTATTACTGAACCAGTATTCTCCTACATATTTTCTAAATCTAAACTTATCCAATTTGAATCCATTACTTCTTGGTTAGATATCCTCAACACCCTATTTATATATCCTCTATTTATGCCCATCTTCCATTTGTATACTTCAATCATGTCACCCCCTCATTCTACATATGAAATAATATGATAATGGCATACACAAAAACAGAAATCATCTTCTTTCTTTCAACACGTCGGCCGTTTCCCACCGAGGCAGGGTGGCCCAAAAGGAAAAATGAAAGTTTCTCCTTTTACATTTAGTACTGTAATATATTCAGGAGAAGGGGTTACTAGCCCCTTGCTCCCGGCATTTTAGTCGCCTCTTACGACACGCATGGCTTACGGAGGAAGAATTCTGTTCCACTTCCCCATGGAGATAAGAGGAAATAAGAACAAGAACTAGTAAGAAAATAGAAGGAAACCCAGAGGGGTGTGTATATATATGCTTGTACATGAATGTGTAGTGTGACCTAAGTGTAAGTAGAAGTAACAAGATGTACCTGAAATCTTGCATGTTTATGAGACAGAAAAAAGACACCAGCTATCCTACCATCATGTAAAACAATTTTTTTTACATGTACCCAAAGATAAAATAAAGTGAATGCAAACTAAAGAATTCACATTTTGTAAACTTAAACATTTTTATTAGCAAGGCATCATATGTACACAAACTTGAATTAGATTGGTGAAATTCCCACCATCTTAACAAATGTCTGTGTTCTTATGATGTTTTTCTTTACAATGATTCATGGTATGTACAGTTCAAATCCCAGGGAAGGCATAGATAAGTCTTCTTAAGCTTGAAGCCCCCAGTTCACCTAGTAGTAACGAGGTATGCAAGTGTTAGTAGACTGTTGCGAGTCACATTCTAGAGGATCCCAGTGAAAATAACATATATTGATTGATTTTCTTGGGTTATCATTGGTTATTAATCCTCTGAGGTTAATAATCCAAAGAGTCTTAAGCTATAATACTGTTCTCAATATGCTTTAGGTGCTCATGTTTACATTTTTTCTCCATGGGGAATTGGAACAAAATTCTTCCTCCGTAAGCCATGTGTGTCGTAAGAGGCGACTAAAATGCCGGGAGCAAGGGGCTAGTAACCCCTTCTCCTGTATATATTACTAAATGTAAAAGGAGAAAATTTCGTTTTTTCCTTTTGGGCCACCCTGCCTCGGTGGGAAATGGCCGACGTGTTGGAAGAAGAAAGTTTACATTTTAATGTTGCATTGCCCGAATACCTTAGATGGAAGTTTCTTGTTGTTAAATATCTTAATAAGAGCATTGACCAAGGCTAGAGATGAGAGTTGCTTGGTGTCCACTTCAGCAACACCTCCTGGTAAAGGCAGAGTGCTCTGTCTGGCCATCTCTCCTATTGCTATCACTAAAGCATTCTGAATAGGGCTGCTCTCGCTTAGCATCTGATGCACTATGAAAATAAAAAACAAATACAATTATAGTACAACAGCATTTATAAAATATAAGAACTGTATAATATTCATGTATTGCTGTATAATCAATAGTAGTATCCTTTAAACATAAAATGGATAAAACCATCCAAATAAAAGACTTTAAAATGATGAACTCAACTGATACTTTATTAGAGAAGCTCCTATCAAATTGTAGATTGGCTGAAAAATTAATTGTAGTTTATATTCTTAGTATATAGCACAATCAGTATTGGCACTTACCTAGGTCATGAACAATAGACTCATAAGCTGGCCAGTCCTCAAGGTAGACTCCAGACCTCTTCATGTTATTAATGTTGTAAGCATAACTGTGACCCACTGCTAGCACGCAGCTCTCTTGACTGTCCACACGCTGACAGGAAAAACTAAATTTATATTCTCAAGGTAAATTTTATCAATTTAAATACTGAATCCCTTTTATCATATCTTCACTTACAAATATGAATCTATATTCGTACACACTACAGTGGACCCTCGCCATTCAAATTTAATCCGTTCCGGGAGCTTGTTCTTAACGTGAAATGTTCGAAAGGCGATTTAATTTTTCCCATAAGAAATAATGGAAATACAATTAATCCGTTCCTGCTGTCAGGAGGCATGACAAAATAGTACTTCACTGTGAAGCTATTATCAACTCGACAGCTTATTTATCTATCACAATTCATCTAATATGACATAATAAACAATATAAATAACATAAAAACCTGATATACACTCTGGAATGAATAAAATATGTATGTCATTACGAATGTGGTGGCTGGGAAGGATGGTGGTGGCGAGCATTCTCGCTACAGCTGTGAAAACATCTTCCCATTCTTTCCTCCTTCAGACGTGTTAGTATAAGAGAAAACGGAGTTTGTAATGCTATCTGCATTAGATCACTTCCAGTCAGCTCCAAGTAGTGAACAGAAATCTTACATGTCAGGCTGGTAACAGCAACAACAACAACTGGTTTGTTTACAAAACTCCCTCCCGAACCTTCATTTAATCTTGTTTACTCACCACTGCCTCTACCACTGCCTCAACCACCACTGCCTCAACCACCACTGCCTCTCAACACTGCCTCTACCACCACTGCCTCTCACCACTGCCTCTCACCACTGCCTCAACCACCACTGCCTCAACCACCACTGCCTCAACCACCACTGCCTCAACCACCACTGCCTCAACCACCACTTCCTCTCACCAATGCCTCTACCACAACTGCCTCTCACCACTGCCTCTACCACCACTGCCTCTACCACCACTGCCTCTACCACCACTGCCTCTACCACCACTACCTCTACCACTGCCTCTACCACCACTGCCTCACACTTAATGAACAAACTCCAAACAATTATAATTAAGTGTGAAATGTCTGGATGAGCGTGCAGGGTATTGTTCTCTCGAGTGTAAACAACGAGGGACTGGCTCTCCAAGCGCCTGGGCGGACAGGTGATGGACACAATTGTTCAAATCGTGATATTTTGTTCGCATGATGATATCGATTTTCTTGTTCTAATGACGATTTGTTCGACTGCCGAGCCGTTCGAATAGCGGGGGTCCACTGTATTTTATATCTTTACCTTCAAATCAGACATTTGATTTTGAAGCATTAAAACACTACAATACTTTAAAAAAAAAAAGAGAAATACAGTGGTACCCCGAGTTTCGGCCACCTCCCAACTCGAACAATTATGTAAGTGTATTATTGTAAGTGCTTTTGTAAGTGTATTTTTGGGGGTCTGAAACAGACTAATCTAATTTACATTATTCCTTATGGGAACAAATTTGTTTGGTAACAGCGCTTGAACAGCCTTCTGGATCGAATTATGGCTGAAACTCGGGGTACCACTTTATTAGATAATGATAAATCTTGATACTGTATAAATTGCTAGCTAAAATTAAAAAATAAAAATAATTTTTATATAATACACACCAAATTTTTCACGTTGGTAATCTGGCAAGTGACCTTCTCGAACTCCTGCTGACTTTGAATTTGACCGCTAACTACACCAAAGAGATGAGCTGCCACCTCTCCGTAATGACTTCCACGAAGGATGAATTTCTGTAGGAGATAAATTCCATGCAGGCCACTTATTTTGAAATATATTATTCATGTTATCAAAGTATGTGGTAACACCTGAAAACAGACATTATAAACAAGAAAAGAGACTTTCAAGTGTATCACATAATGAATTAGATGTCATTGTCCAAAATTATTGCTGGAAGTCTAATTTAGCAAGAAACTTTGTAAACATGGATGGTCTGTGTGCAGTTAAATTAGGTTCTGGAAAGCACTGAACCCTCAAGGGTCAGTCAGTACTGCATGGTCAACCTGACTCATACAATGAACTTAACCTGAAGTTAGTTAGCTTTATGGTTCAGTAAATATATGGAAATTTTTCTCCCTCCACCCCAACTCACCATCCCTCCCACTGCCTAATTTAACAGTATGACTACCCTAATAATCAAAGTTTCATGCTTAATTCTTTCTTTAATTCACCAGCATCACCTGCACTTTGATAAATATCCAGAGACAAGATGGGGCAAAGAAAAGAAGGAAAAGGTGATGATATACAACGACCCACATGGGCGGCTGTTTGCTTGCATCAATTCATTCTCCCTCACACCCTCCCCTGCATTACTAAAATAAATGGAGTTGCCCAATGTGTAGCAATGGGTCTCCTGCCTGCCAGCTGTAGTGAAAATGTGCGCTACCAATGGAAATGAATTCCACTCTGATGTACTCTAATGGAAACAGAACACTTCTTTTCGAAACAAAAGCCTAAATTTAAATTGCAGAATACAGCGGACCCCCGGCTAACGAACACCCCGGAAATCGTACAATTATGTAAGTATAATATTGTAAGTGCTTGTGGAAGTGTATTTTTGGGGGTCTGAAATAGACTAACCTACGTGACATTATTTCTTAAGGAAGTAAATTCGTTCGGTAATGGCACTTGAGCAGGCTTCTGGAATGAATTTTGTTCGTTAGCCGGGGGTCCACCGTATTGAAGATGTGAACTATTATCACGTGACTATTGTGGCAGGATGCTGAACTTTGAGATTTTTTGGAATGTAACCCTAATTTTCTCATATGTTATTCACTTTCTATAGCATGAATTTACAGTGCATGTTGATTTATAAGAACATAACCCGACTGCTAAGCGAGAGTTTACTTTACATGGTATAACCAAGGTATACAGATAATAAATTTTATGTGATAATTTTAAACTATTTTTGAGATGCTGTAGCTCCCAAATAGTACCAAAAATGCTAAAATCTTTAGAAAATTTGCTTAGGTACCAAATTTCTGGGCCTGCAATTTCAAGTGAGACTACCCTGCACATACTCGTCAACTGGGAAAAGTGTAGTGAGTTTGCTATAATTCTCCTTAGTGGTCACCTCAGTGTGCCATTATGAAGACCCCTTTCACAACTTTTGAGAAATGGGTTGCTTAAATAGCCACATGAATCCTACCAAATTTCATTAAGAAACTATTTTAACAACCTGTGTAAGAATTACAAAGTTTAAATCCATGAAGAGGGATTCTAAAAACCATCTGGAAACAAAATGAAGAAACTAAGTATTTTTTTTTTTATTAACACATTGGCCGATTCCCACCAAGGCAGGGTGGCCCGAAAAAGAAAAACTTTCATCATCATTCACTCCATCACTGTCTTGCCAGAGGGGTGCTTTACCCTACAGTTATAAAACTGCAACATTAACACCCCTCCTTCAGAGTGCAGACACTGTACTTCCCATCTCCAGGACTCAAGTCCAGCCTGCCGGTTTCCCTGAATCCCTTCATAAATGTTACTTTGCTCACACTCCAACAGCACGTCAAGTATTAAAAACCATTTGTCTCCATTCTTTCTTCTTTCAACACGTCGGCCGTTTCCCACCAAGGCGGGGTGGCCCAAAAGGAAAAACGAAAGTTTCTCCTTTTACATTTAGTAATATACACAGAAGAAGGGGTTACTAGCCCCTTGCTCTCGGCATTTTAATCGCCTCTTACGACACGAATGGCTTACGGAGGAAGAATTCTGTTCCACTTCCCCATGGAGATAAGAGGAAATAAGAACAAGAACTAGTAAGAAAATAGAAGAAAACCCAGAGGGGTGTGTATACATGTATATATATATGCTTGTACATGAATGTGTAGTGTGACCTAAGTGTAAGTAGAAGTAACAAGACATACCTGAAATCTTGCATGTTTATGAGACAGAAAAAAAGACACCAGCAATCCTACCATCACTCCTATCAAATACGCTCACACATGCTTGCTGGAAGTCCAAGCCCCTCGCACACAAAACTTCCTTTACCCCCTCCCTCCAACCTTTCCTAGGCCGACCCCTACCCCGCCTTCCCTCCACTACAGATTTATACACTCTGAGTTATTATGTCTCGTTCCATTCTCTCTACATGTCCGAACCACCTCAACAACCCCTCCTCAGCTCTCTGGATAATAGTTTTGGTAATCCGCACCTCCTCCTAATTTCCAAACTCCGAATTCTCTGCATTATATTCACACCACACATTGACCTCAGACATGACATCTCCACTGCCTCCAGCCTTCTCCTCGTTGCAACATTCATCACCCATGCTTCACACCCATATAAGAGTGTTGGTATAACTATACTCTCATACATTCCCTTCTTTACTTCCATGGACAAAGTTCTTTGTCTCCACAGACTCCGAAGTGCTCCACTCACCCTTTTTCCCTCATCAATTCTATGATTCACCTCATCCTTCATAGACCCATCTGCTGACATGTCCACTCCCAAATATCTGAATACATTCACCTCCTCCATACTCTCTCCCTCCAATCTGATATCCAATCTTTCGTCACCTAATCTTTTGTTATCCTCATCACCTTACTCTTTCCTATATTCACTTTCAATTTTCTTCTTTTACACACCCTACCAAATTCATCCACCAACCTCTGCAACTTCTCTTCAGAATCTCCCAAAAGCACAGTGTCATCAGCAAAAGCAACTGTGACAACTCCCACTTTGTATTTAAGTCTTTATCTTTTAACCCCACACCTCTTGCCAAGACCCTCGCATTCACTTCTCTTACAACCCCATCTATAAATATATTGAACAACCATGGTGACATCACACATCCTTGTCTAAGGCCCACTTTTACTGGGAAATAGTCCCTTCCCTCCTACACACTCTAACTTGAGCCTCACTATCCTCATAAAAACTCTTCACTGCTTTCAGTAACCTACCTCCTATTCCATACACCTGCAACATCTGCCACATTGCCCCCCTATCCACCCTATCATACGCCTTTTCCAAATCCATAAATGCCACAAAAACCTTTTACCCTTATCCAAATACTGTTCACCTATATGTTTCACTGTAAACACTTGGTCTACACACCCCTACCTTTCCTAAAGCCCCCTTGTTCATCTGCTATCCTGCTTTCTGTCTTACTCTTAATTCTTTCAATAATAACTCTACCATACACTACCAGGTACACTCAACAGACTTATTCCCCTATAATTTTTGCACTCTCTTTTGTCCCCTTTGCCTTTATACAAAGGAACAATACACAGTCTGCCAATCCCTAGGTACCTTACCCTCTTCCATACATTTATTAAATAATAGCACTAACCACTCCAAAACTATATCCCCACCTGCTTTTAACATTTCTATCTTTATCCCATCAATCCCAGCTGCCTTACCCCCTTTCATTCTACCACTGCCTCACGAACTTCCCCCACACTCACAACTGGCTCTTCCACACTCCTACAAGATGTTATTCCTCCTTGCCCTATACACGAAATCACAGCTTCCCTGTCTTCATCAACATTTAACAACTCATCAAAATATTCCCTCCATCTTCCCGATACCTCTAACTCTCCATTTAATAACTCTCCTCTCCTATTTTTAACTGTCAAATCCATTTGTTCCCTAGGCTTCCTCAACTTATTAATCTCACTCCAAAACTTTTTCTTATTTTCAACAAAATTTGTTGATAACATCTCACCCACTCTCTCATTTGCTCTCTTTTTACATTGCTTCACCACTCTCTTAAACTCTCTTTTTCTCTCCATATACTCTTCCCTCCTTGCATCACTTCTTATTGGAGGCTACCCAATTCAACTAATCATTCTAGATGAAATAAAAAAAAAATACCTCTCATTAAATATTTTTTTAATTATCATGTTATGTAATTGTCTATATTTTACCGCAGGCTACTGATACTACTTTTATATAATGTTTATCATAATATGGTACATTATACAGATCTTCTTAGATTTGCATTACAGTATTAAAAAGCTTACCCGTATCCAATCCATTTTTAGGGAATAATGGCCAAAAAACAACTCTGGGGCAACAGCTACTATTCTTAAAATTGATTCCAAGGCTGCAGCAGACCAAGCATTGGCTGCCAATTCAGCAAAACCAATGTATCTCATGAATGGATTAGGACCTGAAATGGAAATTAAGTAAAATAGCAACCATTCAAACCTACTTACTCCATTCCTTCATAAAGTACTTTTCTGTGAATTTATCTTCTTTATGAGGTAGCAAGTTATTTGAAAAATACAAGGAAATTACAAATACAGTGGTACCTCAGGTTATGAGCTTAATTCGTTCCAGAAGGCTGTTCGAGTGCTGATACCGAACGAATTTGTTCACATATGGAATAATGTAAATTAGATTATAGTCCGTTTCAGACCTCAAAAATACACTTACAAAAGTACTTACAAAAATACACTTACATAATTGTTTGAGTTGGGAGCTGCTCGTAACCCGAGGTACCACTGTACTGTATTAGGCATACATGTACGTATATGGCGATAAATAACAAAGTAGCCCTAAATTTAGGGTTACAAGATTGAGTAAGACATGCACCAGATGGGTAGTACTGTACTGTATTATTAACATAATGGTAGTACTGGGTTTGTGTATCTGAGAAAGTATAAAAAAAAAAAAAAAAAAAAGCATTTTCAAACATTATGTGCTGGGTATAATTTCAAGTTCATAACTTGCATTTCTGCAATATCTTTCCTTATATTATACTGTATGTACAGTGGACCCCCAGTGTTCATCCTCCTCCAAACTCGCCCTTTTATGTAAGTGTATTTTTTTAAATGCTTTTGTAAGTGTATTTTTGGGGTCTAAAAGGACTAGTCTACTTTACATTATTCCTTATGGGAATAAATTCGTTTGGTAATGGCACTTGAACAGCATTCTGGAACGAAAAAATCACAAAAACCGGGGGTCCACTGTACTATATACTAGCATAATTACTCTTATTGTTGTCATATCAATCTGAATACTGTGTCTGGTTACACATGCCTGTAGTACTTTTATAATGAACACAGTTTATAATACTAATACATAGCATGTAGTTCCATAATGTTTCTATCCTCTTATTAAGTATTTTGTAATTATCAGTACAGTGCAGTAATATCCAAAAGTCAGTGTTATGACACCATTAATATTAGAAAAATTAACCTCCAATATAAAAAATTCAGCTCTCCAAAAGTTCCCCTTAGCCTCCCTGAAAAAAAAGTAATAATAACACTGCTTCAAAACAATTCTCCTAGCCCGCCTTGCAACCAGATGGCCACCCCTAAGTTCCTCCCAAGTATGTATAGATACAGTGGTCCCCCGAGTAACAAACACCCTGGAAATCGTACAATTATGTAAGTATAATATTGTAAGTGCTTGTGGAAGTGTATTTTTGGGGGCCTGAAATAGACTAACCTACATGACATTATTCCTTAAGGGAGTAAATTCGTTCGGTAATGGCACTTGAGCAGGCTTCTGGGATGAAGTTTTTTCGTTACTCGGGGGGACCACTGTATTCTGGTGCTCCTCTCCCCCCCTTGCAACCAGACAGCCACCTCTAAGTTCTACCCCAAGTTTAGATATAATGGTGCTGGTCCTGGTCTTGACACCGTAGTATGGCACTAGACCTTCTTCTGAACTAAATTATGAACAAGAGAGAATGGGACAAGCAACCTTAAGTTTCTATACTTTCACTATACGTACCTGTATTATTACATTAAATTTACTAGTAAGCTGTATAAACAGACGAGTTTGCATTTAAATGATTTATAATTTACATAATTAGTTACATTCATGGTCCTATAGTTTAATTTTTTTTTAACACGTCAGTCATTTTCCACCGAGGTAGGGTGACCCCAAAAAGAAAAAACCTTTCATCATCATTCAACACTTTATCCATCACTCATACATAATCACTGTCTTTGAAGAGGAGCTCAGATACAACAGCTTAGACATCCCTTCAAACTGCCAATACCCAAAACCCCTTCTTTAAAGTGCAGGCATTGTACTTCTCATTTCCAGGACTCAAGTGTGGCTAACTGGTTTCCCTGAATCCCTTCACAAAATATTACCCTGCTTACACTCCAATAGCTTGTCAGGTCCCAAAACCCATTCGTCTCCACTCACTCCTATCTAAAATGCTCATGCAAGCTTGCTGGAAGTCCAAGCCCTTCCCCACAAAACCTCTTTACCCCCTCCCTCCAACCTTTTCGGGGACGACCCCTACCCCGCTTTCCCTCCCCAAGAGATTTATACTGTACACTCTCCACGTCATTCTATACTTTGTTCCATTCTCTCTAAATGACCAAACCACCTCAACAGCCCCTCTTCAGCCCTCTGATTAATACTTTTAGTAACTCCACACCTCCTTCTAATTTCCACACTACGAATTCTCTACATAATATTTACACCACACATTGCCCTTAGACACATCTCCACTGCCTCCAGCTGCCTCCTCACTCCAGCATTTACAACCCATGCTTCACACCCATATAAGTGTTGGTACCACTATACTCTCGTACATTCTCTTCTTTGGCTCCATGGAAAACGCACCACTCACCTTTTTTCCTTTGAAAATTCTATGGTTAACTTCATCCTTTATAAACCCATCTGCTGACAAGTCAACTCCCTAATATCTGAAAACATTCACTCCTTCCATACTCCTTACCTCCAATGTGATATCCAATTTTTCTTTATCTAAATTGTTTTATACCCTCATCACCTTATAACTCTTATCTATGTTCACTTTCAACTTTCTACCTTTACACACCCTCCCAAACTCGTCCACTAACCTTTGCAACTTTTCTTTATAATCCCCCAAAAGCACAGTATCATCAGCAAAAAGTACCTGTGTCAACTCCCATTTTGTATTTGATTCCAAATAATTTAATGCCACCCCTCTCCCCAACACTCTAGCATTTACTTCTTTTAAAACCCCATCTATAAATATATTAAACAACCATGGTGACATTACACATCCGTCTAAGACCTACTTTTACCGGGAAGTAATCTCCCTCCCTCCTACATACCCTAACCTGAGCCTCACTATCCTCATAAAAACTCTTTACAGCATTTAGTAACTTACTACCTATTCCATACACTTGCAACATCTGCCACATTGCTCCCCTATCCACTTGTTATGCAGAGCATTTCGGGCAAATTAGGTCAGTTTTGTCCCAGGGTGCAACCCACACCAGTCGACTAATACCAAGGTACTCATTTTACTGATGGGGAATGTAGACACTGGTGTAAAGAAACACGCCCAATGTTTCTACCCTCGCCGGGAATAGAACCCGCCATCTATCCAATACCTCCAGCTCCCCATCTACTAACTCCCCTACTCTGTTTTTAACTGACAAATCCATTAGTTCCCTAGGCTTTCTTAACTTGTTTATCTCACTTCAAAAGTTTTTCTTATTCTCAGGAAAATTTCTTGACAGTGCCTCTCCACTCTACCACTCATCTTCCCTGGCATGGCAGGGGGTGTGGCGGGCTAGCTGTGAGATTTTCAAGGATAACTCCCGATCAAAGAGATTGACCAGGTCAAGACTGAACAGGACTCAGTGTGAATACTCTTGGAAGATTCCAGAGCAGCCAGAATACATTCCATTGCATCGTTTTAACGTAAATAATGGAAGTGTTGCGCAGTTTGTGAAGGTTGATGAGTGGTGGATCTTGCCCCAGACACAATGTGCATGGATGCCAGCCACTTATAAACAAACCTCGAAAGGCCTCCATAAACACATCTACCTCCAGCACAGGCGCCATGCTTCCAGTTAATTTAAAAGTGAATACGTGTCAACGCATGGAATAATTAGAGGCATATGGTTCGGGAAGCAATGTGGTGTTGAGAGTAACGAGGTTGGGACAAGTCAGTGCCTCCTCCCCCATGCCACAGGGAAGGTTAAAAAGGCAGGGTGTGTAGGTGAAGATAATGGGAATACACTGGTTTTAAGCAGTCACATACCCACATCTTTCATGATGTGCATGGGAAACAAATGCATATTGTGTTTATTGTAAGCAGGACACTGAATGACAGTGCAGCAATCCGTGTGTAGGGAAGTGCCCTTCACCTCACTTCCCGGGCATGCCCCATGTGTAGTGTACAGTGACCCCTCCTGTGCCTCTCATAGCCTCTCAACCCGGGCTTCACCCACCAAGCTGCCTGTGCCTTGGCCATTCAGCTCCCCTGCCTCTCCCACCCGGCTCCCAGCGACACCCCAACTGTGGGGGGTGATTTTCCCCTCTCAGCCCGTGATGTTAGCAATGTCACAGGATGTGCTGGGTTCCCGGGAAATTCCACTGCAGAACCGGCGTCGTGGAGTTCAACCGCAAGGTGGCTGTCAGGTGTGCCACGGGAAGTGTGCACTCAGTCCCTTAAATTTCAACATCCGTGCACACAGTGGATGTCTGGGCTCCTGGAGAGCTCCAGGTGGGAGCAGCCAACAGCCCCTCCCAGCAGACAGAGGTGACAGCTGCCGCAACTTCGCCTCTGCAGAGGACCTGGGATCTGCAATCAAACTGATGTCCACTGGGACGCTGACACGTTTCCCATTATAGCTCTCCCTTGGGCTGCTAGCGGGGATGCTGGCCTCTTGGGGAGGGTCAATGGTGCCTCTGCAAGCGGCGGATCCTGGCATGGCCTGCTGCTATTTGCAATGGCTGTCTGGCTGTTCCACCAAGGAGGGACAAGCACCTAGCAACATCTGTTATTGGGGCAATAAATGCATTCCCTAGAATGTTTATTGGTTTCTGATATATATTCATTGTCTTCTATTATTCACTGTATTCCTATCAGATTGATAATTAATCTGCAGAGTGAAATCTATTAAAGTTTAGTATTCTTCATTTTTTTTTTAATTGTCATAATTCTTGTGGCCTACTCACTTGTGTGTGTGTGACCCAATTAATATTTGCAATAATAACTCATTACAATTGTGACCGGGTGTGGACGTGTGAATGGCTCATTACTTTGTAATTTGTTCATGAGTGACCAGATCTACCTGGAGCTCATTACCTTTGTAACTTGTTCAGCTATCAAAACTTTGGCGTCCAGTCCCTGGACCAATTATGTACCTCTGTAATCTTTTGACTACCGCCCACAGGATGGGTATGGGGTGCATAATAAAGATATTAAACTAACTAAACCACTTTACCATTTGCTCTCCTTTTACACTCTCTCACCACTCTTTTCACCTTTCTTTTACTCTCCATATACTCTGCCTTTCTTATATCACTTCTGCTTTGTAAAAACCTCTCATAAGCTACCTTTTTCTCTTTTATCGTACCCTTTATCTCATCATTCCACAAATCACTCTGCTTTCCTCCTGCACCCACTCTTTTATAGCCACAAACTTCTACCCCACATTCTAATACTACATTTTTAAAACTATCCCATCCCTCTTCAACCCCCCACTACCCATACTTGCACTAGCCAACCTTTCTGCCAAAAGTTTCTTATATCTCACCCTAACTTCCTCCTCCCTTAGTTTATAAACTTTCACCTTTCTCTTAGTTACTGTTGCCATTTTCCTTTTGTCCCATCTACTTCTTACTCTAACTGTAGCTACAACTAGATAATGATCCGATATATCCGTTGTCCCTTTATAAACATGTACATAAGAACATAAGAAAGGAGGAACACTGCAGTAGGCCTGTTAGCCCATACTAGGCAAGACCTTCACAAATCCAACCCACTAACAGAATAAATGCTACCCAAGCAATAAGCTTTGATAATTCTATTTACTCTCGTGCAAGTTCCACTCAAATCCAACCCCTCTCACTCATGTATTGATCCAACCTAAATTTGAAACAACCCAAGGTTTTAGCTTCGATAACCCTACTAGGCAGACCGTTCCACTCATCAACTACCCTATTACCAAACCAGTACGTACTTCCCTATATCCTTTCTAAATCTAAACTTATCTAATTTGAATCCATTACTGCAGGTTCTCTCCTGGAGAGAAATCCTCAAAAGCTTATTTACTGTGGGTTCTCTCCTGGAGAGATATCCTCAAAACCTTATTTATATTCCCTTTGTTAATACCCATCTTCACTTACACTTCGATCATGTCTTCCCTCATTCTTCGTCTTACAAGTGAATGTAAATTAAGAGACTTTAATTTTTCTTCATACAGAAGATTTCTAATGCTATGTATTAATTTAGTCATTCTACGCTGAATGTTTTCTAACGAATTTATATCCATTCTGTAATATGGAGACCAGAACTGAGCTGCATAATCTAGGTGAGATCTTACTAATGATGTATAAAGCTGTAATATAACTGCTGGACTTCTGTTGCTTACACTTCTTGATAAATCCCAGTAATGTATTTGCCTTATTACACACAGACCGGGCCGCAGGGGCATTGACCCCCGGAACTCTCTCCAGGTAACACTGCTGTCTAGGTTAAAGGTTGCTGCTTACCATATCCCAAGTCCTTTTCGCAATCTGTATGGCTAAGTTCTACATTATTTAACTTACAAGTGCTAGGGTTATGGACACTCCCGAGCATCACACCCTTGCATTTATCTACACTGAACTGCATCTGCCACTTTTCTGACCATGAATTGAGTTTGTCTAAATCCTCCTGAAGTTCCACGACATCTACGTTTGAATCATTTATCCTACCTATCTTCATGTCATCGGCGAATCTGCTCATATCACTAGTAATTCCCTCATCAAGGTCATTGATAAATATTATAAACAACAACGGGCCTAAGACTGATCCCTGTGGAACGCCACTTGTTACAGATCCCCACTCGGAAGTAACTCCATTTATGCACACTCTGCTTCCTGTTCATGAGCCATGACTCGATCCATGACAGCACTTTTCCCTTAATGCCATGAGCTGCCACTTTTTTTAACAGTCTCTGGTGCGGTACTCTATCAAAAGCCTTACTAAAATCTAAATAAACAATACTGAATTCTCTATCGTGATCAACAGCCTCAAAAGCTTTACTGAAAAAGGTTAATAAATTAGTTAGGCAGGAACAGCCCCTTGTGAATCCATCTACCTGGAGTCTACCTGGAGAGAGTTCCAGGGGTCAATGCCCCCGTGGCCCAGTCTGTGACCAGGCCTCCTGTTGGACCAGAGCCTGATCAACCAGGCTGTTACTGCTGGCCACATGCAGTCCAACGTACGAACCACAGCCTGGCTGGTCAGGTACCGACTTTAGGTGCCTGTCCAGTGCCTGCTTGAAGACAGCCAGGGGTTTGTTGGTAATCCCCCTGATGTATGCTGGGAGGCAGTTGAACAATCTTGGGCCCCTGACACTTATTGTGTTGTCCCTCAACGTGCTAGTGGCACCCCTGCTCAATGAGTATCATTAATCAAATTACATCCTGAAGCCTACCCATCAATCTTTTATCCACCAATACATAATCTAACAAACTACTTTCATTATGTGCTATATCATATCTTGTATACTTATTTATCCCTTTTTTCATAAAATATGTACATATTGCTTAATACCAAACCTCTTTCTACACATAGTTCAATTAAAGGCTCCCCATTTTTATTTACCCCTGGCACCCTAAATTTACCTATTACTCACTTTACAACATTTTTACCCACTTTAGCATTAAGATCCCCAACCACAAGTACTCTCTCACGTGGTTCAAAACTCCCCATGCACTCATTCAACATTTCCCAAAATCTCTCTCTCTCTCCCCTCTACACTTCTCTCTTCTCCAGGTGCATAAACTCTTACTATAACCCACTTTTCACATACAACCCTTATTTTGCTCCACATAATCCTTGAATTTATACATTTATATTCCTTCTTTTCCTGCCATAACTTATCCTTCAACATTATTGCTATGCCTTCCTTAGCTCTAACTCTAATAGAAACCCCTGACCTAACCCGATTTATTTCTCCCCACTGAAACTCTCCTACCCCCTTCAGCTTTGTTTCACTTAGAGCCAGGACATCAGCTTCTTTTCATTCATAACATCCACAATCATCTCTTTCTTATTATTCGCACTACAACCACGCACATTCAAACATCCCAAGTTGACAGATTTCTTCTTTTTCTTTTTACTAAGCTATACAGGAAAAGGAGTTACTAGCCCATTGCTCCCAGCATTTTAGTTGACTTTTACAACAAGCATGGCTTACGGAGGAAAGATTCTTATTCCACTTCCCCATGGATATGAAAGGAAAAGTAATAAGAACAAGAACTATTAAGATAAAATAAAAGAAAACTCATGTGAGTGTGTACGTATACATAAAAGTGTACATGCATGTGTAGTGTGACCTAAGTGTAAGTAGAAGTAGCAAGATGTACCTGAAATCTTGCATGTTTATGAGACAGAAAAAAGACACCAACAATCCTACCATAATGTAAAACAAATACAGGCTTCCGTTTTACACTCACTTGGCAGTACGGTAGTAATTCCCTTGGCAGTTGCTGTCTACCAACCTACTACCTATAAAATATAATTTATTAATAAATATTTTATGTAATGTATTATGTAAGGCTGTGAGGTTGTGTTTGCAAGAGTAGAGATTGTGCACAAAGTCTGAAATAGAAAAAATATGAAAGGTAACACTGTAGTGAAAAAAATACTGTACATTGATAAAGCTTATCACAATATTCCTCTTTCATTGGATAATATTATGATGTGCCTCACCTACCTCTAACTACAGCTCCTGAAACCACTTTTTCCTGGTGTTCTCCTACAATCTTGTGTACCAGTCTTCCTACAGCAGGTGGGTCAGACCAGAATAATCCTTCCTCACGCCCACTCTGATTGCCTGCTTCAACTTCTAAGCAATGCTCTAAATATTTCAGCATCTGGATGAAAAAATATAAGGAAATTTAATTACATGCACTATAGTCAGTTTAAAGATGGTCAAAAGTTAAAATGTGTGATTTCCTTAAATTCACAATAGAAAATGACTACAAATACTTTTTATAGCAGGTGGGTCAGACTAGAATAATCCTTCCTCACGCCCACTCTGATTGCCTGCTTCAACTTCTAAGCAATGCTCTAAATATTTCAGCATCTGGATGAAAAAATATAAGGAAATTTAATTACATGCACTATAGTCAGTTTAAAGATTGTCAAAAGTTAAAATGTGTGATTTCCTTAAATTCACAATAGAAAATGACTACAAATACTTTTTATAGCACAAGCTAAAAACTGATTTGTGGTATGCGACACCTACAAGATGAAAAATTAGACACGTGACACATCTGGACATCTTTATTTGTAGATATATTGATAAGGGTACTGGATGGCAAAATGCCTACAAATGAAGATATCCAGATGTTGCCCATGTGTCTAAGACTTCAAAAATTTATTTAATTAAGGGGCACATCATTAGTCAATTTTGGTAAAAAATGAATGTTTATTAATATTCTGATAACTGTGGCAACATTTTTTGCCTGGGGTCAGCACTTTACTATTGTATTCACTTGGAAACCAAATAATGGCCATATCCGCCCAATCTTTAGAGCATTTAACTGACACCAGATGATCTGCATACTGGAATATGAGATCAAATTTATGTTCTACTAATGCCAAACACTCTTTTTTACTGGAAACTTGTGTAAGTCTAAATATTTTGCTGGCCAGCAACAGTTTCACAGTATAAAAATGTGGCACTGCTAATCACCTTACAGACTTAATTAAACACGTGATACGATTTTGTGTGAAAGATATTTATTTCACTCATTTTTATTGTGTCTTGTGTTTTGCACAATGTTACATTGGCAATCCTCTCAATTATCATTTGTCTTATGAGGCCATAGGAAGGTTGGAAGGATTAGAGTACTAACAGCCCTCACTACTTATACCCTCTTGTTTAATAAAAACAAATGTAATGTTGCATAAATATTCTTAATATTATACTGGTAACATTAATAGTGGTACCTCGACTTACGATGGTCCCCAAAATCGCCCTTTTATGTAAGTTTATTTTTTTAAATGCTTTTGTAAGTATATTTTTGGGGGTGTAAAAGGACTAGTCTATTTTACATTATTCCTTATATGGATAAATTCGTTTGGTAATGGCACTTGAACAGCATTCTCGAACGAAAAAATATCGTAACTCGAGGTACCACTGTATTATAAAAAGTATTCAGAAAACTAAGATGGTATTCCTTGCAGAGAGTGAGGAAGCTAAGAAGAATAGCAAGGAACACTGATGAATGTCAGTACAATTCCCATATCAAACAAATCACTGAGCAAATGACCTTGATATAGTGACTCAAACACAAAACCAGTTCAATTAAGAGATTGGCTTTAACTGAAGTTGATTTGTTTCCTTATATTTGAGCATCAAGCTAAACTTTGGTAAGAGAAAACCTTTGATTGGGTTACTATTTTTTGGGAGGCTTAGCAAGTAACAGAGCACAATATCCATCTTTGATATGGTGATTCCAATACTACCAAATCCCAGTGCAATACTATAATTCTCAAATGTTGTTCTACTGCTCCTCTACATCCAAGATAGATTTACATGAGATCTTCTTCTTTCAACAAATCGGCCGCTTCCCACATGAGATATGTGAACAAAATTAGTCGGATTGACCTACACACAAGACTGTTCAGTACTCTAGTATATGAGGTACTGATCAAATATCATATTTTCCATCATATAAGATACCCAATACATTTGACCTACCCTAATTTTAGGAGGAATTCTTTTGGAAAACACTTTTAGTGTGCATTATCAAACATGCACTCTACTGTTACCACAGTTACACGGGCCATACAAGATACAGGGTGTGTGTTTAGAACTTATTCTTTGTGAGGAAAAAAATTGCATCTTGTATAGCATAAAATATGGTACTAGTAGTAGTGATCATTACATGTTATAATTGACAGGAGCTATGACATGGGGAAAACTTAAACCCTAAAATTTTCACTCAGACCTGAATAAAATTTCATATTTCAGCAAACCTATCAGCAATATATAATGTAGAGAATTTCAAAACAAAACAGATGTGCCACTTAAGATGTTAATTAGATGAAAACTAGCTGCTATAACCAAACAAGATTCCAAGCCTCTTTAGAGGCAGCTTTAACCCTTTCAGGGTCCAGAGGCCAAATTTCAAAGTGTGTACCAGGATCCAAGAATTTTCAAAAAAAATTTTGTTATTGTTCCTTATGAAATGGTAGAGAATCTTTTTCTGAAGTTAATCAAACAAAAAGTACGAAACTTGATGGAAAATTGACGAAATTATGCTCTCGCGAATTTTGATGCGTCAGCGATGTTTACACATTGGTGATTTTGCTGACTTTGACTCCCATTTTATGCCAATTATATTATTCCAGTTGACCAAATTCTTAGCTATTTCGCTAGTATTACTTCTATTCTATCGATTGAGCACAAGAAATTGCCAAGTCAACTGTTTCAACTACAAAATAAAGTGATCGGAAATTCGTAATTTAGCCATTTTAACACAAAGTTCAAAATATTCCAACTTCAAAATAGGGTGCAGAATAAATAATGCAGGCATTCCTGGCACTAAACTAACATTTCCTCTGTTCATTAGTTACGTTTTCAGTCTTTACAAATGAATTCCATTTTTATTTTTTATTCATATAATGAATTTTTATTCAAACCAAAAATGGAAGATTTATTGTAATGCAATATTGTAATAATTGTATAAATAATATCACCATATTTGTGAATGTACATGTATATTAGACCCACCAGCTGGCGCGTATTAGACGTGTGAGGTCATTTGTTTACTCTTGAACATCGGCAAAAATTGAACATTTCCGCTACTTTGAGCTCAGTTTCAAGCCATTTCCAGTCCTAAAAAACAATCAAAATCATCTCTATTTCTGTAATATGTCTTCCATTCTATCAAATGATACCAAGAAATCACAAATACAACTATAAAAAACATATGAAAAAACACTGCAAACTCGCTGTTTTAATCGAAAATTATGGTCTCAGTTTTTTCTCTAATTATGCACTGTATGCTGTAGGATTTGTTTTATGTGGTGCACACTTACCACATAGATGTATTCTCTCATATCTAGGCCCAAATTTACCGCTCACAGCTTATCTGAGTGAGCTGAGCTCATGGCGTAGAACTACTGTTTGGACCCTCAACTCAAAGCCATAGAAGTACGGCACGGACCCTGAAAGGGTTAACTACTGAATAAATTTGCATTTCTATTAAACACCAAATGTTACTTCAAGATAAAGAACACTTACTGATGAAAGATTGATGGTGGTTATTCAATATAAAGTGTGTAAACTTAAGCTATTGGCAGGGTACTAGAAGAAAGTGTACATAAGTGTTTTAAGGGCAGTATTCTATAAATGTATGCTGTAAAGTTGCTAGTAACTACAGCACTATTTCTAGATGACTGATGAAGAATATCATGGAATAAAGAATAAAAAGCCACAATACTGTGGCTGAAACAATTCACTATACAGTACTAACATACCTGTTCCATTACTGGAAGAGAAAACGGAACAGGCTGGTTTGCAACATCATGCCATTTACTTCTTGGGAGTGAATCTACACGCTCCAGGACATAGCTAATAACAGCAGAGAATGGTGGTGCTTGGAATGATGGTGTTCCATCTTTGGCCTCTTTAGCTGCCTTGTATAACTGTCTTCTGGACTCTATACGAATGTCATCATGGCTGGTTAGCAAAAATTATAAGAATTACAGTCATGAAACCCAATCTCTATTAATATATCACAAAGAAGCACATATGTGAATGAGTATATCTCAAAACTTATAATGAAAACAATACTGAGGAATTTATAATGAGGTTTACCTGTCTCCTGTAGCCACCATGAGAATGAACCTCGAAGGAACATGATCATTAGGAAATACTGATGCTGCATAATGAACAGCTGTACGCCTTAGCTGGGCATTATGATGTAGCACATGCTCAGACAAGAGGACACAAAGTTCATCTTGGCTAGAAGTATTAAGCTGTTTACAGACAGGTGCAACCATTGACAGAGCCTCCTGCACAGCTAATAAGACATCTCCTTCTTCCTGTGTTAGTGCATTCATCAGGGTCTGCAGGTAATGAAGCTGTGAGGGGTGCGACAACAGGAGGTTTGGAAGTTTAACGGATAATTTTGCCAAAGCGCCATATGCTAATGACCGTAGCCTTGCATCACACTTTTCTTCTTCAATAACTTTAACAACTCCACCAAACAGTACACTTCCCACTGGAGATAACTTATCTTTATCAGCATTGAATGCAATATGGTGTAGAAATGTTACACCCTGCTGCTTTAGCTTCGTATTTGAATTTTGTCCCCAAAGGCACTCGAAGAACACTTTCAGAGCGAGTGGGGCATAATTACACGCTTCTTTTGACTTTAATAGATATGGCATAAGCTTCAGTCGAATTCTTGTATTTGCAGGGTTTTTAAATTTATCTGCTGGAGTTTTATCTTTTGGCATAAGTGTGCCAAGAAAAAGAACATAGAGGGGTGCAATTACTGAACTGCTGTTCCAGTCAACACTGCCATCTATTCTCTTAAGCTGTAGATCTGCTGCATTAGCCACTGAAAACCTTGTATCAGCTGCTCCTATAATCAATTGTAATACAACTGAGGAAGGTGGCAATACCTCAGAACTTAAAAACCTAATAACAGAAACCTTAAGCTTCTCTAGATCTTCAGGTTTAGGCGCAGTTTCTCCTGTGACTCTTTTAAAGGTGTGGATGCTCATTCCTGCTGGTACACCGGGCACTGGAGGACCCTCAGAATTATCCTGAGCTCCATCACTTGCCCTTTGTTGAGACAGTGGTGTAGCACTAAGGAAAAAAAAAATATGTATAAAACACACATAAAATGCAATATGACATAACAGAAATAACTATATTCAATGCCATCAAACTTATGTATAAAATTTCAGTACTCCCAACATTTAAATTTATGTACAGTACAGTGGACCCCCAGTTTACGATAGTCTCCAAACTCGCCCTTTTATGTAAGTTTATTTTTGTAAGTGTATTTTTGGGGGTCTAAAAGGACTAATCTAATTTACATTATTCCTTATGGTAATAAATTCATTCGGTAATGGCACTTGAACAGTATTATTGAACAAAAAAAATAACGTAATCGGGGGGTCCACTGCACTTTTATTTCAAGTCACTGCACAATTATCAAAACTTGAGTCTTCTTACACACTCCCATTGTAAGTTTCCCATAAACTCTTTCCATAACCAATGAATGCTATTCACTTTGATAATTCTTTTATCTTAACAACTACATCATTTATTATCTAATATTCCTTAAACCCTTTCAGGGTTTTGGTCGTACTAGTACGTCTTACGCCCTGGGGTTATTACGTACTAGTACGCCTAAATTCTAGCGCCCTCAAATCAAGCAGAAACAGGCTGTTAGGCCTAGATGTGATAGAATGGGTCTGTGCGGTCAGTGTGCGCAGTATAAAAAAATTCCTGCATTACACAGTGCATGAGGAAAAAAAAACTCTGACAGTGTTTTTGGTTTAAAACAGTGACTTTGCAGTCTATTTTCATAGGGTATTTATACTTGTATTCTCATTTTCTTAGTCTCATTTTATAGAATAGATGATATATTACAGAAATGGAGATAATTTTGACTGGTTTCACGATGACAAGTACCTTGAAACTGAGCGCAAAGTAGCGAAAATGTTCGATTTTGGCCGATGTTCAAGAGTAAACAAATCACACCATGCGTCCAATACACATCAACTGGAGAGTCTAATATTCTTGCACAAGTGCGCTGATATTATTTATACCATTTTTACAATGATGCAGTTGTATACATAACAGTAAATCTCTATTATTTGTGAGGATAAAAATACAAAATGGAAAGCAAAAGTAATGTAAGAGGGGCCTGGAGACATGACTAATGAACAGAGAAGATGTTATTTTAGTGCCAGGAATGTCTGCCTTGTTTACTATGGACCCTATTTTGAAATTGGCATCGTTTGAAATTTGTGTGAAATTGGCCAAATTGCCATTTTCTGACCACTATTTTGGGTAGTTGAAATTCGTAAATAGGCGGTTTCTTGTACTCAATCAATAGAAGAAATGGAGTTCTAGCAAAATAACTATAATTTTAGTAGACTGAAACATTGGAATTTGCCGAAAATAGGGCTCAAAGTGGGCGAAATCGCCGATGCGTAAATGTCATCGATACTGCTAACTTCACGAAAGCATAATTCCGTTAGTTTTGGATCAAATTTCAAAATTTTGTGGCGTTATGATCGGAAAAAAGATTCTCTATCATTTCATTAGAAAAAATAATTATTTTTTTTTAAATTCTTGGACCCTGAGAACGAGTTTCGGAGAGACCCCTAGGACTCTAAATATGAAATAATTTCTTCTCTCAAAAGGAATGTAAGCACCTTCATTAGAATTTTTTTTTTTTTTTTTTACTTAATGGCATATATACACAAAAAGTGTCATTCAAGTTTCCTCATTCAAGCAGAATACAAAATGACTGACCCATAAGGAAGGAGCAAAATATCCAGCATAAAGTCAAGCAGGAGCTTAGCAACTCCTGGTCTCTCCCGCAGACCGAATAATGATGCAGTTTTCTCGGCTGTTTCAGGAATCTTCATATGACCAAATACTGGCACCATCAACAGTAGAAGACTAAGGAAAATTTAATTATCTTAGTTAACAGTACAATGTTGTGTTATATAGTATAAGCACAGTGTAAATAAACAGATGACAAAGTATGTATAGTATATTATTTTACAAAATACTAGAAACATTCTGTATGCATTCTATTATTTTCTAGATAAAACAATTACCTGTCCTGATGCTGAGATGGTTTGCCCTCCAGACTGTTAAGCATGGAGGGTAGGAGCTCTACCTGCTTGTTCAGGTCCAGTCTTGGATATCCCATCTTTATGTAGATAATAGAGAAATTCTAAAAAAAAAAAAAATATTGCATATAAAATACAAATGGCAAATAATACTACAATAACTTATGAGTTCTTACATGACATACTACAGAACAAGTCTACTGTCAGACCCAAGAATTACTCAAGATAAAAGAAATTCCCCAATTTTCTACAAAGACTAAAAAAATTAATACATCTCTGTAAAAGATTGCTTTAGTTAAGACTGTTGTAGCTTAAAAGACTTGGATACTGCAAAAAGTGAATAATATTATGCATGAAATATCTACAGAAAGTCACATATTTTCTACTGGGTATAATATACTCATCACAAAATGCCTTATTATGAATAAAAACAAAAACAGTTACAGTGACAAATGCTGTAGCACTTGGATCCTGATACTGAGCCAAGAGAGATTCCACTGGCAGCTGGATACTTTCATGATCTTTAACTCGGCGGTTAACATGTATCAACAACTCCATCACCTTAGAAATAAACAAGCAATACAAAATTACTATACCATATTTTAAATAAAATAGCTATCTTATAGTTCATGGTAAATTTCACATTATATTGAGCAAGTACTGATTACATTATACAATACAGTACATTGTAGTTTGGTGTATTCAGAGCAGCTGAAGTACATTAAACAAGGAAGAAGAAATATAATGCATTGCATATACTGTACATACCTTCTTCCGAACAGGTTCATGTGGAGAGGCCAATTTCAAGATGACAGGTGCTAGGAATTTAAGTAACTCTTCCTGTAAAACATCATCAGTTGCTGCAGAGCCTATTCGAAGAAACACACGCTCTACCAACACTGATAGAAGAAAGGACCATTTAAACCATTAATTGATTTTAAGAAATAACCACACTCAGAGAGTAAACTTTAAATAACATTTCAGTCAATTCTGGACTAATATTAAGTTACAGCAAAGCAAGAAAAACTGAGAAGACCAGAAGACAGACTATGAAAAAAGGAAATGGTGGTGGCAGTGGCAACAGTAGTAGTAGTAAAAATGGTGGTGGTAATGGTAGAAGTACCAGTCATAGTAATTGTTCCAACCACAGTATCGTGACTTTCATTCAACTTTTCTAATAAAATGCATTATTAAAAGTATCCTTTTAAAATAAAATTATTCAAGTAGTACAGCGGTACCCCAAGTTTCATACTTTATTCATTCCAGAAGGCTGTTCGAGTGCCGTTACCAAACGAATTTGTTCCCATAAGGAATAATGTAAATTAGATTAGTCCATTTCAGACCCCCAAAAATACACTTACAAAAGCACTTACAATAATACACTTAACATAATTGTTCGAGTTGGGAGCAGTACGAAACTCGGGGTACCACTGCATATTGTACTGGTGGGGCTCGAACTTACAGCGAGTCCTAAAACTCACAGGTCAGTGTACTAACCACTCGTCTATGCCAGCCTAATAAGTTTCATCAAACTAGATATTTGATAGCTGATTTTGCACTACTTCATTTAAAAAGTGAAGCACAAATGAGTTTACACATTCAAAATGCATAAAATGTAAATCTGAGTGTACATGTACCTTTTACTAAATTAGATAACACTTTAAAATGTGTTTAAAATATGCATATACATTACTGCACAATATCTAAAAAAAAAAAAATAGATAGATTAAGAACTGGAAGGTGCCACACATATTGGACTGTTGCCACACTGCATGGGATTCCACACTCTACAGGGTGCTAACCACTGTAAAAAGTGCCTCCCCCATACACATACTTCACAGGGTGCCATAAACTACTCTGGGTGCCACACACTGGAAAGGATGCCACACAATGCAAAGTGTGCACACACAGCAAAGGATGCTACACACTGTAAAAGATGCCAAATACTGCACAGGGTGCTGCCACACACTGCAAAGAATATTACATACGGCAAAGAATATTACATATGGCAAAGAATATTACATACTGCAAAGAATATCACAAACTGCAAATATCACACAGTGTCAAGAATATTACACACAATGTAAAGGGTGGTACAGGCTGTAAAAGATGCCACATACTGCAAAAGATGCCTTTTACAGCACAAGATGCCACATATTGCACAGGGTGTCCCACAATTTATATTTATTTCATGAGGGGAGACACTTAATGTTTAGGGGTTATACAACACCTTGGAAAATGGAAGGTAATCAGATCTGATCCATGGAAAGGGAGAGTAGCTCCAATTCCTTAGATCAAAAGCCCTTCAATGGCATCAAGGCACTTCCCCTGAAGGGTGCCACACACTTAAAAGCGCCTTACATGCAGTGTGTGGAGCCCATGCCTCATCAAACATATCCCAAAAAATTCATTTTTTTCAACTATGAGGAAAGATAAAGGTAACTGCATTTAATTGCATTGGAAGACCAAAAAACAAGCACATGACTCTTAGCATACACCAGTTCAGGAAGAGAGCTAAAAGGCTCCTAATGAATGAAGATACAGAAAGAAAGGAAAGTGATTTCTTGTATAGTTAACATTTATGTACCTATTACATTAAGCTGATTTTCTCTTATTTAATATTCACGTAAACTACTCAGTTCCCTTTAACCCTTCGTATCTCTTTTTTATTGTAACTGATTTCAGGCAACTGATTTATTTTATTTGTGTTTACCTGGAGTTTACCTGGAGAGAGTTCCAGGGGTCAACGCCCCTGCGGCCCGGTCTGTGACCAGGCCTCATGGTTATAATAATGACTGATTTCTATGGTATCTAATAGTTAGGCCAGTAACATTAAGATATTACAAGGACCTGATGGAAATAAGTCACTTCATCTGACTTTATTGGGTTATCCTAATTAATTTACACATTATTGTGTATGGCAGTTGTAATCACTCAAAATTTATGTAACTGTACTTGAGTGCAAGTGTACCTAAATAAGCTTACTTAAGATTCTGGAGATTCAGAGTGCTCAGAAAGTAGAATAATCTGAATGAGGAAATAGTGGAAGCAAATTCAGTAGTATATAGATTCAAGTAAAGGTATGACAGAACCCTAGAGAATAGGAATCTGTAAAATACAGTCAACAGCAAAGATGAGACCAGAACTTTGAACTGACTACAATTAAGTTCACTGTAATGGGTACCACAAACATTGCATTTATGAAAAAAAAAAGCGTGAGCTTTAATTTTTAACATGGTGGACTGGTAAGTCAATAGAAGGCCTCGGCCACTTGACCAAAAGCTCTAGTTAGGTCATTACAAGGATTCTAATAGAAACAAGTCACTGACTTTTTTTGGGTTATCCTAGGTAATTTAAGCTATGTATGATAATTATATTTATGTGTACCAGGCTGCAGTGCCCAGTTGCCTTTCCTTTGAAGAGTTTAGAGAATTTCTCTACTCTCTGAGTCCGGCCATGGGCCAGGCTCGTCTGGTGTTTGCCTGGTCAACCAGGCTGTTGCTGCTGGAGGCCCCCTGCCCCACATATCCATCACAGCCTGGTTGGTCTGGCACCTGGTGAAGATACTTGTCCAGTTTTCTCTTGAAGGCTTCTACACTTGTTCCAGCCGTGTTTCAGATATCTTCTGGTAAGATGTTGAATAGTCTGGGACCCCGGATGTTGATACAATGCTCCCTTATTGTCCCCACCGCACCCCTGCTCCTCACTGAGTTTATTTTACACTTCCTCCCATATCTCTCACACCAGTACAGTGGACCCCCGAGTTTCGTAAAAACTTCATTCCAGAAGCCTGCTCAAGTGCCATTACCGAACGAATTTACTCCCTTAAGAAAAAATGTCAATTAGGTTAGTCCATTTCAGACCCCCAAAAATACACTTACAAAAGCACTTACAATATTATACTTACAAAATTGTACGATTTCCGGGGTTTACGAAACTTGGGGGTCCACTGTATGTTGTTATGGCAGTGTGCAGATTTGGGACCAGGCCTTCGAGTACTTTCCAGGTACAGTGGACCCCCGAGTAACGAACACCCCGGAAATCGTACAATTATGTAAGTATAATATTTTAAGTGCTTGTGGAAGTGTATTTTTGGGGGTCTGAAATAGACTAACCTACGTGACATTATTCCTTAAGGGAGTAAATTCGTTCGGTAATGGCACTTGAGAAGGCTTCTGGAAAGAAGTTTTTACGTTACTCGGGGGTCCACTGTATATATTATCATGTATCTCTCTCTCCTCTGCTCCAATGAGTACATGTTCAAGACTTGAAGGTGTTCCCAATAATTTAGATGTTTCACTGGCTCAATGTGAGCCATAAACGATCTCTGTAGTGGTACCTCGGCATACGAGCAGCTCCCAACTTGAACAATTATGTAAGTGTATATTTGTAAGTGCTCATTACTTTATAATTTGTTCATGATTGTAACCATGTACGTATAAACATAAGTAAGTAACTTTACTTACATGATTCATTACCTTTGTAACTTGCTCAGCTATCAAAACTTTGGGGCCCAGTCCCTGGACCCATTATGTACCTCTGTAATCTTTTGACTATCGCCCACAGGATGGGTATGGGGTGCATAATAAAGATATCAAACTAACTTTTGTAAGTGTATTTTTGGGGGTCTGAAACGGATTAATCTAATTTACATTATTCCTCATGGGAACAAATTCGTTCGGTATCGGCACTCGAACAGCCTTCTGGAACGAAGTAAGCTCGTAACCCGAGGTACTACTGTATTTATTCCAGCTCTGCCTGGTCGCTAAAGCTCTCGCTTCACACGGCGAGGGTCTCCGTTTGATTCCCAGCGCGGGTAGAAACATTGGGTGTTTCTTTACACCGGTTGTCTATGTTCACCCAACAGTAAAATGGGTACCTAGGAATTAGTCGACTGGTGTGGGTCGCATCCTGGGATAAGGACCTAATTTGCCCGAAATGCTCTGCATAACAAGGGGCTTTCTATATAGTAGTATGTCATTGATGTCAGCTAGGCCTGTATACCATGTACATGTACTTGTAGTAAATAAAGATATTATATTATTATTATTATTATTATTATTATTATATCACCATCACTGTACAGGGAGCCTCACCTTCAGAATGGAGACATACTGAATTGTGCTTAAAACCCACAAATAACTCACAGAGCTCATCGTGGAGAGCCGGAGCCGTCATGGTACAATAAGATGACGCTCTACTGCTGCATTTCTCGTCTTCTTTACCACGGTGCGTTGCAAAGACGTCTCTTGCACTGCACTGCTGTTGTCTGTGCTACAGACAAGTTGTGCCTTCTAAAGGTGCTTCTGCTGGTGCCTGCCTCTTCTTCTATGCCCGGGATGTAGTTTTCTTAAATGTGTTGTCGTGTGAGGGGACTCAATATGACCGTAAAGGAGAAAAAAGACGAGTACTAGCACTGATGCTGCGTCTTGTGCACTGTCATCAGCTGGGCAGCCGCGTTCGTCATCCCGTGAAATAAACACTTGATCGCGTTTATTACTAACCAAACTTCCAGCAAAACGTTAATTTTATGTCGTATAATTCTCTATAATTGCACTTTCTAAAATATGCCCCGGAAATATATGGTCGTTATATACTATATGTAGCCAATGATGGAATTTTTTGGAGGTACCGAGGATCGCTCCCCGGCACGGGTAAAACGTTGGACATACGTATTTCCTTGCACCTGCTTCCTCTGTTTGACTGAAGAAGCCTACTGTGTAGGCGAAACGTTTCAACAACAATAAACGTTTCAACAGTAAAGATACCAAACAGCTGCACACATGTCTTACTCATCTATTTTGGTTTTGTTCCATCCAAGGACGCACAGACTTTACTGGGTTATTTATCCTGGGTGGCTAAACCCTCCCGGTTAAAAATGACTAAAGCTGTAAAATCCATTCTAAGATTCTTCGAATGACTCCAATAATTTCCAAAACCCTTCAGTTGCTTCCCTTCAGATGTTCGAAAATGATCCTTCCTAATTCGACAAGGGCAGAGAGTGAATTTAAAACGTGTAGAAGCGCATCTCCCAGTTTTACATTCCCCAGTTATTTCACAGAAACCAATTTGATTAATATACTAGCCACATTATGATGTGTTTTCCTTTTAAAGAAAACCCATCAGCACCAAAGGTTTGAAGATGACCAGAGGATTCATTCTCCAGTTTTTGCACAGAAACCAACAAAATATGCACTGTTAAATAAAACTGGTAAATTGGGACTTATGGAACCCAGTAACAATGCAAATCTTGTCTTCTGGAAAACACACAAGGGGTGAAAATTGGAAGCTATTCAGAAGACGTATTCTCCAGTGATCACACGGATTCCAGTGACTCCATGTATTATAAACTAATTTAGTACTCTGAAAAATGTGCCTGCCTGCACACAAACTAAATTTAATGAGTACTCTCCTGGCTGTAAGAAGCATCATCCATTAAATACTGAATCCGTTCAGAAAAGGTAGACTCAAATATATTTAACGTGATTTAACAGGAATATAAATTCCAACTTTTTAAACATAAAACTGGTAGATGCCCAACCTACACACTTGAATTTCGCTCTTCCCCGTCGTCGATTTTAGGAGGCACCTTTTTTTAACATGTAAATCCAAACAGCAGAGGGTTTTGGAAGTTATCGAAGCTCTTCCAGGAAGCTGGGAATTGGTTGTAGGGGATTTTCACAAGAACATTCTCGAAATTAATATTCCACCCACACTCAGGGGAGAATTCTAGTACATAGAACTCAGATTGTAACTTACTGAAGTTTGTGTATCCTGGAGACTTGTGGGACCTTAGGGACACTGGAGGTCACAAATAATGTCCCTCCCTAAAATGGAGGAACATAGCAAATAATGTGGTAGCAGAGATAACACCAGGAGGCAGCTCAGATGAAAACTCGCACACACACGAGCTTTTAAATTTCTGCACCAAATTCATCTTAAACCAACAAATAATAGAGCCTACAAGATTGGAGAATACGCTGGACCTCATCTTCACTAACAATGATGACCTGATACGAAATGTCACCATATCAAAATACTCAGATCACAACATAATAGAGATTCAGACATGTATGCGCAGGGCCTCAGAGCGCCAAAATGTGACCAGTCACGAGGAAGCCTTCACCAAATTCAACTTCAATAGCAAAAAACATAAAGTGGGACCAAGTAAACCAAGTCCTAAAAACGCTACTCAAGTTTTTAGCGAACCACTAACCAGGCATGGAAAATCTGGGAAATCAGATGGGACATGCAATTATGATCACCCCAGAAAATGCCGTTCCCATATGAAAACAGGCAAATGCAACCTCCCGTCCTGTAAGTTTTTCCACCCTGAAATGTGCCACACATCAATTCAGGAAAGACAGTGCTATAACTTATATTGCCAGGCATACCACCTAAAGGGTACGAGGCGACACAGAACATCCAGACCATGGCAAAATCAGGGTAGCCACAGCCACTCCGGAGAGAGAGGTTTTTTAGTGCCAGGAAGGAAAAAAAGCTGGCAGGAAATGACATAAATTGTACACCAACTGCAATCATTTCTGGAGTGGAATCACAGTCAGTGGCCTCCACTCCATTACAACAGATATTAGAGCCAGGAAAAAGACCCCCCATACCACCAATACCACCAATCCAACTACATTCATCTTTGCTAATATACAGGGTCTAAAGCCAGCAACAAACAACAAGGTACCTTACATTCGTGGACTGCTTACAGAGTCAAATGCTATGTTTGCGGCTTTCACAGAGACCCACATAAGAGATCACTTGGACAATGAAATATGGATCCCGGGCTACAACCTATACAGGTGTGACAGAGTGAACAGGCAAAAAGGGAGGGGAGGTTGGCCTGTATATCACAGAGTCACTTATATGTTCAGAACTACTAAATGCCTCAAATGATGTAGTTGAAGTATTAGCAATAAAGGTCGAGAATCAAAACCTGGTCATCGTGGTTGTCTACAAGCCCCCTATTGCAACGTCCCAACAATTCCAGGAACAGCTTCTGAAAATTGACCACTGTCTGGAAAATCTTCCAGCTCCTGCCCCCAACATCTTGCTACTGGGGATTTCAACCTCAGGCACCTAAATGGAGGAACATTGCAAACAATGTGGTAGCAGAGATAACACCAGGAGGCAGCTCAGATGAAAATTCACACATGCATGAACTTTTAAATCTCTGCACCAAGTTCACCTTAAACCAGCAAATAGTAGAGCCCATAAGATTAGAGAATACGCTGGACCTCATCTTCACCAACAATGATGATCTGATACGAAATGTCATCATATCAAAAACAATATACTCAGATCACAACATAATAGAGGTCCAGACATGCATGCGGGGAGCCCCAGATCAACAAAATGTGATCAGCCGTGAGGGAGCTTTCTCCAAATTCAACTTCAATAACAAAAACATAAGGTGGGACCAAGTAAACCAAGTCCTAAATGATATAAACTGGGAAGATTGCCTAAGCATCACGGATCCCAACCTATGTCTAGAACAAATTAACTCTGTGGTACTTGAGGTTTGCTCAAGGCAAATTCCCTTAAGGAAAAGGAGGAGAAGATGCAAACTAGAAAGAGAGAGGCGCTCCCTATACAGGCGAAGGCACAGAATAACGGAGCGGCTACAGGAGGCCAATATCTCTGAAATACGTAGGGAGACACTAGTCAGAGAAATAGCAAACATCGAATTAAAACTAAAGGAATCTTATAGGAATCAAGAGACACGGGAAGAACTAAGAGCCATAAATGAAATTGAAAGAAACCCTATTTCTTTTCCTATGCAAAATCAAAGTCGAGAACAACAACCAGTATTGGGCCCCTACTTAAACCGGATGGGTCCTACACAGATGACAGCAAGGAAATGAGTGAGTTACTTAAATCCCAGTATGACTCAGTCTTTAGCGAGCCACTAACCAGACTGAAAATCGAAAACCTAAATGATTTTTTATGAGAGTGCCACAGAACTTGACAGACGCATGCCTTTCTGACATCATCACGACGCCAAATGACTTCGAAAAGGCAATAAATGACATGCCCATGCACTCCGCTCCAGGCCCAGACTCATGGAACTCCGTGTTCATCAAGAACTGCAAGAAGCCCCTATCACATGCTTTAACATCCTATGGAGAGGGAGCATGGACACTGGGATCGTCCCGAAGCTACTAAAAACAACAGACATAGCCCCGCTCCACAAAGGGGGCAGTAAAGCAATAACAAAGAACTACAGACCAATTGCGCTAACGTCCCATATCATAAAAATCTTTGAAAGGGTTCTAAGAAGCAAGATCGCCACCCATCTTGATACCCATCAATTGCACAACCCAGGACAGCATGGGTTTAGAGCAGGCCGCTCCTGTCTGTCCCAACTACTGGACCACTACGACAAGGTCCTGGATGCTCTAGAAGATAAACAGAATGCAGATGTTATATACACAGATTTTGCAAAAGTCTTTGACAAGTGTGACCATGGTGTAATAGCACACAAAATGCGTGATAAAGGAATAACAGGAAAAGTTGGTAGATGGATCTATAATTTCCTAACACGTAGAACACAAAGAGTAGTAGTCAACAGAGTAAAGTCTGAGGCAGCTACTGTGAAAAGCTCTGTTCCACAAGGCACAGTACTTGCTCCCATCCTATTCCTCATCCTCATATCAGACATTGACAGGGATATAAGCCACAGTGCTGTGTCTTCCTTTGCAGATGACACCCGAATCTGAATGACAGTGTCCACCGTTGAAGACACTGCAAGACTAAAAGCAGACATAAACCAAATCTTTAAATGGGCTGCAGAAAACAATATGAAGTTCAATGATGAGAAATTTCAATTACTCAGATACGGAAAACGTGAAGAAATTAAAATCTCATCGGAGTACAAAACTAATTCCAACCACACAATAGAGCGAAAAACTAATGTCAAAGACCTGGGAGTGATCATGTCAGAGGATCTCACCTTCAAGGACCATAACAATGTAGCAATTGCATCTGCTCGAAAAATGACAGAATGGATAATGAGAACCTTCAAAACCAGGGATGCCAAGCCCATGTTGACACTTTACAGATCGCTTGTTCTATCTAGGCTGGAATATTGCTGCACACTAACTGCACCTTTCAAGGCGGGTGAAATTGCTGACCTTGAAAATGTGCAGAGAACCTTCACCGCACGCATAAGTGCGATAAACCACCTCAACTACTGGGAACGCTTGAAGTTCCTAAACCTGTACTCTCTAGAATGCAGGCGGGAGAGATACATTATTATATACACATGGAAAATTCTCGAGGGGTTAGTACCAAACTTGCACACAAAAATCACTCCGTACGAAAGCAAAAGACTCGGCAGGCGATGTAACATCCCCCCAATGAAGAGCAGGGGTGCCACTAGCACGCTGAGGGACAACACAATAAGTGTGAGGGGCCCAAGATTGTTCAACTGCCTCCCAGCATACATCAGGGGGATTACCAACAAGCCCCTGGCTGTCTTCAAGCAGGCACTGGACAGGCACCTCAAGTCGGTACCTGATCAGCCGGGCTGTGGTTCGTACGTTGGACTGCGTGCGGCCAGCAGTAACAGCCTGGTTGATCAGGCTATTGCGCCCCCTGAATTGGGCCTCAATGTATATAATGTATATTTCCATTTTCTATAATTTTATATTGCTGATATTCTCGATAATAGCTAAATCGTTAATATCTTGCTTTATACTATTATTAGAATATTATTTGACTTAGCTATATTTATTAGGTAGGATGTAATATTGTTGTGCTTGAGAGTGTGTAGTAACTGCCTTGGTGTTGGCAAACTACTTTTATGCTGCCGGCGTCTAGTTGCTGGGAGGAGTCAGTCTCTGAACACACCTGAGTTGGGTGGTTGTTCCTCTTTCATCGCTCTCTCTGGCCTGCCGCCCTCGTCGAGTCAACACCTCACTCTATTTCTACTTGTTTTCTCGACATTAGACTCTGTTGGGTAGAGTATGCATTCGTGGGTGAGGCGAATCATACTTCTCAGAACTCTGTGTAACTCTGTTCACAGAGAATAGACTAGACAGTGATTTTTCGACTTTGTTCTGGGTTGTGTGTCACCTTGACACTCTGATAAAACTCAGGTCTCAAGCTATAGCTCTGGACCTACTTCGATAAGGCATCTGTGCACCGCCACAGTTTGGGATTGTTTATGCTGAACCTAGCTTCAGTAGAAAGGGAGTTTTGTGACTGTTTTGGAGGATCTACTGATGGTCCCCAGTTAGGGTCGATTTTCTATCTCCTTGTTCCTGATGCTGTGTTGATGTTGCCTGTTATATTGCAGTTCTGCGAAGTGGTCATTTTACTGGACAATCAAGCTGTTCTGATTGTCAGTTTGTTAGTACAGCTAGCTTTTGAGAAGTTGTTCTGTCGTACACTGGTTGAGTCGAGTCTTAGAGTTACCGGGAGCACACTCATACGCACATTTATTATTATTTGTATATATTATTGTAATTATTGACATTGTACCTGATGGTACTTCTGAGTCATTTATATATATGTGCCCTCAGCACAGACTTATAGTATATGAGAGCAGTGTAGGAGCTACCCTCCTAATTATCCTCCTAATTGATATCTTAATTAATATCTTTATATTTGATTTACTTTGCTACCCTAGATTTTCTAACTTTGATAATAAACCTTTTAAATATATATGTTTGGTTAGTACCCTATCAGTTGCAATCCCCTTAATCTATATAATATGTCGGATAACTGAACCAGGATACTGACTTTGTTGCAAAAGCCCAGTAACAGGCTGGATGCTAGAAGGGCTTTCCTTTCTAGTGTTCTCTGGAGATATATATTATTAATAGATATAGTGTCATTTTGTAACACAGGCTCTGGTCCAACAGGAGGCCTGGTCACAGACCGGGCCGCGGGGGCGTTGACCCCTGGAATTCTCTCCAGGTAGACTCCAGGTAGACTGAGAGTCGAAGACCTAAATGAATTTTTTATGAGAGAGCCACAGAATTTGGTAGACACAAGCCTATCAGACATTATCCTGACGCCAGATGACTTCGAGAAGGCGATAAATGGCAAGCCCATGCACTCTGCCCCAGGCCCAGACTCATGGAACTCCGTGTTCACAAAGAATTGCAAGAAGCCCCTATCACGTGCCCTTAACATCCTATGGAGAGGGAGCATGGACACTGGGGTCGTCCCACAGCTGCTAAAAGAAACAGACATAGCCCCTCTCCACAAGGGAGGCAGTAAAGCAAAGAACTACAGACCGATAGCGCTAACGTCCCATATCATAAAAATCTTTGAAAGGGTTCTAAGAAGCAAGATCGCCATCCATCTAGATACCCATCAGTTACACAACCCAGGACAGCATGGGTTTAGCGCAGGTCGCTCCTGTCTGTCCCAGCTACTGGACCACTATGACAAGGCCCTGGATGCTCTAGAAGACAAACAAAATTCAGATGTAATATACACAGACTTTGCAAAAGCCTTTGACAAGTGTGACCATGGTGTAATAGCACACAAAATACGTGATAAAGGAATAACCGGAAAAGTTGGTAGATGGATCTATAATTTCCTAGCAAACAGAACACAAAGAATAGTAGTAAACAGAGTAAAGTCTGAGGCGGCTACGGTGAAAAGCTCTGTTCCACAAGGCACAGTACTCGCTCCCATTTTGTTCCTCATCCTCATATCTGACATAGACAGGGATGTTAGCCACAGTGCCGTGTCTTCTTTTGCAGATGACACTCGAATTTGCATGACAGTGTCCTCCATTAAAGACACTGCCTGGAGTCTTTACTCCATGCAGACATAAACCAAATCTTTAAATGGGCCGCAGAAAACAATATGAAATTCAATGATGAGAAATTTCAATTACTCCGATATGGAAAACGTGAAGTAATTAAAACTACATCGGAGTATAAAACAAATTCCAACCACACAATAGAGCGAAAAACTAATGTAAAAGACCTGGGAGTGATCATGTCGGAAGATCTCACCTTCAAAGACCATAACATTGTATCAATCACATCTGCTAGAAAAATGACAGGATGGATAATGAGAACCTTCAAAACTAGAGATGCCTAAACGAGGGATTGCTGCTCACTAGCGGCATCTTTCAAGGAAGGTGAAATTACTGACCTAGAGAACCTTCACGGTCACATAACTGCGATAAAACACCTCAATTACTGGGAACGCTTGAAGTTCCTAAACCTGTACTCCCTAGAACGCAGGCGGGAGAGATATATGATCATATACACTTTGAAAATCCTAGAGGGATTAGTACCAAACTTGCACACGAAAATCACTCCCTATGAAAGCAAAAGACTCGGCAGACGATGCAACATCCCCCCAATGAAAAGCAGGGGTGCCACTAGCACGATAAGAGACAGCACAATAAGTGTCAGGGGCCCAAGACTGTTCAACTGCCTCCCAGCATACATAAGGGGGATTACCAATAGACCCCTGGCTGTCTTCAAGCAGGCACTGGACAAGCATCTAAAGTCAGTACCTGACCAGCCGGGCTGTGGTTCGTACGTCGGTTTGCGTGCGGCCAACAGTTACAACCTGGTTGATCAGGCCCTGATCCACCATGAGGTATGGTCACAGACCGGGCCGCGGGGGCGTTGACCCCCGGAACCCTCTCCAGGTATACTCCAGGTATACCCACCATCTCAGCTTCCCAACAAGTTCCGGGACCCAATTTATTAAATTGGTGTATATTTTAACGCCTTCCACAGGAAGATTAACTAGAAAATTGGCCAGTATCAAGTAACCTTATCTGTTGTGTGATTTACAATACACATTGGGAGGCGAACCTAAATTACTGAAGAGTGCAGCGCTAGTGGGCGAAATGACATATAATTCACAGATTCTGCGTCGCATTTTCTGTAGTCCAGTCACTAGGTTTCCATTTCATTCTCTATCTGGACATTTACAAATGTCTGTCCTCTTCACTTATATTGCAGTGTTGGATTAACCGCTAATATTACTAATGGACACTACAAAATTAGAGAAACATTCACGAACCAGCCGGTTCGTCTTACCTCCTCCTCGTTTTTCCTTCTCACTCTCCTGTCTTGTACACATATTTATTCACATTTAGTAATATTTCTGGGTTTGTAATACATTTTCCTTATCAGATATTATTTTTTTTAATATTGCAATAATTCCACTTTACTTAACTTAATACATTATTTAAGGGAATTATACAGAAAATGTTCGTTCCCTGTGACTTTTCACTTTTTATAAGTCACATTAACATTACACACCTATATTATAATCCCCATCAATTATTACATTTAAATCATAGGAAGTTTATTAAAATATTCCACAGGTTCTAAAACTTTAGCCATAGGGCACATGCACATACCAGTTGTTCCAAGAATCTTGCCCTAGTTACTGTACAGCCAGTGTTGACACCTTGATACTGATTGTATGAGACCTTCTGGTGTTATTGGTGAAATAAAAGCGAATAATTGGGGAAAGAATGGAAAAAAAGGCAACAGTGTGAAGACCCCCCCTTCGCAAATAACAAATTAAGTAGATTTCTTCTTTTTCAAAATGTTCATGGGATTGTTATTTATAGTGGTATTGGTGGTGGTAATGGTAATGGAGGGGAAGTTGAGGGTAGGGATGGTGGTGAGTGATGCAGGTGATGGTGGTGTTGTTGCAATACATGCTGGCACCCTGCTCCATATAAATACTGGTGGCATCCCTGGTGGTGCCAGCCATAACACTGGAGTGACTGCTGGGCCAAAGTCCTCACACCAGCTGCCTTAACATCTCCTCCACCTTGTTTCTCTGTCTGGAGAACGGTAAGAGACGATCACAGATGGTGTAACACTGATGGCTTTCCAGGATGTGTGGGAGGTATATTAGAGCTACCATCCCAGTCCTTGTATCAAGCCTGATTACCTCCCTTTGTCCATCTGTATGATTTTACTAGCTCATACAGTTATATTATTGTTGGAAATGTTGCAATGAAGTATTTAACCAGCAGAGGATTATTTGTTATCCTGATTACTCATGATAATAACATTACTGCACCTGACTTGTCTTCCTGTTTACTCATGCCAGGAGTGAAACATGTGGGCGGTGATGTGGGCGGTGTTGTGGGCGGTATTGTGCTGTGTGGCTGTGAGTGAGGGCGTGTCCAGGAAGGTAAAGGAGGTGCCCTTGGCCAGATCTTCAGACCCCAACGTGCAACATGGTGACACCGGCCAGATCCTCCTCGACCCAAGTAACCTCCTCGACCTGCCCCTCGGCTCTCCAGACACAGTCAGTCCTCACTTTTATGTGTGTGTGTACTCACCTATATGTGGTTGCAAGGGTCGATTTCAAGCTCCTGACCCCGGGGTCGAGTCCTGACTTTAGGTCCCGCTTCTTCAAATTCATCGACCGACATTACTAGTTTCTAGTGATTCCTATCAAACCTTCTCTGAAAACTATATATTGTATTAGCCTCCATCACTTCCACATCTACTTCATTCCTCTTTCAAATAACCTTACGACTGAAAAATTATTTCCTAACATTCTTGTGACTTCTTTATGTTTTTAATTGTCTCCATGTCCCCGGTCCTCACAATGTAACATATCTCTCCTTATTTGCCCTCTCAGTTCCTCCGAGTACTTTAAATCTTCCAATAATGTGCTACGTATCCTCTTTAATAACACAAAGTCACAATACCGTGACTGGAACAATGCACAAATAACTCGCGGGTTATTTATGCACGTATCCTCTTCTCTTTCAGGTTCGTAGAGTCTAAGTTCGTTAGTCTTTACTTATACTATACTTACCTACCTGGAGTCTACCTGGAGTCTACCTGGAGTCTACCTGGAGGGTGTTCCGGGGATCAAAGCCCCCGCGACCCGGTCCATAACCAGGCCTCCCAGTGGATCAGGGCCTGATCAACCAGGCAGTTACTGCTGACCGCATGTAGTCCAACGTACGAACCACAGCCCGGCTGATCGGGTATTGACTTAGGTATCTGTCCAGCTCCCTCTTGAAGGTAGCCAGGTGTCTATTGGTAGGGAGTGATTTCTATGTGCAGATTTGGGACTAGTTCTTCTAGGATTTTCCAGGTGTAGATTATGACGTGTCTCTCTCTCCTGCGCTGCAGTGAGTACAGATCAAGTGACTTCAAGCGTTCCCAGTAATTAAGGTGTTTGACGGAACTTATGATTCCCTTACCTCTTGAACTAATCTGGAAGCAAACATTGCAGTTTTTCAAGCTTTTGAATAAGCTTCATCAAGGGAATGATTGCAAGCTGGTGCTGCACTAAGAAAGGCCTGATGTACGTTGTGTACAGATTCCTGAAATATTCTTCGTTGAATTTCTTGAAGGTTATTATGAGATTTACTTGCATCGCAATGACTTTATGTGCAAGATCTTCTGGCAATATGTTGAGCAAGAACTTTGTCTTTCATTGATGTCTGTGGTTTCTCGCCTCTCAATTAGCATTTTGTCTCCGGTCTGCTTTCCTCATCAGCGCTTGTCTTAACTGTTATTATTATTATAATAAGAAAGAAGCGCTAAAACACAAGGGTCATACAGCGCAGCAGGGCAGGAAAGGATGCTGGGTATTGGGTAATTTACTGAATCCCAGCAGTCACTTGTCTGGGCTCTCTTATAACATAACTGAATCTCTTTGGAAGCTTTCCCTGTCCTCTTTTGTCTGTATTCTTAGCAATAGATTTATATCAGAAGTGTGCAATTACCTATATGTAGCTACAGGAGTAACTGTATACTGGCGATGTGCCGTTTGTAAATTTCCAATGTTTGCAGCAATTATTACCCCCCATGTTCCTCTGTTCTTATGTTTTTTATATGATTCTTTTCATAGACTCTGACTAGTGTTATATTTGGCTCTATTTTTCTTTATTTACATCTGTGTCTTCGTCTTACCCACGTTGAAGGAACTAGAAATGTCTTATTAATAATTATATCCACCTGAACACTCTTGATAGAACACCTGTCATGTATAGTGTAGTGTATATAGTGACCACTGTTGGTAGAACACCTGTCTTACATAATGTAGAGTGTATATAGTGTTGGTAAAATATTTGCCTGGTCCACAGATAGAGACAGACATTCCTGGTCCTCCACTCAGTCCTACAGACTTCGAGAACAGTGCCGGAATGAGTAAGTAAATTTCCCACTTGATATTTACACTTTATGTGTCACTTTTATTTTTTTATCTCAATAATTGCAGTGCTTGGATTTACATGGTCTGGTAAATACCAGAAATACTCAGGTTGAGATTAAGATTATCATTTTATTGCCTAAGATTACGACTATAGTGTCTAAGATTACTACTTTAGTGCCTAAGATTGTGACTCTAATACCTAAGATTACAACTTTAATGCCTAAGGTGAAGACTTTCAATCTGTCACAGTTCATGACACTGTGGACATCAGCAGTCAGTCGGACCCCATTGAACTAGCGGGACTCTTCCAGGGAGACATCATGCTTAACGACCGTGATGCCCTACTCGACCTGCCTCCTGGGGTGAGTCCTGGGGCACAAGCATGTTTGTTTGGGGCACAAGTATGCTGGTGTATGTTTGTGTTTGGCAGTTAAGATAAGATTTTGTTCGGATTTTTAACCCTGGAGGGTTAGCCACCCAGGATAACCCAAGAAAGGCAGTGCGTCATCGAGGGACTGTCTTATTTTTATCGGGGTCCCCAATCTTGTCCCCCAGGATGCGACCCACACCAGTCAACTAACACCCAGGTACCTACTTGCTAGGTGAACAGGACAACAGGTGTAAGGAAACGCGTTGAAATGTTTCCATCCTGACTGGAATCGAATTCGGACGCTCAGCGGGAGAAGCGAGAGCTTTGCCAACCGGGCTACGGGGCCCCTTGGGTGTTCTTGTGTGATGTGTTTCCACTGACTTAAGTAGGTACGCAGTATCGAGTCGAAATTTGATTGACCTTCAGACAAGCTGAAGTTTGCAGTTGATGCAAAAAGATTTATTCAAAATTTTGCCTGTTTATATCAATATCAAAATAATAAACTAGATTGCAATGATCAAAATCGTGTACATAATAAAGGTTATTTGAAACACGACAAAACACATCGCTGCTTGAGTGTTTTATTATAATTTTAGTCTGTGGGTGGTTAATTGGGTTTGAAGCCTGTCGACTACGCTAGGGTCGTTAACATGTTGGCTGTCTCCCACCGAGGCAGGGTGACCCAAAAAAGAAGGAAACACTTTCACCATCATTCATACATAATCGCTGTCTTCGCAGAGGCGCTCAGATACGACAGTTTAAACGTCACTCTAAACAGCCAATATCCCAACCCCCCTCCTTTAAAGTGCAGGCAATTTACTTCCCACCTCCAGGATTTAAGTCCAGCTAACTGGTTTCCCTGAATCCCTTCACAAAATATTACCCTGTTCACACTCCAACAACTCGTCAGGTCCCAAAAACCATTCGTCTCCATTCACTCCTAACATAGTCACACACGCCTGCTGCATGACCAAGCTTATTGCCCACAAAACCTCTTTTACCCCCTCCCTCCAACCTTTCCTAGGACGACCCCTACCCCTTTGCTCCATCCTCTCTAAATGGCTAAACCACCTCAACAACCCCTCTTCAGCTCTCTGAATAATACTTTTAGTAACTCCACACCTCCTCCTAATTTCCACACTATGAATTATCTGCATAATATTTACACCACACATTGCCCTTAGACAGGACATCTCCACTGCCTCCAGCCTCCTCCTCGCTGCAGCATTTGCAACCCATGCTTCACACCCATATAAGAGTGTTGGTACCACTATACTCTCGTACATTCCCTTCTTTGCCTCCATGGATAACATTTTTTTTTTGTTTCCACAGATACCTCAAAGCACCGCTCACCTTTTTTTCTTCATCAGTTCTGTGGTCCACTTCATCCTTCATAAACCCATCCGCTGACAAGTCAACTCCCAAATATCTGAAAACATTCACTTCTTCCATAATCCCTCTCTCCAGCGTCATATCCAATTTTCCTTTACCTAACTCGTTTGATACCCTCATCACCTTACTCTTATCTATGTTCACTTTCAACTTTCTTCCTCATTATATATATATATATATATATATATATATATATATATATATATATATATATATATATATATATAAAATGCAAAACATACATGGGAGTAGAATGATAGCTTTAGGCCTTTCTGTGATCAACATCATCAGGAGCTTGAAAATGCAGAAAGAGGATGGTATCCAAGCATATACGTCCCAGAGGACCGCCTTTACTTGACTCCAGTAAAGGCGGTCCTCTGGGAACGTTATATGCTTGGATACCATCCTCTTTCTGCATTTTGCAAGCTCCTGATGATGTGTTGATTGCAACACGAAAGGCCTAAAGCTATCATTCTACTCCCCGTGGTTGTTTTGCATCTTGTATCGCTTGGTTTTCGATATATATAATATATATATATATATATATATATATATATATATATATATATATATATATATATATATATATATATATATATATATATATATATATATATATATATATATATATATTATGTTCACTACAGACACTCTCCTCCCACAGACAAGAGAGAACAACAGGACAGGACGCAGTGCACTTATTGATGTACACAGACGCTGGCCCAATGGAATCATCCCCTACGTCATCTCGCAGACCTACGGTGAGGCTGCATACCCTCTCTCTCCCCCTCCCTCTCTCTCTCTCTCTCTCTCTCTCTCTCTCTCTCTCTCTCATCTCCCGGACCTACGGTGAGGCTGCGACTCTCTGTATCTCAATGTAACATCTGAAATACTCACATAGAAGCAAAAATCTATGACGTTATCTTTGAGGGAAAATTGGTGTCAACTGCTATTAATGACATAACTGCTTATTTTCTTGGAATATACCGACTAATAAAAGATCTTGCCTAGCACATTTACTAGAATTCTCCCGTCATTAAAATACATCTAGGATTCAGAAGTCCCTAGGGTCGAAGTGTACAACGATTTCTAATCAAAGCCTTGGGTATCACATGCCATAGAGAGTGGTGCGATTGTTTGGCTAATTGATTCGAAGTAGTTAGTGGTTTTCAAGTGTGAAGAACCCGAGAGGTCAAAGCTAACAAATGGAGTTGCTCAAAACTCATGCCTCAGCACATTCTTTGTATAATGTATAGTACAAAACTTCGGTAATAAAAATATTGAGTGACCTGGATGGTTGGGAGCTGTAGTCGGAGACTTCAGTACTCATTAATGTAAATTACTAAATTTTAAATACTGCAGAAGAGAAGAACCTTGGGCTGGTCATTAGCAGCGAACTCAGGTACAGTTAATTAAGTCTAGCAACGAATAACAGAGCTAACACAATGTTAGGATTTATACAACGAAAATTCGAGTACAAAAATGGCACTGTTAAATAATGTTGCCAGATCTCACATTGAATATGTGAGATCTGAGAGAGGGTTCAGATATCTGAGAGAGGGTTCAGAGATCTGAGAGAGGGTTCAGAGAAGAACAATAAAGTCTGAATCTTCATTACGAATATACAAACTAACGATATAAAACTCCGAGACAGGAGATGCAACATAAATGAGGGTAACGGTATTAATGCCAACATAATAAATGAACAATGGAACAGAATGTTTTGGGGAGTTTAATTATTAATTTTAGTGCTTTTCTCGTGAAAAAAGTGTGATTATTATCTTCGGAATACTAGTGATCACAATATAAAAAAATTGTACTTGATGGCCATGAATGAGAGGCAGTTTACCTAGAGTTGACCTGAGTTAGTAGATGTGAGTAGAAGCTGGTCACCACATTATTATTATTATGATCAAGGGGGAGCGCTAAACCCGTAGGATTATGCAGCGCCTGTGGGGGAGGGGGATGTGGAAGGTATTCAGGCTTAATTCAGGGAACCGGAGCACAGATCCAATTCCCTAGATCAGCTGGTCACCACAGGCAGGCAGCAATTTTGGGTTGACTTCCTCCGGTACCACGGTCTTCCAATACTCTGCCTCAAACAAGTGATCACACCATTTACCATAAAGTGAGTGTTGGTTAACTGTTGGCGTTAACTCTCCTTGACAGAGGAGACAGAACGAGCCACTATAGCTAAGGCCATGAGTGAATTTCATCAACAGTCGTGCATCCGCTTCGTTCCTCGTACCATCGAGAAGGACTACATCCACATCCTCAAGGGTGACGGGTGAGTGTTGTCCTAGTTTCCAGTTGGAAGTGTTGTACATAAGGATGAATGTCGTCCTAGTTCTCAAAAGGGTAAGGGGTCATCCTTGTCCTCAAGGGTAAGGGGTCATCCTTGTCCTCAAGGGTAAGGGGTCATCCTTGTCCTCAAGGGTAAGGGGTCATCCTTGTCCTCAAGGGTAAGGGGTCATCCTTGTCCTCAAGGGTAAGGGGTCATCCTTGTCCTCAAGGGTAAGGGTCATCCTTGTCCTCAAGGGTAAGGGGTCATCCTTGTCCTCAAGGGTAAGGGTCATCCTTGTCCTCAAGGTAAGGGTCATCCTTGTCCTCAAGGGTAAGGGGTCATCCTTGTCCTCAAGGGTAAGGGGTCATCCTTGTCCTCAAGGGTAAGGGGTCATCCTTGTCCTCAAGGGTAAGGGGTCATCCTTGTCCTCAAGGGTAAAGGGTCATTCTTGTTCTCAAGGGTAAGGGGCATGTTCACCCTCAAGGGTAAGCGTCATCTCTCTCTCTCTCTCTTATCCTCTTCCTCAAGGATTAGGGTCATCCTCGTCCTCAAGTCTAGTGTTTAAGTAGACTTTTTCTGACCAGTGTAGCAAAATTTCATGTTGACATTTGTCCGAGTTTAAGTCCTCGTCGTGCGCTAAGAATGTTCCGTTGCTGTAGGTGTTCGAGTTCAGTGGGTCGGGTGACGGGAGCGCAGCAAGTATCATTGGGTCCTGGCTGCTTGTACGTGGGTATCGTCATGCATGAGTTCATGCACGCTGCTGGCTTCTGGCACGAACAATCACGCTACGACCGTGATAACTACATCACACTAAACAAGTTCAACGTCCAAGACGGCATGTGGCATAATTTTGAAAAGTACACCTGGGACAAAATTCAGAGCCTCGGGATTCCTTACGACCTCGGTGAGTGTACTGATATACCTGTCTCTAACCACCATCTCTCCCTCATCGTCATCTCTCCCTCATCGTCATCTCTCCCTCACCCCCACTTTCCCTCACGACCAACACTCTCCCATACAGAGTCAGTGATGCACTACGGGCCATACGCCTTCGCCAAGGAGGGTAAACCCACCATCATCCCCAGAGACACGGGCAAGGAAATCGGTCAGAGGAGAGGATTCTCTAAGGTGGGTCCGTAGATGGTCTTGTTCTCACCTGGTGTTATAGTATCTTGTTATCACAGTGTGGAGGTGTTATCATAGCGTGGTGTTATCATGGTGAGCTGCTAAACATATAACTGACACATTACAGTGGGACGTGGCTAAGCTGCAGAAGCTGTACAATTGTGCCAACACCTCCGTTCACTACGTCACCACCAGCGCTCCCCTCGTGGCAGCTGCTACAGGTAAATCATTGTTCCTGCTTGTTACAGCTCCATTGGTTTTTGTGTCTGCGCCTCAAGAAGGTTTTGCGTGGTCTTCACCAGCCACTGCTTGACTGCAGGTCTTGCGTGGTCTTCACCAGCATGACGCAGGTGTTGTATGACGCAGGTGTTGTATGACGCAGGTGTTGTATGACCCAGATGTTGTATGACGCAGGTGTTATATGACCCAGATGTTGTATGACGCAGGTGTTGTATGACGCAGGTGTTGTATGACCCAGATGTTGTATGACGCAGGTGTTATATGACAACAACCATTCTCGCCAATGAATTAATTTTCAAATTTCCCGTCTGAGTTATCTCAGTATTTTCCCCCATAGTTCACTTTTTTAATCTTAAATGTTAGTAATATATTTAATGGAGAGAAGTTTTGGTTAACGGAATAGTGACAATATAAATTTTTATATGTATGTGTTAATATTATTTATATGTGCGTGTGTACCGATGAATGTATATAAAATTGCCTCTGTATGAGTGTAGACATTAGATGTGTACATAGGCGTGCGTGTACATGTATACCCATTTCACTCCAGTGTGAGCCTTTGTGCACATATCACATCATTATATTCTTTATACATACATCATAGTTGCATGTACCTGTGTACTTATACCATGCTTATGTCCACCTTTGTACCTACTATGTACCTGCGTGCACCTGTATACCTGTACCACGAATGTACTGCCATGTTGCCACATCACCTGTCCTCACCCACAGAGGAGTGTGAGGATAACGTCAAACATTGCCAGATGTGGGCAGATATGGGCGAGTGTGACACCAACCCTACATGGATGTACGTCAGTTGTAGGAAGGCTTGTAGGCAGTGCGGTGAGTCCTCTCACTCTCATTCTACCTCATATTAAAAGTTCACATCACCACAACCTTCTTATTCCACCATTCTCTGCTCTTCCGTCGTTCACCTGCTGCTGTATCCAGCAGTCTCTGCTCTTCCGTCGTGCACCTACTGCTGTATCCACCAGTCTCTGCTCTTCCGTCGTGCACCTACTGCTGTATCCACCAGTCTCTGCTCTTCCGTCGTGCACCTGCTGCTGTATCCAGCAGTCTCTGCTCTTCCGTCGTGCACCTACTGCTGTATCCACCAGTCTCTGCTCTTCCGTCGTGCACCTGCTGCTGATCCAGCAGTCTCTGCTCTTCCGTCGTGCACCTACTGCTGTATCCAGCAGTCTCTGCTCTTCCGTCGTGCACCTGCGTATCCAGCAGTCTCTGCTCTTCCGTCGTGCACCTCTGCTGTATCCACCAGTCTCTGCTCTTCCGTCGTGCACCTGCTGCTGTATCCAGCAGTCTCTGCTCTTCCGTCGTGCACCTACTCTGATCCACGCAGTTCTGCTCTTCCGTCGGCACCTGCGTGGTCATCCACTCAGTCTCTCTCTTCCGTCGTGCACCCACTGCTTATCCACCAGTTCTCTGCTCTTCCGTCGTGCACCTGCTGCTGTATCCAGCAGTCTCTGCTCTTCCGTCGTGCACCTACTGCTGTATCCACCAGTCTCTGCTCTTCCGTCGTGCACCTGCTGCTGTATCCACCAGTCTCTGCTCTTCCGTCGTGCACCTGCTGCTGTATCCAGCAGTCTCTGCTCTTCCGTCGTGCACCTGCTGCTGTATCCACCAGTCTCTGCTCTTCCGTCGTGCACCTGCTGCTGTATCCAGCAGTCTCTGCTCTTCCGTCGTGCACCTACTGCTGTATCCAGCAGTCTCTGCTCTTCCGTCGTGCACCTGCTGCTGTATCCAGCAGTCTCTGCTCTTCCGTCGTGCACCTGCTGCTGTATCCACCAGTCTCTGCTCTTCCGTCGTGCACCTGCTGCTGTATCCACCAGTCTCTGCTCTTCCGTCGTGCACCTACTGCTGTATCCACCAGTCTCTGCTCTTCCGTCGTGCACCTGCTGCTGTATCCACCAGTCTCTGCTCTTCCGTCGTGCACCTGCTGCTGTATCCACCAGTCTCTGCTCTTCCGTCGTGCACCTGCTGCTGTATCCACCAGTCTCTGCTCTTCACACTAACACGACGTTCTTGTAAGACTTGTTGGGAGTGCTGTGCTGTCATGCTAATGAAGGGCTCTTGATCCATGGAATTAAAGCTACTCGTTCCCTTCCTCGACTGAAAGCTGATTATTCCTCCCGGCGCAGTCATCCCATAACCAGTGAGGGATACTCATACTAGTGTGTTCAGTGTTACGTAATATATCCACACCAGACACCATCATCATCCTCATTATTCTAACATCAACACCAGACACTACTCTCTGACACTACTCTCTGACACTACTCTCTGACACTACTCTCTGACACTACTCTCTGACACTACTCTCTGACACTACTCTCTGACACTACTCTCTGACACTACTCTCTGACACTACTCTCTGACACTACTCTCTGACACTACTCTCTGACACTACTCTCTGACACTACTCTCCTTACACTCCAACCTTCTTTTGCTTTCACTGTTACTACAACAACAATATTGCATATATCATTCACTTCTTAATCTTATACATCCACTAGTATACACACAGACAAACACACTAGTCCCAGAGCTAAGGGGATTGTCCTACGAAGAAAGGTTAAGGGAAATCAGCCTGACGACACTAAAGGACAGGAGGGTTAGGGGAGACATGATAACGACATATACTAAAATACTGCGAGGAATAGATAAGGTGGACAGAGACAAGATGTTCCAGAGAGGGGACACAGAAACAAGGGGTCATATTTGGAAGTTGAAGACTCCTATGAGTCAAAGGGATGTTAGGAAGTATTTCTTCAGTCATAGAGTTGTCAGGAAGTAGAATAGCCTAGAAAGTGACATAGTGGAGGCAGGAACCATACATAGTTTTAAGACGAGGTTTGATAAAGCTCATGGAGCAGGGAGAGAGAGGACCTAGTAGCAATCAGTGAAGAGGCGGGGCCAGGAGCTATGAATCGACCCCTGCAACCACAAATAGGTGAGTACAAATAGGTGAGTACAAATAGGTGAGTACACACACTAATATACACCCGCATCCATGGAAATAATTATTAAGAGATGTTCTACATGCGATGTTCTACATGTGTATGTTGTTGATAGGTGTGAGAGGTGAGAGTAGAACTACATGTAGTGGTTATGGTGCTACTACCACCACCGGTAGTGGTTGTTGTGGTTGTTAGTGGTTACTACGCTACCATCAGGAATAGGATGGTGGTTATGGTAGGACTGGGAATAGTGGTTATTGTAGAAGAGGTAGTGTTTGTAGCTGTATAGTGGTAGTGGTGGTAGTTGTAGTACCATATTTATTATTAATATTAGTTATAATAGTAGTATTGCATTATTATTAGTTGTAGTGAGAGTAGTTATGTTGTAGTATTAACAGTAATAGTGAAGATAGTATCAGTACTATTGTTATGAAAGTAGTAGCTGTAATAGTAGTAGTTGTGGTAAAATAATTAGTGTGGGGATCAGTGGTGATAGTTGTAGTTGTAGTGATGGTAGCAAGAGTAATGTAGTTGTAGTGATGGTAGCAAGAGTAATGTTGTTGTAGTGATGGTAGCAAGAGTAATGTAGTTGTAGTGATGGTAGCAAGAGTAATGTAGTTGTAGTGATGGTAACAAGAGTAATGTTGTTGTAGTGATGGTAGCAAGAGTAATGTAGTTGTAGTGATGGTAGCAAGAGTAATGTAGTTGTAGTGATGGTAACAAGAGTAATGTAGTTGTAGTGATGGTAGCAAGAGTAATGTAGTTGTAGTGATGTTAGCAAGAGTAATGTAGTTGTAGTGATGGTAGCAAGAGTAATGTAGTTGTAGTGATGGTAGCAAGAGTAATGTAGTTGTAGTGATGTTAGCAAAAGTAATGTAGTTGTAGTGATGGTAGCAAGAGTAATGTAGTTGTAGTGATGGTAGCAAGAGTAATGTAGTTGTAGTGATGGTAGCAAGAGTAATGTCACATAAAATAATAACACTGCTTTGTTAACCACAGATTGAGATTCACAGGTAACAGCTCCAGAGTAAGTACTCAATAACAGTACTACAGATGTAACAGTATCAGGTAAGTACTACAGGTAACAGTACTACAGAGTAACAGTACTACAGGTAACAGTACTCGAGTAACAGTACTACAGGTAACAGATCAAGAGTAACGTACTACAGGTAACAGTACTACAGGTAACAGTACTCACAGGTAACAGTACTACAGAGTACAGTACTCGGTAACAGTACTCACAGGTAACAGTACTCACGGTACAGCACAGAGTAACAGTACTCACAGAGAACAGCTACAGGTAACAGTATCACAGGTAACAGACTCACAGGTAGTACAGGTAACTCTCACAGAACGTACTCACAGAGTAAGCTCACAGAGTAACAGTACTCACAGAGTAACAGTACTCACAGAGTAACAGTACTCACAGAGTAACAGTACTCACAGAGTAACAGTACTCACAGAGTAACAGTACTCACAGAGTAACAGTACTCACAGAGTAACAGTACTCACAGAGTAACTACTCACAGAGTCTACCTGGAGTCTACCTGGAGAGAATTCCAGGGGTCAACGCCCCCGCGGCCCGGTCCGTGACCAGGCCTCTTGTTGGACCAGAGCCTGATCAACCAGGCTGTTACTGCTGGCCGCACGCAGTCCAACGTACGAACCACAGCCCGGCTGATCAGGTACCGACTTGAGGTGCCTGTCCAGTGCCTGCTTGAAGACAGCCAGGGGCTTGTTGGTAATCCCCCTGATGTATGCTGGGAGGCAGTTGAACAATCTTGGGCCCCTCACACTTATTGTGTTGTCCCTCAACGTGCTAGTGGCACCCCTGCTCTTCATTGGGGGAATGTTACATCGCCTGCCGAGTCTTTTGCTTTCGTAGGAGTGATTTTTGTGTGCAAGTTTGGTACTAAGCCCTCGATAATTTTCCATGTGTATATAATAATGTATCTCTCCCGCCTGCGTTCTAGAGAGTACAGGTTTAGGAACTTCAAGCGTTCCCAGTAGTTGAGGTGGTTTATCGCACTTATGCGTGCCGTGAAGGTTCTCTGCACATTTTCAAGGTCAGCAATTTCACCCGCCTTGAAAGGTGCAGTTAGTGTGCAGCAATATTCCAGCCTAGATAGAACAAGCGATCTGTAAAGTGTCAACATGGGCTTGGCATCCCTGGTTTTGAAGGTTCTCATTATCCATCCTGTCATTTTTCGAGCAGATGCAATTGCTACATTGTTATGGTCCTTGAAGGTGAGAGTAACAGTAACAGTACTCACAGAGTAACTACTCACAGAGTAACAGTACTCACAGAGTAACTACTCACAGAGTAACAGTACTCACATAATAACTACTCACAGAGTAACAGTACTCACAGAGTAACAGTACTCACAGAGTAACAGTACTCACAGAGTAACTACTCACAGAGTAACAGTACTCACAGAGTAACTACTGACAGATTCACAGTACTCACAGAGTAACTACTAACAGATTCACAGTACTCAGTACTCACAGAGTAACTACTAACAGATTCACAGTACTCAGTACTCACAGAGTAACTACTGACAGATAAACAGAACTCACAGAGTAACTACTGACAGATTCAAAGTACTCAGTACTCACAGAGTAACTACGGACAGATTTACAGTACTCACATCACAGTAACTACTGACAGACACAGTACTCACACACTCAAGCACGTCTCCGGAGGCACACATCAACCAGATAACTGCGGCAGCATATGGGCGTCTGGCAAACCTAAGATTAGCGTTCCGTTACCTTAACAAGGAATCGTTCAAGACACTGTACACCGTGTACGTCAGGCCCATACTAGAATATGCAGCACCAGTCTGGAACCCACACCTGGTCAAGCACGTAAAGAAACTAGAGAAAGTGCAAAGGTTTGCGACAAGGTTAGTTCCACAACTCAGGGGTCTGTCCTATGAAGAAAGGTTGAGGGAAATAGGACTAACAACACTGGAGGAAAGAAGGGTCAGAGGAGACATGATAACGACATACAAAATACTGCGGGGAATTGACAAGGTAGACAGTGACAGGATGTTCCAAAGAGGGAACACAGAAACAAGGGGACACAACTGGAAGCTGAAGACTCAGATGAGTCAAAGGGATGTTAGGAAGCATTTCTTCAGCCACAGAGTAGTCAAGAAGTGGAATAGTCTAGAGACAGATATAGTGGAGGCAGGAACCATACATAGTTTTAAGACAAGGTATGATAAAGCTCATGGAGCAGGGAGAGCAGAGACCCAGTAGCAGACAGCGAAGAGGCGGGGCCAGGAGCTGAATCTCGACCCCTGCAACCACAATTAGGTGAGTACAATTAAGTGAGTACGGTAGCTACTGACAGACACAGTACTCACATCACAGTAACTAGTGACAGACACAGTACTCGCACCACAGTAACTATTGACAGACACAGTACTCACACCACAGTAACTACTGACAGACACAGTACTCACACCACAGTAACTATTGACAGACACAGTACTCACACCACAGTAACTACTGACAGACACAGTACTCACACCACAGTAACTACTGACAAAGACAGTACTCACACCACAGTAACTACTGACAGAAACAGTACACACACCACAGTAACTACTGACAGACACAGTACTCACACCACAGTAACTACTGACAGAGACAGTACTCACACCACAGTAACTGTCGACAGACACAGTACTCACACCACAGTAACTACTGACAGACACAGTACTCACACCACAGTAACTACTGACAGACACAGTACTCACACCACAGTAACTACTGACAGACACAGTACTCACACCACAGTATTTAGCTAATAATTTACACATCATTAATTATACTCTACTATCACCTTGGCTTGGATAATTATCATAAATATCCTCATTTTTTTTGTAAGCTACGATATATATTAATCTTGAATGTCCAAACAATCAATTATGTCAGTCATAAATAGAAAAAAAATCAAAATTTTGATTATCTTGCAACCAAGTCAGTAGGACTATTCAGCCGGTAGTAATGCAACCTTTTATAACAGATGAATTCTAACCAGCTATTAAAACTAATTTTCTTGACACAATCATTTTTCTTTTAACACCACTGACGGTCGTTTGTCGGTTTCATGGACTTGCCCTTCTTACCAATCAGTAATGCCAGGTGGTGCTGCAGGTAAAGAGTGCCAGGACCTTAGCATTTACTGCAATATATGGAGTGAGAAAGGAGAGTGTGCCAACAACCCAGACTATATGACTCTCCACTGCAAGAAGTCTTGTGGTATCTGTCAGGATCACCAAGGTTAGTTAAAGCCTCAGAAGACACCAGCCCATGCTAATATAACCTCTCCACGCTTCCAAACTCATTCATTATATATATATATATATATATATATATATATATATATATATATATATATATATATAAACTCTAAACTTTCATCAGTTATTTAAATATACATTTTAATTATTTGATTTATACAACTGTTTTTTTTTAAGGATACACTAACGGCTAACTTGCTCCAATAAATAAAAGGATTCCCAGTATCACGACTAACACTTCAATGGGATAGTGTGTGTAGTATTAAGAAATGTCTTCATATATTCCTGAATTACGCATATGTGAGGGTGTGTGTGTATACCTTTCAGATAATCCTACAGTGAAACAGTGTGAGGACAAGAACAAGTACTGCAGTTCTTGGAGCCAGATGGGCCAGTGTCACTCTAACAGTAACTATATGCTTGTGTACTGCAAGAAGGCCTGTAAACAATGCTAAAGCAAACTACGTATACCTCTTTCTTATCTCTAGCATGTCTCTAGGAGCAGATTCTAGATTCAAGCTAGTCCGAGGCCTCTGCTAGAACTTTTGTTCTGAGAGTTCCACTCATACAAGTTCCCACTGGTGAAGATCCTCACTCATACAAGTTCCCACTGGTGAAGATCCTCACTCATACAAGTTCCCACTGTCGAAGATCCTCACTCATACAAGTTCCCACTGGTGAAGATCCTCACTCATACAAGTTCCCACTGGTGAAGATCCTCACTCAGGCACAAGACTCCCAACTCTTCAGTGTATCTTGTGTCAGTGTTCTACACCTCCAGCAGTGTTCTACACCTCCAGCAGTGTTCTACACCTGCTGCTGAGCCATCCTGGGACACTCCGGGACAGAGTATCCTCCAGAAGTGTTCTATATCTCCAGCAGTGTTCTACACCTTCAGCAGTGTTCTACACCTCCAGCAGTGTTCTACACCTCGTGTCTACACTTCAGCAGTGTTCACACTCAGCAGTGTTCTACACCTTCAGCAGTGTTCTACACCTTCAGCAGTGTTCTACACCTCAGCAGTGTTCTACACCTTCAGCAGTGTTCTACACCTCCAGCAGTGTTCTACACCTTCAGCAGTGTTCTACACCTCCAGCAGTGTTCTACACCTCCAGCAGTGTTCTACACCTCCAGCAGTGTTCTACACCTCCAGCAGTGTTCTACACCTCCAGCAGTGTTCTACCTCCAGCAGTGTACACCTGGCTGAGATCCTAGGGTCACTCCAGCAGTTTTCTACCTCCAGCAGTGTTCTACACCTTCAGCAGTGTTCTACACCTCCAGCAGTGTTCTACACCTTCAGCAGTGTTCTACACCTCCAGCAGTGTTCTACACCTTCAGCAGTATTCTACACCTTCAGCAGTGTTCTACACCTCCAGCAGTGTTCTACACCTTCAGCAGTGTTCTACACCTCCAGCAGTGTTCTACACCTCCAGCAGTGTTCTACACCTCCAGCAGTGTTCTACACCTCCAGCAGTGTTCTACACCTCCAGCAGTGTTCTACACCTCAGCAGTGTTCTACACCTCCAGCAGTGTTCTACACCTCCAGCAGTGTTCTACACCTTCAGCAGTGTTCTACACCTTCAGCAGTGTTCTACACCTTCCAGCAGTGTTCTACACCTCCAGCAGTGTTCTACACCTCCAGCAGTGTTCTACACCTCCAGCAGTGTTCTACACCTTCAGCAGTGTTCTACACCTCCAGCAGTGTTCTACACCTTCAGCAGTGTTCTACACCTCCAGCAGTGTTCTACACCTCCAGCAGTGTTCTACACCTTCAGCAGTGTTCTACACCTCCAGCAGTGTTCTACACCTCCAGCAGTGTTCTACACCTCCAGCAGTGTTCTACACCTTCAGCAGTGTTCTACACCTTCAGCAGTGTTCTACACCTCCAGCAGTGTTCTACACCTCCAGCAGTGTTCTACACCTTCAGCAGTGTTCTACACCTCCAGCAGTGTTCTACACCTCCAGCAGTGTTCTACACCTCCAGCAGTGTTCTACACCTCCAGCAGTGTTCTACACCTTCAGCAGTGTTCTACACCTTCAGCAGTGTTCTACACCTTTAGAAGTGTTCTACACCTTCAGCAGTGTTCTACACCTTCAGCAGTGTTCTACACCTTCAGCAGTGTTCTACACCTACTGCTGGATCATCCTTGAACACCCCCGTCATGTTCAGTATTATATATATTAATCATGTAGTTTATTGTACCAACTGACAACATAAGAAAAGACAAAATTAAAAATAAAAGTTCTTTATTTTGACTTCACACCAAGACCCTTTTCTGTTAACTAAACAGCCAGGCTGTATATGATGAAGCTTATAATGAAAGATGACATGACCCAAGTCAGATCAAAAGTCTGTTGCAGGAGCATGTGACCTCAAAAGAGTGGGTATAGCGTCAGGTTTGCACTGGCCTTACGAGGTGTTAAATTAGATTCGTTGGAGTCATTGCCAAGGCGGGGATTTTACGCCTGTACATATAATTGTCTCTATAATGTAAGGAACGTCCCAGTTAATGTTATGGTGATGATTCTTAACATGAAGAACTGATGAACTCTCTTGTATATCTCTTATTCATCTTTTATTATTGTTTTTTGTAAGACTTTACTGCTTGTTCAGTAGATTTTTTAGATTTTTGCCACCGAAGTGGCTAGTTTATTGTGCACCCCATATCCATCCTGTGGACGGTAGCGCAAGAGCATATGGATACACAAAAGGCCTAGGCACTAGGCCCCAAAGGGGTTAACAATTGTACATTTGGATTTATATCTACATTTCACTTATCTGTTACAAGCAAATTTAGGAAATTTGCTTAGTATAACTGGTATCTTATTTTCATTAATAAGATATCTTGACATGTCACATAGGTTATTATACTGTCTATCTCTGTATTCCTCAATAAGTGGACAATTAAGCACATAGTGTTCAAGACAGTGACCATATGTCTGATCACATAATTTGCATTTAGTTTGATCATCATCTGTGTGTTTCCCAAACTGCCAGAAGTACTTGTAGCCAAGCCTAAGCCTGGCCACTACAACATCAGTCAGTCTGTTCACATTGCAAGTGACTCCATTCCTATAGCTATCATTTTCATTATTTACTTCTCTCCTAATATTATTCCTAATGCTAGACACAGATATACCAAAGTTATATTCTACATTCTCCTTCTGGGTACTCTTCTTGGATAACATATCAACTTTATCATGAAGGAGTAATCCAATGTGTGATGGAATCCATAGCAATTGTACATTAATTCCTTTGTCCCGGATTTTTTAGTATCTATACCTGGCTTCTAAAATGAGCATGCTGTTAGAGTCATTATATGAGTCAAGAGCCTTCAAGGATGGCATAGAATCAGTAATGATGATAGAGTCAAGCTCAGTGTCATAGGTTAGCTTTAGTGCCATTAGGATTGCAAACAATTCGGTTTGCAGTGTAGACGCCCAGCTGTTAATTCTTATGCCTAGTTCAACAAATTTATTATTGTTCTTAACTAGGGAGGTGGCAACCAGAGCAGATGCAGTCCTTCCAGAAGACTCCTGTTTAGATCCATCAGTGTATATAACTTGTGATAACTTATTACTACCAGCTAGGCGATAAATTTCTTCTTGAGCAGTTGCTTTAACAAGTGATTTAAGGAAGGGATTACTAGCAATGAGCTTCTTGGGAGGGGCTTGCAGGTATGTGTATTATTGGCAACTGCAGATAAATAAATATATAAACAAGAACAGGGAACAAAAAGATGGTATTTGAAGTTTATAGAAAATAAAAGAAATCTACCAAAACTGTAAAAAGAACTTTCTTCAGATTTTCACCCCCGGAAGTTTAATAACTCCGGTGAGTTAACAATCCCGGAGAGTTAACAATCCCGGAGAGTTAACAATCCCAGAGAGTTAACAACCCCAGAGAGTTAACAACCCCAAAGAGTTAACAACCCCAGAGAGTTAGCAACTCCAGAGAGTTAACAACCCCAGAGTTAACAACCCCAGAGAGTTAGCAACCCCAGAGAGTTAACAACCCCAGAGGGTTAACAACCCCAGAGGTTTAATAGTGAAGGATAAGCCAAGAAAGACTTAAAATGTGACCTACAACAGTAGGCTAACTCTTAGGTACCTGTTTACTGGTCGGTAATCAGGGGCAGCAGATATAAGGTGACTTCCCCACCTCTTTCGCCTCGCCGGGGATTGTACCCGGGTAACTTCAGTTATAAGCTGAACATGCAAGGAGAGAGCTGTGAGTCTGACGTCATGGAAACGTGTGTGCTAAAACGTTTAACATCTAAATCTTGTATACAACATTTTAAGAGGAAAATGAATTAAAACTTAGTTTTTATTTAACTAATGAGAAAAATAGTCAATACGTGCACTTTATTTGAGACTCACTGACCGCGGGTTCTAACCCCACCCGTTTTATGCTTTAATTCATATTCATCAAACTGTGGATAATTTTATTTATAACTTGATGTATTAATGTGTGATGACAGGGTGTGTAAGATATTATCATAGTTAATAGATATTATGTTTGTTAACAAGTGATTAAGTTACAATATATATTCTAAATGTGTTCCTTGCTATTTATCTTCTGTTGTCTCCTCCTGTTACATTAATATCTTTATTGTGATATCCATACCCATGGTGTGGGTGGTAGTCAAAGATTACAGAGACACATAATGGGTCCAGGGACTGTACCTCAACATTACAGACATATAATGGGTCCAGGGACTGTGCCTCAACATTACAGAGACATATAATGGGTCCAGGGACTGTACCTCAACATTACAGACACATAATAGGACCAGGGACTGTACCTCAACATTACAGAGAGACATAATGGGTCCAGAGACTGTACCTCAACATTACAGAGACACATAATGGGTCCAGGGACTGTACCTCAACATTACAGAGACACATAATGGGTCCAGGGACTGTACCTCAACATTACAGAGACACATAATGGGTCCAGAGACTGTACCTCAACATTACAGAGAGGCATAATGGGTCCAGGGACTGTACCTCAACATTACAGAGAGACATAATGGGTCCAGGGACTGTACCTCAACATTACAGACACATAATGGGTCCAGGGACTGTACCTCAACATTACAGAGACACATAATGGGTCCAGGAACTGTACCTCAACATTACAGAGACACATAATGGGTCCAGGGACTGTACCTCAACATTACAGGGACACATAATGGGTCCAGGGACTGTACCTCAACATTACAGAGACACATAATGGGTCCAGGGACTGTACCTCAACATTACAGAGACACATAATGGGTCCAGGGACTGTACCTCAACATTACAGAGACACATAATGGGTCCAGGGACTGTACCTCAACATTACAGAGACACATAATGGGTCCAGGGACTGTATCTCAACATTACAGAGACACATAATGGGTCCAGGGACTGGACCCCAAAATAATGAACTATTTACATGTAGATGAATGGTTCAGAGAACCGACAAGTTATAAATTAGACACATATGCAACACTTGGGTATCTTTATTGAGGAAACGTTTCGCCACACAGTGGCTTCATCAGTCCAATACAAAGTAGAAAGGTGTAAGGAGAGGAGGAGTTTGAGGTTATCAGTCCCTCGGCCTGGAGTCGATGTGTTCAGTCCATCAATCTTGTTAGAAGTGTAGCACAAGGCCGTAGAGGTGGCTTATATGCTGTAATCAGGTGAGGTGAAGCAGAAGGCGGGGTCATATAAGCCACCTCTACGGCCTTGTGCTACACTTCTAACAAGATTGATGGACTGAACACATCGACTCCAGGCCGAGGGACTGATAACCTCAAACTCCTCCTCTCCTTACACCTTTCTACTTTGTATTGGACTGATGAAGCCACTGTGTGGCGAAACGTTTCCTCAATAAAGATACCCAAGTGTTGCATATGTGTCTAATTTATAACTATTTACATGTTTGTATCTGGTTACAGCCGTAATGAGTTATTTATGCAGATATGAATTAAGTCACAAAAATATTACAGTATAGCTTATATGTGGTTTTGAATTATTTATATTGCCTTATATTGAAGCAAAGAATGGTCTTCAGATGCATGATGCAAGTGATGAACTGGCAAAGGCTTGCTTCAAGGAGGGAGTAGATCACAATCTTCAGCTGTCAATTAGTAATTTCAGAACAATAACACGAAAAGAACCTCAAATGAAATTCATTGATTTGAGACTGAGGGAGAATGACATCAGTCAGTGCACTTAGCATTATCTTATCATGCAGGAGGAGCCGCATGTCTATGGTGCAGCCAACAAATTCACCAAACACCAAACTAACTTAGATGTCAATACCGTCCGGCTCCGGCTGGGCTGCAAGTATCTCTGGGAAGTATCAGCATCACCAGTTGACGTGGACATAACTAAATGTAAACTTTGCCAGATGGACAGTTGCCACACCCTGCGTCATTATGTGTTGGAATGACAAAAAATAATGAACTCAGAGACAATTCACTCACAAGTGGCATATTACCAACAGTTCTGTATATATACTATGACTGGCCATTGTGAATAACTCATAACTACTTCTCCCCCGGGAGGTATGTCGTAATCATCAGTCCATCAAAACTTTGGGGCCCAGTCTCTGGACCCATTATGTACCTCTGTAATCTGTAAATAACTTTGCAACTTGTCATGATTGTGACCAGATCTACCTGAGTTCATTACCTTTGTAACTTGCTCAGCTATCAAAACTTTGGGGCCCAGTCCCTGGACCCATTATGTACCTCTGTAATCTTTTGACTACCGCCCACAGGATGGGTATGGGGTGCATAATAAAGATATTAAACTAAAAACTCTGGGTCGGGGCGCCATACATTACTTCTCGTAGGTTAACAAAAACCCTGTAGTTGTTGACTTAAATGGAGGGAAAGTGTGAGTGTCTGACTGCCGGCTTTAAACAAAGGGGTCTACATGACCTAATTGGGAACATACTCTTCCCGTTTCTTTTTCCGGGGAAAAAACTTTGCTTATTTTATAATTCTCGCCCATACATAGGCAACATATTTTTTCCGTATTCCCGGAAAATAGGACTCAACAATGCATAAGCTTTGCGTGCCCTTAACAGCCCCCAGCTGCTACTACAACAATCATTAAGACGACAAGAAGTGCGTCTTGACGATTTCCCAATATAGATGAAAAAAACAATCGTCAGGGCTTCCTTAGATATTCAATTAGCTCAAGCAATTAAACAACCAACTCGGACAGTGTCTGGAAGTATTTATAGCTGATTGTATACTGATCACAATGGAAATAAGTCACTTTGACTTATTTCACATATGCTGCTGTGTATGATAATCTATGTAACTGTTTGTATATACCCGAATAAACTTACTAACGCCTAGAATTCGACAGGTTTTCTCACAGCCCGGATACGTAAGAGAATTTTAGATATGAATCATCTAGAATGATAAATATGAAGCTTACATAAAGGAGCGAGAGGTTAGCACAGGCTAAATAAGATTTTCTTCGGATTTTTAACCCCGGAGGGTTAGCCACCCAGGATAACTCAAGAAAGTCAGTGTGTCATCGAGGAACTGTCTGTCTTATTTCCATTGTGGTCCTCAATCTTGTCCCCCAGGATGCGACCCACACTAGTCAACTAACACCCAGGTACCTACTTGCTAGGTGAACAGGACAACAGGTGTAAGGTGTAAGAAAACGCGTCGAAATGTTTCCACCCCGCAGGGAATCGAACCCGGACCCTCAGCGTGTGAAGCAAGAGCTTTGCCAGCCAGGCCACAGGCGCCGCCGCCCCTAAAGCAATGAGGAAATGAGAGCATCGTAATTCCTATTTTAGTCTTAATGCGACTAGAATGATACTCACCTTTGGAATATAGAGATAATCCCCCCTCTCTTTTTCTTTAATAGTCAAAGTAAATAAATTGATATTCATTATCAGTGCAATGATTGAGACAGAAATGTTCCTGAAGTATAAAGGAATTGTTGTGAGTGTACTATTATTTTTATTCTGTGGAGAAGACCTAAACACGTAGGGAAACAGAAAGCAATCAGGTTTAATTGAAGGAAGGGGTGGAAAGGTCCAATTCCATTGATGAAAGTGCCTCAGCATTATCAAGGAGTCTCCTAGTGAAGTGGACGCACCACAGTCACTCACCTTGTCAACATATATACGAGACAGAGGCAGAACCAGGAGTAGAATCAGAGGTAATATTATAATGGTAGAAGTGGTGGTAGTAGTGTCCCATGGCCTGGTAGGCAACGCTCTCTCGTCCCACACTTGAGTGTCCGTGGTTTGATCCCTAACAAATGTGGAAACATTGGACGTGTTTCCTTACACCTGTTGTCCCCGTTCACCTAGCAAGCAAGTAGGTACCTAGGTGTGGGTTGCAGCCTGAGGTACAAGATTCATGGACCCTTTAAGTTATCTTACGTAGTAGTCGTTGTAATCATCTTGGGGGTACAATCACAAGATAGAGGGTGAAACAGAACAGTACACTATTTGACAAGTGTAAAGTGTTGCCTCTATATGTGTTTAGCATTCAAGTGTCTGACTAACAAGTAAGTAAATAAGGTTATTTAGGTACACACAAGTACAATTATCATACATAGTGTAAATTACCCAGGATAACCCAAAAAAGAGCTCAGAGTTATTTATTTCCACTGGGGTCCTTGACTACACAGTATCTGCCTGTGAGGTTATGCTGGCTCGGGGGCATAACTCACTACTATGTTATTGAGACTGCAGCTCATTTTTTTTAATGTCCATGAAATTCATTCTCGTGTATTGATTTACTCACTTTATTTTATTTTTATTTTACTTATTCTTCTTGTAATTTATTTTCATGCATTTGATTTACTCTGATGACTGATTTTTACGGTATGTAATAATTAGGCTGTTACAAGTAAGTTATTACAAGGGTCCCAGTAGAAATAAGTCACTTTGACGTTTTTTTGGGTTATCATGGTGGGTAATTTACACACGTTACCTTGTAAGATAATTGTAATTATCCTAAAACTTTATTAAACTATACTTTAATAAACTTATCTACATACAGGCAGGTTTATTGACGTTTTGATAGTAAAGCCATTAAATTAAAGTTATACGAATGTCTTAAACAATGATCTGTTAAAGGTAAATTCAGTATAGATGAAAAACAAAGCACAAAATAGGAAGAATGTGTATATTTCGTTGTCAATAAGATACCCTCTTCAGCGGATACTGAGAATCACTGAATTAGAAATAACACTTATGAACCACGCTACGGGAGGGAATTGAACTCGCGGCTAGTGAGTCGTAAAACTCATTAGCTGGTAGTTCAGTACGCTGCTATGTATGATAATCATTGTAACTATGTATACCTGAATAAACTTGCTCGTCCGTACCATGGTTTGTTTGCAGTCGTGTCATTACGAGTCCCTGAGTAACAATAACACTTATGTTACCCCCCCCCCCTCCTTCAATATTTTGAAGAAAACTAACTTGCTAGTTTTCGTTTACAGAAAACTTTTCTTTATACAGGAATAACTATCAAATAATGCATGATTTTACATCATACTAATATTAATAATAATAATTATAATATCTTTATTTCTACAAGTACGTGTACAAGGTATACAGTCCTAGCTGACACCAACGACATACTACTATACAGAAAGCCGCTTGTTGTGCAGAGCATTTCGGGCAAATTAGGTCAATTTTGTCCCCAGGATGCGACCCACACCAGTCGACTAACACCCATGTACCTATTTTACTGCTAGGTGAACATGTACAGCAGGTGTCTTAAGGAAACACGTCCTAGTGTTTCCACCCCTACCGGGGATCGACCCCCGGACCTCTGCATTTCGGGGTAAAAAAAAAAAATATGGTATTCCTTAAATAACTTATTGATAACCCGATGTTATTTCAATTTATATCAAAGGATTACAGAATGAATAAATTGTTTAGGGATACCAATGGAAATAAGTCACTTTGTGTGACTTTTTTGGGTTACCCTGGGTAATTACGCATTCTGCTATGTATGATAATTTGTGTAACTGTATTTATGTATACTTGTACTAAAACAAACTTACTGGAGACTATTACAAATATTTTTTTTACATGCATGTGTATAATAACTTACTACACTGTTTTATACATAATCATAACCATAATCTTTTAAAGGGTGGAGGGGTAAGCTAGCGGAAGGTCTCGGTCAGATGACCAAAAGCTCCCAACTACGGGGTCATCTTATGACTAAGATCAGCGTCAGGAAACACTTGTCCTGTTTCCCGACAACCCTTACCTAACCTAATCTAGTTTATACATATTATGATTCTGATTTTATCTAATGTAACCGCGGAGGTGGCCAGGGGTGGAAGCCACGCTGGTCGCCTCGCGGCAGTCATATCACAGGTACACCAGGGATTGTCTAAATAACGCTGGAGTGAAAGATTTATCTATCATATGCTCCTCACCTGAGGAAGTGTTAACATTGTGTCTCACCAGAGGTACAGTGTGTTAACATTGTGACTCACCAGAGGTACAGTGTGTTAACATTGTGTCTCACCAGAGGTACAGTGTGTTAACATTGTGTCTCACCAGAGGTACAGTGTGTTAATAGTTAACATTGTGTCTCACCAGAGGTACAGTGTGTTAACATTGTGTCTCACCAGAGGTACAGTGTGTTAACATTGTGACTCACCAGAGGTATAGTGTGTTAACATTGTGTCTCACCAGAGGTACAGTGTGTTAACATTGTGTCTCACCAGAGGTACAGTGTGTTAACATTGTGACTCACCAGAGGTACAGTGTGTTAACATTGTGTCTCACCAGAGGTACAGTGTGTTAACATTGTGTCTCACCAGAGGTACAGTGTGTTAATAGTTAACAATTTGTCTCACCAGAGGTACAGTGTGTTAATAGTTAACATTGTGTCTCACCAGAGGTACAGTGTGTTAATAGTTAACATTGTGTCTCACAAGAAGAGCAGTGTTAATATTCACACTTATTCCTCTCTGAAGGAGGAACATTTGTGTTCCCTGTGAGGAGCGTGATGAGATGCTCACTTGTTCCTCAGTCTTCCCCCTCGGTTTTCTTCCTCAGTCTTCCCCCTCGGTCTTCTTCCTCAGTCTTCCCCCTCGGTCTTCTTCCTCAGTCTTCCCCATCGGTCTTCTTCCTCAGTCTTCCCCCTCGGTCTTCTTCCTCAGTCTTTCCCTCGGTCTTCTTCCTCAGTCTTCCCCTCGGTCTTCTTCCTCAGTCTTCCCCCTCGGTCTTCTTCCTCAGTCTTCCCCTCGGTCTTCTTCCTCAGTCTTTCCCCTCGGTCTTCTTCCTCAGTCTTCCCCTCGGTCTTCTTCCTCAGTCTTTCCCCTCGGTCTTCTTCCTCAGTCTTCCCCCTCGGTCTTCTTCCTCAGTCTTTCCCCTCGGTCTTCTTCCTCAGTCTTCCCCCTCGGTCTTCTTCCTCAGTCTTCCCCCTCGGTCTTCTTCCTCAGTCTTCCCCCTCGGTCTTCTTCCTCAGTCTTTCCCCTCGGTCTTCTTCCTCAGTCTTCCCCTCGGTCTTCTTCCTCAGTCTTCCCCCTCGGTCTTCTTCCTCAGTCTTCCCCTCGGTCTTCTTCCTCAGTCTTCCCCCTCGGTCTTCTTCCTCAGTCTTCCCCTCGGTCTTCTTCCTCAGTCTTCCCCCTCGGTCTTCTTCCTCAGTCTTCCCCCTCGGTCTTCTTCCTCAGTCTTCCCCCTCGGTCTTCTTCCTCAGTCTTTCCCCTCGGTCTTCTTCCTCAGTCTTCCCCCTCGGTCTTCTTCCTCAGTCTTCCCCTCGGTCTTCTTCCTCAGTCTTCCCCTCGGTCTTCTTCCTCAGTCTTTCCCCTCGGTCTTCTTCCTCAGTCTTCCCCTCGGTCTTCTTCCTCAGTCTTTCCCTCGGTCTTCTTCCTCAGTCTTCCCCTCGGTCTTCTTCCTCAGTCTTTCCCCTCGGTCTTCTTCCTCAGTCTTCCCCCTCGGTCTTCTTCCTCAGTCTTTCCCTCGGTCTTCTTCCTCAGTCTTCCCCTCGGTCTTCTTCCTCAGTCTTCCCCTCGGTCTTCTTCCTCAGTCTTCCCCCTCGGTCTTCTTCCTCAGTCTTCCCCCTCGGTCTTCTTCCTCAGTCTTCCCCTCGGTCTTCTTCCTCAGTCTTCCCCCTCGGTCTTCTTCCTCAGTCTTTCCCCCTCGGTCTTCTTCCTCAGTCTTCCCCTCTTTCCAGTCTTCCTCGGTCTTCTTCCTCAGTCTTCCCCCTCGGTCTTCTTCCTCAGTCTTCCCCCTCGGTCTTCTTCCTCAGTCTTCCCCCTCGGTCTTCTTCCTCAGTCTTCCCCCTCGGTCTTCTTCCTCAGTCTTCCCTCGGTCTTCTTCCTCAGTCTCCCTCGGTCTTCTCCAGTCTTCCCTCGGTCTTCTTCCTCAGTCTTTCCCCTCGGTCTTCTTCCTCAGTCTTCCCCCTCGGTCTTCTTCCTCAGTCTTCCCCCTCGGGTGAAAACTACTGCTCAACTACCACAAACTACGGCTCAACTACCACAAACTACTGCTCAACTACCACAAACTACGGCTCAACTACCACAAACTACTGCTCAACTACCACAAACTACGGCTCAACTACCACAAACTACGGCTCAACTACCACAAACTACGGCTCAACTACCACAAACTACTGCTCAACTACCACAAACTACTACTCAACTACCACAAACTACGGCTCAACTACCACAAACTACGGATCAACTACCACAAACTACGGCTCAACTACCAGAAACTACTGCTCAACTACCACAAACTACGGCTCAACTACCACAAACTACTGCTTAACTACCACAAACTACGGCTCAACTACCACAAACTACTGCTTAACTACCACAAACTACGGCTCAACTACCACAAACTACGGCTCAACTACCACAAACTACGGCTCAACTACCACAAACTACTGCTTAACTACCACAAACTACGGCTCAACTACCACAAACTACGGTTCAACTACCACAAACTACTGCTCAACTACCACAAACTACTGCTCAACCACCACAAACTACTGCTCAACTACCACAAACTACTGCTCAACTACCACAAACTACTGATCAACCACCACAAACTACTGATCAACCACCCCAAACTACTGCTCAACTACCACAAACTACTGCTCAACTACCACAAACTACTGCTCAACCACTACAAACTACTGATCAACCACCACAAACTACTGATCAACTCCCACAAACTACTGCTCAACCACCACAAACTATTGATCAACAACCACAAACTACTGATCAACCACCACAAACTACTGGTCAACTACCACAAATTACTGCTCAATTACCACAAACTAATGATCAATTACCACAAACTACTGCTCAACTACCACAAACTACTGCTCAACTACCACAAACTACTGATCAACTACCACAAACTACTGATCAACCACTACAAACTACTGATCAACTACCACAAACTACTGATCAACTACCACAAACTACTGATCAACTACCACAAACTACTGATTTGTATACAGAGTAACTGTAACTATCTGTGTACAGAGTAACTGTAACGATATAATGACTTTCAACAATTACAATGCTAACTGTAGCAGAATTTGTTAAATGTATAAACAAGCAATATAAGTCATTTTTTAGCCTTATATTAATGACACTCAGAATCGCCTCGTAGAATATAAAATTACTTTTCAGAGTGCGAGAACGTCCTATGTGGTTCAGAAATGACTTACTTAACTCAAAAGTGTTTTTATTAAGATAGAAAGAGAAGCGGAAGTTTGCAAGTGCTTAATAATATAAATATAAATATGTGTAATATACAGCTGGTAAAAAGTAATTCAAGACGACTATATTATTGAAGTATAATCCTAGAATATCCACTAACATTCACTATTAAGAAGCCATAATGGTGCATATGTGGTGTAAGTAGCAGCGTTCACACGCACACACACACGCAGATGATGTGAAATTAATGAGGAGAATCACATCGGAAGAGGACCAAGAAGGACTTCAAACAGACCTGGACAAGCTTGACATCTGGTCTAGCAACTGGCTTCTCGAATTCAATCCCACCAAATGCAAAGTCATAAAGATCGGAGAAGGGCAAAGAAGACCGCTGACAGAGTACAGGCTAGGCGGACAAAGGCTACAAACCTCGGCAAAGGAGAAAGACCTTGGGGTGAGTATAACGCCAAGCACGTCTCCGGAGGCACACATCAACCAGATAACTGCGGCAGCATATGGGCGACTGGCAAACCTAAGATTAGCGTTCCGTTACCTTAACAAGGAATCGTTCAAGACACTGTACATCGTGTACGTCAGGCCCATACTAGAATATGCAGCACCAGTCTGGAACCCACACCTGGTCAAGCACGTAAAGAAACTAGAGAAAGTGCAAAGGTTTGCGACAAGGTTAGTTCCACAACTCAGGGGTCTGTCCTATGAAGAAAGGTTGAGGGAAATAGGACTAACAACACTGGAGGAAAGAAGGGTCAGAGGAGACATGAAAACGACATACAAAATACTGCGGGTAATCGACAAGGTAGACAGTGACGGGATGTTCCAGAGAGGGAACACAGAAACAAGGGGACACGCCCCGATGGCATGGTGGCTAACGCTCTTGCTTCACGCACGGAGGGCCAGGGTTCAATTCCCGGCGGGGCCGAAACATTTCGAAGTGTTTCGTTACACACACACACACACACACATATACATACAACAGGCCTAGTGTCTAATCGACATGTGCCTAGGACAAAATGGTAACTAACTAACACAACTGGAAGCTGAAGACTCAGATGAGTCAAAGGGATGTTAGGAAGCATTTCTTCAGCCATAGAGTAGTCAGGAAGTGGAATAGTCTAGAGAAAGATATAGTGGAGGTAGGAACCATACATAGTTTTAAGACAAGGTATGATAAAGCTCATGGAGCAGGGAGAGCAGGGACCCAGTAGCGGACAGCGAAGAGGCGGGGCCAGGAGCTGAGTATCGACCCCTGCAACCACAATTAGGTGAGTACACACACACACACACATACGCACACCAAAACCAAGTGTGTTAGAGAATGGAAGACGTATAGAAGGCAAAGGACCCAGGAGAATAAGGAGAGCAGTCGTAGAGCCAGAAATGAATATGCACAGGTAAGAAGGGAGGCCCAAAGACAATATGAGAATGACATAGCAGTGAAAGCCGAATCTGACCCAAAGCTGTTTTACAGCCACAGCAAGAGGAAAACAACAGTCAAGGACCAGGTAATCAGGCTGAGGAAGGAAGGAGGGGAGATCACAAGAAATGACCGCGAAGTGTGTGAGGAACTCAACATGAGATTCAAAGAAGTGTTCACAGAAGAGACAGAAGGAACTCCAGAAAGACGGAGAGGTGGGGTACACCATCAAGTGTTCGACACAATACATACAACCGAGGAAGAAGTGAAGAGGCTGCTAAGTGAGCTAGATGCCTCATAGGCGATGGTGCCGGATAACATCTATCCATGGGTCCTGAGAGAGGGAGCAGAGGAGCTATGTGTACCACTAACAACAATCTTCAACACATCTATCGAAACAGGGCAACTACCTGAGGTATGGTTTCTCTGGAGATTAGTTAGGTTCAGGTAGTTTCTCTGGAGAGTAGTGAGGTTCAGGTAGTTTCTCTGGAGATTAGTGAGGTTCAGGTAGTTTCTCTGGAGAGTAGTGAGGTTCAGGTAGTTTCTCTGGAGATTAGTGAGGTTCAGGTAGTTTCTCTGGAGGTTAGTGAGGTTCGGGTAGTTTCTCTGGAGGTTAGTGAGGTTCAGGTAGTTTCTCTGGAGATTAGTGAGGTTCAAGTAGTTTCTCTGGATATTAGTGAGGTTCAGGTAGTTTCTCTGGAGATTACTGAGGTTCAGGTAGTTTCTCTGGAGGTTAGTGAGGTTCAGGTAGTTTCTCTGGAGATTAGTGAGGTTCAGGTAGTTTCTCTGGAGGTTAGTGAGGTTCGGGTAGTTTCTCTGGAGGTTAGTGAGGTTCAGGTAGTTTCTCTGGAGATTAGTGAGGTTCAAGTAGTTTCTCTGGAGGTTAGTGAGGTTTAGGTAGTTTCTCTGGAGGTTAGTGAGGTTCAGGTAGTTTCTCTGGAGATTAGTGAGGTTCAAGTAGTTTCTCTGGAGGTTAGAGAGGTTTAGGTAGTTTCTCTGGAGGTTAGTGAGGTTTAGGTAGTTTCTCTGGAGATTAGTTAGGTTCAGGTAGTTTCTCTGGAGGTTAGTGAGGTTCAGGTAGTTTCTCTGGAGATTAGTTAGGTTCAGGTAGTTTCTCTGGAGGTTAGTGAGGTTTAGGTAGTTTCTCTGGAGGTTAGTGAGGTTCAGGTAGTTTCTCTGGAGATTAGTTAGGTTCAGGTAGTTTCTCTGGAGGTTAGTGAGGTTTAGGTAGTTTCTCTGGAGATTAGTGAGGTTCAAGTAGTTTCTCTGGAGGTTAGTGAGGTTCAGGTAGTTTCTCTGGAGGTTAGTGAGGTTCAGGTAGTTTCTCTGGAGGTTAGTGAGGTTCAGGTAGTTTCTCTGGAGGTTAGTGAGGTTCAGGTAGTTTCTCTGGAGATTAGTGAGGTTCAGGTAGTTTCTCTGGAGGTTAGTGAGGTTCAGGTAGTTTCTCTGGAGGTTAGTGAGGTTCAGGTAGTTTCTCTGGAGATTAGTGAGGTTCAGGTAGTTTCTCTGGAGGTTAGTGAGGTTCAGGTAGTTTCTCTGGAGGTTAGTGAGGTTCAGGTAGTTTCTCTGGAGGTTAGTGAGGTTCAGGTAGTTTCTCTGGAGGTTAGTGAGGTTCAGGTAGTTTCTCTGGAGGTTAGTGAGGTTCAGGTAGTTTCTCTGGAGATTAGTGAGGTTCAGGTAGTTTCTCTGGAAGTTAGTGAGGTTCAGGTAGTTTCTCTGGAGGTTAGTGAGGTTCAGGTAGTTTCTCTGGAGGTTAGTGAGGTTCAGGTAGTTTCTCTGGAGATTAGTGAGGTTCAGGTAGTTTCTCTGGAGGTTAGTGAGGTTCAGGTAGTTTCTCTGGAGATTAGTGAGGTTCAGGTAGTTTCTCTGGAGATTAGTGAGGTTCAGGTAGTTCTCTGGATTAGTGAGGTTCAGGTAGTTTCTCTGGAGGTTAGTGAGGTTCAGGTAGTTTCTCTGGAGGTTAGTGAGGTTCAGGTAGTTTCTCTGGAGATTAGTGAGGTTCAGGTAGTTTCTCTGGAGGTTAGTGAGGTTCAGGTAGTTTCTCTGGAGATTAGTGAGGTTCAGGTAGTTTCTCTGGAGTTAGTGAGGTTCAGGTAGTTTCTCTGGAGTAGTAGTTCTAGTTGAAGATTAGTGAGTTCAGGTAGTTTCCTGGAGGTTAGTGAAGAGTAATCAGGTAGTTTCCTGAAAGGCTAGTGGAAGTAGTGAGGTCAGGTAGTTCCTGAAGCTAGTGAGAGAGTTATGAGTAGTGAGGTTTCAACTGGAGGCTAGTGAAGATGTGATTAGTTTTCACTGAGGCTAGTGAAGATGTAAGTAGTTTCACTGAGAGCTAGTGAAGATGTGATAGTGTTTCACTGAGGCTAGTGAAGATGTGATAGTGTTTCACTGGAGGCTAGTGAAGATGTGATAGTGTTTCACTGAGCTAGTGAAATGTGATAGTGTTTCACTGGAGAGCTAGTGAAGATGTGACAGTGTTTCACTGAGAGCTAGTGAAGATGTGATAGTGTTTCACTGAGAGCTAGTGAAGATGTGACAGTGTTTCACTGAGCTAGTAGAAGATGTGACAGTGTTTCACTGGAGCTAGTAAAAGATGTGACAGTGTTTCCTGAAGCTAGTGAAGATGTGATAGTGTTTCACTGAGGCTAGTGAAGATGTGACAGTGTTTCACTGAGGCTAGTGAAGATGTGACAGTGTTTCACTGGAGCTAGTGAAGATGTGATAGTGTTTCACTGGAGGCTATGAAAAATGTGAAGTGTTTCACTGGAGGCTAGTGAAGATGTGACAGTGTTTCACTGGAGGCTAGTGAAGATGTGATAGTGTTTCACTGGAGGCTAGTGAAGATGTGATAGTGTTTCACTGGAGGCTAGTGAAGATGTGATAGTGTTTCACTGGAGGCTAGTGAAGATGTGATAGTGTTTCACTGAGGCAGTGAAATGCATAGTGTTTCACTGGAGGCTAGTGAAGATGTGATAGTGTTTCACTGGAGGCTAGTGAAGATGTGATAGTGTTTCACTGGAGGCTAGTGAAGATGTGATAGTGTTTCACTGAGGCTATGAAGATGTATAGTGTTCACGAGTCTAGTGAAGATGTAATAGTGTTTCACTGAGGCTAGTGAAGATGTGATAGTGTTTCACTGGAGGCTAGTGAAGATGTGATAGTGTTTCACTGGAGGCTAGTGAAGATGTGATAGTGTTTCACTGGAGGTTAGTGAAGATGTGATAGTGTTTCACTGGAGCTAGTGAAGATGTGATAGTTTTCACTGGAGGCTGTGAAGATGTGATAGTGTTCTGAGGCTAGTGAAGATGTGACAGTGTTTCACTGGAGGCTAGTAGAAGATGTGATAGTGTTTCACTGGAGGCTAGTGAAGATGTGACAGTGTTTCACTGGAGGCTAGTGAAGATATTACAGTGTTTCACTGGAGGCTAGTGAAGATGTGATAGTGTTTCACTGAGGCTAGTGAAGATGTGACAGTGTTTCACTGGAGGCTAGTGAAATGTGACAGTGTTTCACTGGAGGCTAGTGAAATGTGACAGTGCTCACTGGAGCTAGTGAAGATGTGAAAGTGTTTCACTGGAGGCTAGTGAAGATGTGATAGTGTTTCACTGGAGGTTAGTGAAGATGTGATAGTGTTTCACTGAGGCTAGTGAAGATGTGACAGTGTTTCACTGAGGCTAGTGAAGATGTGATAGTGTTTCACTGGAGGCTAGTGAAGATGTGATAGTGTTTCACTGGAGGCTAGTGAAGATGTGATAGTGTTTCACTGGAGGCTAGTGAAGATGTGATAGTGTTTCACTGGAGGCTAGTGAAGATGTGACAGTGTTTCACTGGAGGCTAGTGAAGATGTGATAGTGTTTCACTGGAGGCTAGTGAAGATGTGATAGTGTTTCACTGGAGGCTAGTGAAGATGTGACAGTGTTTCACTGGAGGCTAGTGAAGATGTGACAGTGTTTCACTGGAGGCTAGTGAAGATGTGACAGTGCTTCACTGGAGGCTAGTGAAGATGTGACAGTGTTTCACTGGAGGCTAGTGAAGATGTGATAGTGTTTCACTGAGAGCTAGTGAAGATGTGATAGTGTTTCACTGAGGTTAGTGAAGATGTGATAGTGTTTCACTGGAGGCTAGTGAAGATGTGACAGTGCTTCACTGGAGGCTAGTGAAGATGTGATAGTGTTTCACTGGAGGCTAGTGAAGATGTGATAGTGTTTCACTGGAGGCTAGTGAAGATGTGATAGTGTTTCACTGGAGGCTAGTGAAGATGTGACAGTGTTTCACTGATGCTAGTGAAGATGTGACAGTGTTTCACTGAGGCTAGTGAAGATGTGACAGTGTTTCACTGAGGCTAGTGAAGATGTACAGTGTTTCACTGGTGGCTAGTGAAGATGTGACAGTGTTTCACTGGAGCTAGTAAAAGATGTGATAGTTTTCACTGGAGGCTAGTGAAGATGTGATTGTGTTTCACTGGAGGCTAGTGAAGATGTGATAGTGTTTCACTGGAGGCTAGTGAAGATGTGATAGTGTTTCACTGGAGGCTAGTGAAGATGTGATAGTGTTTCACTGGAGGCTAGTGAAGATGTGACAGTGTTTCACTGGAGACTAGTGAAGATGTGATAGTGTTTCACTGGAGGTTAGTGAAGATGTGATAGTGTTTCACTGGAGGCTAGTGAAGATGTGATAGTGTTTCACTGGAGGCTAGTGAAGATGTGATAGTGTTTCACTGGAGGCTAGTGAAGATGTGACAGTGTTTCACTGGAGGCTAGTGAAGATGAGACAGTGTTTCACTGGAGGCTAGTGAAGATGTGACAGTGTTTCACTGGAGGCTAGTGAGGTGATGATAGTTTCTCTAGAAGCTAATAAGAGTTGTAAGTAGTTTTCCCTGGAGGTTGATAAAAGTTGTTGGTAGTGTGGCTGGAGTGTAGGAGGTGGTGGCTGCCTGACTCAGTGTTCTGTGGAAGTTATTACAAGAGCAGCAGTAACGGTGTGGTGGTGATGGTGCGTGCAGGTATACAAACACTAGAATTAAGCAAATGCATTAATGAGCGTGCGGGGGAAACACAGGTGAAGAGAATATGTAAATGAGAGGTGACCTGGATCCCTGATACGACCAGGTGATCCGAGGAGAGGGAGGGAGGGAGGAGTGTCTGAACAAGAGAACACTCTGGGAGAGAGGAGTGTCTGAACAAGAGAACACTCTGGGAGGGAGGAGTGTCTGAACAAGAGAACACTCTGGGAGAAAGGAGTGTCTGAACAAGAGAACACTCTGGGAGAGAGGAGTGTCTGAACAAGAGAACACTCTGGGAGGGAGGAGTGTCTGAACAAGAGAACACTCTGGGAGAAAGGAGTGTCTGAACAAGAGAACACTCTGGGAGAGAGGAGTGTCTGAACAAGAGAACACTCTGGGAGAAAGGAGTGTCTGAACAAGAGAACACTCTGGGAGGGAGGAGTGTCTGAACAAGAGAACACCCTGGGAGAGAGGAGTGTCTGAACAAGAGAACACTCTGGGAGGGAGGAGTGTCTGAACAAGAGAACACCCTGGGAAGGAGAAGTGTCTGAACAAGAGAACACTCTGGGAGGGAGGAGTGTCTGAACAAGAGAACACCCTGGGAGGGAGGAGTGTCTGAACAAGAGAACACCCTGGGAAGGAGGAGTGTCTGAAGAAGAGAACACCCTGGGAAGGAGGAGTGTCTGAACAAGAGAACACTCTGGGAGGGAGGAGTGTCTGAACAAGAGAACACTCTGGGAGGGAGGAGTGTCTGAACAAGAGAACACTCTGGGAGGGAGGAGTGTCTGAACAAGAGAACACTCTGGGAGGGAGGAGTGTCTGAACAAGAGAACACTCTGGGAAGGAGGAGTGTCTGAAGAAGAGAACACTCTGGGAAGGAGGAGTGTCTGAACAAGAGAACACTCTGGGAAGGAGGAGTGTCTGAACAAGAGAACACTCTGGGAAGGAGGAGTGTCTGAAGAAGAGAACACTCTGGGAGGGAGGAGTGTCTGAAGAAGAGAACACTCTGGGAGGGAGGAGTGTCTGAACAAGAGAACACTCTGGGAGGGAGGAGTGTCTGAACAAGAGAACACCCTGGGAAGGAGGAGTGTCTGAAGAAGAGAACACCCTGGGAAGGAGGAGTGTCTGAACAAGAGAACACTCTGGGAGGGATTAGTGTCTGAACAAGAGAACACCCTGGGAGGGAGGAGTGTCTGAACAAGAGAACACTCTGGGAGGGAGGAGTGTCTGAACAAGAGAACACTCTGGGAGAGAGGAGTGTCTGAACAAGAGAACACTCTGGGAGAGAGGAGTGTCTGAACAAGAGAACACTCTGGGAAGGAGGAGTGTCTGAACAAGAGAACACCCTGGGAGAGAGGAGTGTCTGAACAAGAGAACACTCTGGGAGGGAGGAGTGTCTGAACAAGAGAACACTCTGGGAGGGAGGAGTGTCTGAACAAGAGAACACTCTGGGAAGGAGGAGTGTCTGAACAAGAGAACACTCTGGAGGGAGGAGTGTCTGAACAAGAGAACACTCTGGGAAGGAGGAGTGTCTGAACAAGAGAACACTCTGGGAAGGAGGAGTGTCTGAACAAGAGAACACTGTGGGAGGGAGGAGTGTCTGAACAAGAGAACACTCTGGGAGAGAGGAGTGTCTGAACAAGAGAACACTGTGGGAGGGAGGAGTGTCTGAACAAGAGAACACTCTGGGAGAGAGGAGTGTCTGAACAAGAGAACACTCTGGGAAGGAGGAGTGTCTGAACAAGAGAACACTGTGGGAAGGAGGAGTGTCTGAACAAGAGAACACTGTGGGAAGGAGGAGTGTCTGAACAAGAGAACACTCTGGGATTGAAGAGTGTCTGAACAAGAGAACACCCTGGGAGAGAGGAGTGTCTGAACAAGAGAACACTGTGGGAGGGAGGAGTGTCTGAACAAGAGAACACTCTGGGAGAGAGGAGTGTCTGAACAAGAGAACACTCTGGGAAGGAGGAGTGTCTGAACAAGAGAACACTGTGGGAAGAAGGAGTGTCTGAACAAGAGAACACTGTGGGAAGGAGGAGTGTCTGAACAAGAGAACACTCTGGGAGAGAGGAGTGTCTGAACAAGAGAACACTCTGGGAGGGAGGAGTGTCTGAACAAGAGAACACTCTGGGAGAGAGGAGTGTCTGAACAAGAGAACACTCTGGGAGGGAGGAGTGTCTGAACAAGAGAACACTCTGGGAGAGAGGAGTGTCTGAACAAGAGAACACTCTGGGAGGAGGAGTGTCTGAACAAGAGAACACTGTGGGAGAGAGGAGTGTCTGAACAAGAGAAAACTCTGGGAGAGAGGAGTGTCTGAACAGGAGAACACTGTGGGAGGGAGGAGTGTCTGAACAAGAGAACACTCTGGGAGAGAGGAGTGTCTGAACAAGAGAACACTCTGGGAAGGAGGAGTGTCTGAACAAGAGAACACTCTGGGAGAGAGGAGTGTCTGAACAAGAGAACACTGTGGGAGGGAGGAGTGTCTGAACAAGAGAACACTCTGGGAGAGAGGAGTGTCTGAACAAGAGAAAACTCTGGGAGAGAGGAGTGTCTGAACAAGAGAACACTCTGGGAAGGAGGAGTGTCTGAACAAGAGAACACTCTGGGAGAGAGGAGTGTCTGAACAAGAGAACACTCTGGGAGGAGGAGTGTCTGAACAAGAGAAACTCTGGGAGGAGGAGTGTCTGAACAAGAGAACACTCTGGGAAGGAGGAGTGTCTGAACAAGAGAACACTCTGGGAAGGAGGAGTGTCTGAACAAGAGAACACTCTGGGAGGGAGGAGTGTCTGAACAAGAGAACACTGTGGGAGGAGTGATTGAACAAGAAAACACACCAGGAGGGAGTGACTGAACTAGAGAACACACCCGAGAAAGAGGGGCTGTACAAGAGAACATCATGGAGGAACAAATAACATATAATATTTTCTGTAACAATGTGTTCTGTGAAGTAAAATAAACGAAAACTACAATAACTGGATTAGTTAGTGTGTGATGGACCCGCAGAATCTCTCTCTCTCTCTCTCTCTCTCTCTCTCTCTCTCTCTCTCTCTCTCTCTCTCTCTCTCTCTCTCTCTCTCGGTTTCTTTTCCTGCCAATGTTTACATTCTTGTTAAGTAGGTTCAATAATAACTATTGCCAACATGTTATGGATGGATGATCGACACAGTGCATACATTCGGGACATCTTTATTGGATACGTTTCGGTCCTTGGTCAAGGTCCCAGGACCGACCACCATATCCAATAATATTATCATCAATATTCATCAATATTGTCGTTATGGTTATATATTTCTGTTTTCATGTTAGGGTTGACGCTCTTGTTGTGAACATGTTAGGTGCTTGTTTCTCTCCCAGTCTTGGTTCTCCCATGATTGTTGGTTGACTGGTTTATCTGGCCGTGTTCAGAGATCGTTATTGGTCGTTTGCAACAACTGCATTAATACTTTCGCTATTGTTTTGTTGTGTTTTTACAGTGGGAAGGTTGCACCTCTCAAAATATTTTTACTACTATGTGGGATATTAATGGTGTTCGTGTTGGAAGGTGCCGTTCACTCCGCTGTGCACTCATTGCTGGCAGGGGGCAGTGTGTGCCACCACCACAAGAAACTTTAAACAATAAAGTGACAAATTAAGCCCTGAAGAACAGCCACCACGAGCATAGCACTTCTTCTGTAACGATTTTCTCAAAGTGATCCTTGGTAAGGAGAAAGTACGGGAGTGACTGGAGGAGGGTGAGTGGTGTTAGTAATCACGAATCAACGGCGTTTTGAGTAGCAAGTGAAGAATCTTGACTTAGGGGAATTCAAAGAATAAATGGTGAATGTGGCAGTGATACAATTCACCCTCCAGCCAACAAGAAGAAGCCAAGGACGGTGTATGAGGATATCAACCAGACAACAATAAACCTCAGGGACACAGCAGCTCAGAGAGCGCACACAGCAAGCGGAACTGGGCTTTATGAAAGATTTCAACCCCAGCGAAGAATATGAAAACCGGGACCCACCTGGCAAGATAGAAACAGGAAAAGAAAAACTGATGAAGGAAGTCAGGAAAAATTACAGAAATGAGAAGTGATGAGTCAGCAAGAACCAACTATAGAGTGCCAGAATATTCACAATGTACCAGGATAATAATAATAATCTTTATTTCTACAAGTACATCAATGACATACTACTATACAGAAAGCCACTTGTTATGCAGAACATTTATGGGAAATTAGGTCAATTTTGTCCCAGGATGCGACTAACACCCAGGTACCTGTTTTACTGATTGGTGAACATAGACAGCAAGTGTCTTAAGGAAATACGTCCTAATGTTTCCACCCGTACCAGGGATCGATCCCCGGACCTCAGTGTGTGAGCTGAATGCGCTAGTAATCGAATGAGGAATGAGATATATATGAAACACGAGGCCTTACACAATTTTATATGAACCACGTGAGAGGAAAGAAAACAGAGAACATCTGGTTCAGCTTGTGCTGGAGGACAGCCAACGTGAAGAGTAAAGGTGAGTGGAAGAACTACAGAGCAAGAAGAATGACAGAAAACAGGGTGTTAGAGAGAAAGAGAGAGCATCTCTTGTGTTCCACTGACCAAGGAACTGGGCAAGTCTGTTCACTCTCTAGAGACTCGAGGCATAAACAAAAAATGTGTGAGAGAAGCAGGAAGAGGCTAGAGAGACTGCTCGCTCCCCTGTGTGGTGTTTCCTGCAGTCATCCTCACCATCCTGCGCACCTTCCATCCTTGTTTGTATACTGGAAGTTATAACAATGTCAACTTAGAAGATACTCAAGCGGGTAAACGATTGCATTATGTACTTGCAAACAAGAGTGAGGGAGGAAACAGGATGGAAGAGAATACAATATAGCGAGGGAGAAAACAACAGGAGGGTGAAGAATATAGCAGAACTCCCCACGGGTCAGGCCTGAGGCTTCCAACTCTTCCTATTAGCTTAACATAGGGAAGAGGTTTCAACATGTCAGTATTCAAACTATGTTGTGAATCAGAGGGCGAAAGTTATCAGTAATTAATATCCAGTATGTAGAAACCGTAGCAGTGAACAGCCTGCGTGATATAGAGCGCTAGTGTGATAGCTTAGAGCGCTAGCGTAATAATAGATCTCGCTATCATGATACATTCGTCAACTCTGCACTGGAGAAAGTGCTCAGTAACCCAGAGCGTCATATTGTCCCAGATTTTCAATGCTTTCGGTTCAATATAAACTAGATGTTTATTTTATATGGTAAAAGCTATTTTCTTAGGCTTTTAAAAGAGAGAGAGAGAGAAGAAAGTGAGAAAGAGAGAGAGAGGAGAAAGTGAGAGAAAGAGTGATGAGTGAACATCTGGAGAGAGTTTGCCTGCACCACTGTTCATGTTTCCAGAGATGAATGTTATTCATTGTTTTCTTGATAATGATAGTGAGAGAGCGTCTTCTCTCGCCTCCCCGACCCCCACACACACACACGTCACACACGTCCACGCACACGTCCACACACACACGTCTACGCACACGTCCACCCACACATCCACGCACACATCCATGCACACATGATTTCATAGCAACTCGTACCAGCTTAGCTCAATGTGTTTTTAGAAGAATCCGAGAAACACTTCATAAATTAACAGCAGAATTTACAAGAGTCACTAATACTTGAGCAAAACCAACCAAAATTAAAGTAGGTTCAAGAGTTATGCTGACTAACTTTAATAAAACATCCGCACTGCCTAAGCTCGATCAAGAGTGTGTTGGTCCATATCGAGTAGTCGACCATGTCAGTGGCTATAAGTATAAAGTTTGAGAAATCAATACTGGTCACTATAAAGAATCGTATTTAGATCATATGAAGTTAGTTTGCAATGATGATGAGGTTCCTGATATCCAGACAAATGTGACAGACTCTGATAATCCTCCTGACTCTGTACCCTCTACCTCTAACACCCAGACAGACCAACAACCTGATTGTCATTATTCCCTATGTACATGACAAGTATTGAGAAATCGCCAAGTATCATTTGTAAATACCACAGCATGTGTTAGTCATTGCAACAGAATTTGATCGCCCCAGAGATGATAACCATTCTGCCTATGTAAATCTCACCCTAGCAGAGTTGGGGTTAAATGTAAAAAATCTCTATAGATAGATAATCTAGTCTAGAGAGTATTGCAACTGTGTGTTTACTACATCAACTTACTGATGTACAATTTTTTTTTTTATGTGTTCACGTTCTCTCCGAACTCTGAGATTTAACAGTAAAGACTTGAGTGCACCAAGTCTGCCTTTTCTGTTAAAAACTTTCTTCTCTGTACATATATTTCCTCAGAATCCGTAGATCACATGAATACAGATCGATCAATCATCTCTTTCTCTTCGTCAATCTTCTCTATTTTTGTCTCAATCTCTTGTTGTACTATATCATCATTGTTTCTATCAACTACCATGATTTGTGATTTATCATAATTTGTAATGCATTACAATCATTTATCATCCTTAAGTATAGTTCTTATGTTCTACTGTTGTGTACATTGATATTGTATAGAATCAGCCCAGAGCCATAATGCCTATAGTCTATAGTGTGTATAAGTTAGTTGTACGTCAGGATGCCATACGTTAGCATGGCCGAGCTGTCAGTAGTGTTACTGTGTACTTGTGTACTATATTTATATAATCCCAGCCACTTTATAGATAGGCTCAGTGACTAGCTATGACGTCACGAGTTCCTCACACGTGAGCTGTAGGCCAGAGAACCCACTCCAGTCTTTCTCAGATCTTGATACACCTAAACTGGATGAAGGCAAGTCTCTTGGGCTCCTCCTCTACTCTTATTAATTATACACCTCCAGACATCCAATGTGTGTATTTCTGTCTCCATATCTCCTCACGAACCCCCACGACACATGCACACATCCATACACACGTCCATGCACACGTCCATGCACACGTCCATGCACACGTCCATGCACACGTCCATGCACACGTCCACACACACGTCCACGCACACTTCCATGCACACGTCCACGCACACGTCCATGCACACGTCCACGCACACGTCCACGCACACGTCCACGCACACGTCCACGCACTGTCTTCTGCACACACCACGCCCTTCACCTTAAGGTAGTGGTGATGGTGGTAGTGGTGATGGTGGTAGTGGTGATTGTGGTAGTGGTGATGGTGGTAGTGGTGATGGTAGCAGTGGTGATGGTGGCAGTGGTGATGGTGGTAGTGGTGATGGTGGTAGTGGTGAGTAGTGGTGATGGCGTAGTGGTGATGGTGGTAGTGGTGATGGTGGTAGTAGTGATGATGGTAGTGGTGATGGTGGTAGGGGTGATGGTGGTAGTGGTGATGGTAAAGTAATGGTGGTAATTTTAGTAAAAATAATGATTACCCCTAACAATACGTGGTGATGGTGGTAGTGGTGATGGTGGTAGGGTGATGTGGTAGTGGTGATGGTAAGTGATGGTGGTAGTGTGATAGTAAGGTAATGATGACCTCTGGTAGTGGTGATGGTGGTAGTGGTGATGGTGGTAGTGGTGATGGTGGTAGTGGTGATGGTGGTAGTGGTGATGGTGGTAGTGGTGATGGTGGTAGTGGTGATGGTGGTAGTGGTGATGGTGGTAGTGGTGATGGTGGTAGTGGTGATGGTGGTAGTGGTGATGGTTGTAGTGGTGATGGTGGTAGTGGTGATGGTGGTAGTAGTGATAGTGGTAGTGGCGATGGTGGTAGTGGTGATGGTGGTAGTGGTGATGGTGGTAGTGGTGATAGTGGTAGTGGCGATGGTGGTAGTGGTGATGGTGGTAGTGGTGATGGTGGTAGTGGTGATGGTGGTAGTGGTGATGGTGGTAGTGGTGATAGTGGTAGTGGTGATGGTGGTAGTGGTGATGGTGGTAGTGGTGATGGTGGTAGTGGTGATGGTGGTAGTGGTGATGGTGGTAGTAGTGATGGTGGTAGTGGTGATGGTGGTAGTGGTGATGGTGGTAGTGGTGATGGTGGTAGTGGTGATAATGGTAGTGGTGATGGTGGTAGTGGTGATGGTGGTAGTGGTGATGGTGGTAGTGGTGATGGTGGTAGTGGTGATGGTGGTAGTGGTGATGGTGGTAGTGGTGATGGTGGTAGTAGTGATGGTGGTAGTGGTGATGGTGGTAGTGGTGATGGTGGTAGTGGTGATGGTGGTAGTGGTGATGGTGGTAGTGGTGATGGTAAAGTAATAATGGTAATTTTAGTAAAAATAATGATTACCTTCCTAACAATATTGCTAAGGAACAAGAACAACATCATCAACAACAGCAACCTTAATAATAATAATAATAATAATAATAATAATAATAATAATAATAATAATAATAATAATAATAATAATAACAATAATAATAATAACAATAATAATAACAATAATAATAATAATAATAATAATAATAATAATAATAATAATAAAAATAATAATAATAATAATAATAATAATAACAACAATAATAATAATAATAATAATAATAACAATAATAACAATAATAACAATAATAATAACAATAATAATAATGAGTGGCGCATCTGGCAGGTGGCAGCAGCATCCTCACTCAGAGAAAGTAGTCTGGCTTCCTGAGTCATATAAATACTTAATATTATAACTTATTACATGAAGGTTGCATATTATAACTGAACTTCAGTTGAAGAATAAACTTCCTCAACGTGAAGTTGGTCACACCCTCGATGTTGTCTTCAGGATGTACGTTAACATAAGAACAGAGAAACACTGCAGAAGGTCTACTGACATGAAGCGTCCCCCCTCCCTCCTGTCTCTCAACTAGTTGAAATATTGGTCCAGCCTATTATTGAACCTACCTTAGGCTTAAGTTTCAATAAACCTCAGTAACCCATGGAAAGTGAGGCACAAGTGTGCTGTAATGAGATCCTGATCGAGGGGGATTAATTTGATGGACTCTGCGGTTTTGTTTGTATTTTTAACCCCGGAGGGTTAGCCACCCAGGATAACCCAAGAAAATCAGTGCGTCATCGAGGGACTGTCTGTTTTATTTCCACTGGGGTTTTTAAATCTTGTCCTCCAAGATGCGACCCACATCAGTCGACTAACACCCAGGTACCTACTTGCTTGCTAGGTGACCGGGGACAATAAGTGTAAGGAAACACACCCACTGTCTTCACCTTTGCCGGGGATCGAACCATGGACACTGTGTGCAGCGAGAGCGTTGCCTACCAGGCCACAGTACACAAATTAATAGTGCTGTTGTGTAAATCGGCAATATTGTGTAAAGTGAGCAGCAGCGTACTGTTCAGACGTGCTTAACTCAACAGTCACAGCAGCATCTGCTTTTCACTCCCATCAAAGACACCTACACATATTTCGGTCTGCCTTAAGTTAACACACACACTCACGGAGAAGGAAGAGTGAAGAGGCGGGGCCAGGAGCTGTGACTCGACCCCTGCAACCACAACTAGGCTAGTACAACTAGGTGAGTACACACACACACACAGTGAGTGATGTAGTGAAGGCAGGCTCCATACATAGCTTTAAGAAGAGATACGACAAAGCTCACGGAGCAGGGAGAGAGTGGACCTAGTAGTGACCAGTGAAGAGACGGGGCCAGGAGCAATGAATCGACCCCTGCAACCACAATTAGGTGAGTACAGTTAGGTGAGTAGGTACGTATACAGCAGGTCTAGCAAGTTGTGTACTCACCTAATTGTACTCACCTAATTGTGGTTGCAGGGGTCGAGACTCAGCTCCTGGCCCCGCCTCTTCGCTGTCCGCTACTGGGTCTCTGCTCTCACTGCCCCATGAAATTTATCATACCTTGTCTTAAAACTATGTATGGTTCCTGCCTCCACTATATCTTTATCTAGACTATTCCACTTCCTGACTACTCTGTGGCTGAAGAAATGCTTCCTAACATCCCTTTGACTCATCTGAGTCTTCAGCTTCCAGTTGTGTCCCCTTGTTTCTGTGTTCCCTCTCTGGAACATCCTGTCACTGTCTACCTTGTCGATTCCCCGCAGTATTTTGTATGTCGTTATCATGTCTCCTCTGACCCTTCTTTCCTCCAGTGTTGTTAGTCCTATTTCCCTCAACCTTTCTTCATAGGACAGACCCCTGAGTTGTGGAACTAGCCTTGTCGCAAACCTTTGCACTTTCTCTAGTTTCTTTACGTGCTTGACCAGGTGTGGGTTCCAGATTGGTGCTGCATATTCTAGTATGGGCCTGACGTACACGGTGTACAGTGTCTTGAACGATTCCTTGTTTAGGTAACGGAACGCTAATCTTAGGTTTGCCAGTCGCCCATATACTGCCGCAGTTATCTAATTGATGTGTGCCTCCGGAGACGTACTTGGCGTTATACTCACCCCAAGGTCTTTCTCCTTTGCCGAGGTTTGTAGCCCTTGTCCACCTAGCCTGTACTCTGTCAGCGGTCTTCTTTGTCCTCCGATCTTCATGACTTTGCATTTGGTGGGATTGAATTCGAGAAGCCAGTTGCTAGACCAGATGTCAAGCTTGTCCAGGTCTGTTTGAAGTCCTGCTTGGTCCTCTTCCGATGTGATTCTCCTCATTAATTTCACATCATCTGCGAACAGAGACACTTCTGAGTCTATCCCATCCGTCATGTCGTTTACATATACCAAGAATAACACTGGTCCTAGGACTGACCCCTGCGGTACGCCGCTCGTCACAGGCGCCCACTGTGATACCTCATCACGCACCATGACCCGTTGTGTGTGTGTTTGTGTGTGTGTGTGTGTGTCCGGGAAAGGTGAGATGGGTGTGGGTGGTGGAGAGAAAGAGAGAGAGAGAGAGAGAGAGAGAGAGAGAGAGAGAGAGAGGTACCTGGCCAGGCCAGGGTGGTGGTCACACAGTAACTGTGTCGTCCTCAGCTCCGTTACACAATCAGCAAATACTTACTCACGGTTTACATTGTTTTACTTTGATTCATTATTCAGTATCGTATGTTAACTGCTTGTGTTGTTAACATTTAGAATGTTTATCCTGTGTTTACACACAGTAACTGAAGCTAAGTAAATATTTCTTCTTGAGTCTGAGTCGATAATAACTGAGCTTGTCCGCAGCACCTAACTGCCCAGTATATTGTGTACTCACCTAGCTGTGTATACACAAGTTGAATCACAGCCCTTGTCCCAGCCTCTTTACCCCTTATGATAATGATGATAATTATAATTATAATAATAAAAATCAATTTAATTCTTTTCTACAGTACACAGGTAACGTAGTTACATGTAATAAAGTATTGTTAGACACAAAACAAAGCCACGAGTGTGTGGTGCATTTCGACCAGCTTTCCTGATTTCTGGCCTCCAGGGCTCGTTCATACCTTCTCTTGAAACTATGTAAGGAGTTTGCCTTCACCTATTCAACCAGTGTGTTCCACTTTTGTAAACAGAACTGAAAACTGAACACAAACTTCCTTACAGTTAATCTGCATTGTAGTTACAATATGTGTCACCTGGCTGTCTCCTCTCGAATCTCAAACAGTCTGTCTCTATCTAATTTATCAAGTCTTCTGAGTATTTTGTATGTTATTATCACGTCCCTCTCCTGGACGTCTCTTCCAGTGTTGTGAGGTTATGTTCTCTCCTCGGAGTGCCTTGCTTTCAGTTCCGGCACAGGTCTTGTTTTTATAGTTTAAATCTTGTCTAGACTTTATATACACATGATCAGGTAGACTCTTGATGCTGGCCACGAATACTTAACTATCAATCTAACACAGGTTGTGCATAATGTCCTAAATTAATCTTTATCAAGCAGCTTAAAGTTAATTTTGTATCTGTCGCTGAAGTTATACGATATATTGTATAGTTGTTGTTAGAGGCATCGTGTGAGACACTTCCAAATGTTCAGCCATGGAAGTTATGACCAACGTCGAGCCTGTGGCACTGCTGCCATTAACTACGTCAAGTTTCTCCTTAATTCAGATTCTCGGTAACTTTAGTGACGATCAGAGTTGCTTGTGGCAGAGTAGCGTGAATCATTGTTGCAATGTGTCGACCAACATTGTGCTGATAGATGGGTGCTGTGAGTTTCCTGCTTTTAATGCATGCACTGAATAGGGTGTGGCTTGTTGAATGTGACCTGATTTAAGCCCCGAGTCACTGTTGGTGTTATTGTTTGTCCGTGTTAAACAGTGAGAGGGGTTCCCCTGCCTCACACAACCACCCAACACCAGGTACTAACTTGTACAACTACACCACCAGGTGCTAACTTGTACATCTATACCACCAGATGCTAACTTGTACATCTACACCACCAGGTGCTAACTTGTACATCTATACCACCAGGTAATAACTTGTATATCTACACCACCAGGTGCTAACTTGTACATCTACACCACCAGGTACTAACTTGTACATCTACACCACCATGTACTAACTTGTACATCTACACCACCAGGTGCTAACTTGTACATCTATACCACCATGTACTAACTTGTACATCTACACCACCAGGTGCTAACTTGTACAACTACACCACCAGGTGCTAACTTGTACATCTACACCACCAGGTGCTAACTTGTACATCTACACCACCAGGTACTAACTTGTACATCTACACCACCAGGTACTAACTTGTACATCTACACCACCAGGTACTAACTTGTACATCTACACCACCAGGTACTAACTTGTACATCTACACCACCAGGTGCTAACTTGTACATCTACACCACCAGGTGCTAACTTGTACATCTACACCACCAGGAGATAACTTGTACATCTACACCACCAGGTACTAACTTGTGCATCTACACCACCAGGTACTAACTTGTACATCTACACCACCAGGTGCTAACTTGTACATCTACACCACCAGGTGCTAACTTGTACATCTACACCACCAGGAGATAACTTGTACATCTACACCACCAGGTGCTAACTTGTACATCTACACCACCAGGTACTAACTTGTACATCTACACCACCAGGTACTAACTTGTACATCTACACCACCAGGTACTAACTTGTACATCTACACCACCAGGTACCCAGCTACACACTGTTCTGACTGTTGAGGAGGCTACCTGGCAGGAGGAGTGAGCACAAGTGTGGTGCGGGAGTACACTGGAGAACGGTCACAGGTAAAGTTCTGGTGACGAAACGACACAAGCAACAGGTAGCGAGCAAAAAGTTAGTATTTGCTGACACAATACATTGTTCCTGTCACACTCTCTCACTCTCTCACTCTCTCACTCACCTACTCTCTCTCACCCCCTCTCACTTCTCTCACTTCACACTCTCTCACTCTCTCACTCTCACTTCACTCACACACTCTCTCACTCTCTCACTCACACACTTCTCACTCTCTCCACTCACACACTCTCTCACTCTCACACTACTCACTCTCTCACTCACCCACTCACACACTCACTTCCAACTACACTCACCCATCTCACTCTCCACACTCCATCTCACTTCTCACACTCACTACTCACTCTCCACACTCACACACTCCTTCTCCTTCACACACTCTCACTTTCTTCCACTTCTCACTCTCTCACTCTTCACTTCTCCTCTCCACTTCAACTCACACTTTCTCTCCACCTCACACTCTCTCACTCTTCACTCTTCACTCTCTCACTCTCTCACTCCCCTCACTCTCTCACTCTCCACACTCACACACTCTCTCTCACTCTCTCACTCTCTCACCACACACTCTCACACTACTCACTCTCTCACTCACCCACTCTCACACTACTCACTCTCTCACTACACACTCTCTCACTCTCACACTCACACACCTCTCACTCTCCACACTCCTCTCACTCTCCACACTCACACACTCTCTCACTCTCCACACTCACACACTCTCTCACTCTCCACACTCACACACTCTCTCACTCTCCCACTCTCTCACTCTCTCACTCCTCACTCTCTCACTTCTCACTCACTCTCTCACTCTTCACTTATCACTCCCACTTCTACTCTCACTCACACACTCTCTCCTTCTACACTCACACACTCTCTCACTCTCCACACTCACACACTCTCTCACTCCACACTCACACTCTCTCACTCTCCACACTCACACTCTCTCACTCTCACACTCACACACTCTCTCACTCTCTCACTCTCTCACTCTCTCACTCACACACTCTCTCACTCTCCACACTCACACACTCTCTCACTCTCCACTCACACACTCTCTCACTCTCCACACTCACACACTCTCTCCTCTCACATACACACTCTCCACTCTCCTACACTCACACACTCTTCTCACTCTCCACACTTCACACACTCTCTCACTTCTACACTCACACACTCTCTCACTCTCTCTACTACACACTCTCTCACTTCCACACTCACACACTCTCACTCTCCACACACATCTCTCACTCTCACACTCACACTCTCTCTCCTCTCTACACTTCACACACTTCTCCTTAACACTCTCTTAACACTCTCCTTACACCACTCTCATCTCAGACACTCATCTCCTTCCACATACACTCTCTCACACACTCTCCTTCACACACTCTCCTTCATATACTCTCCTTCACACACTTTCCTTCACACACACTCTCCTTCACACACACTCTCCTTCACACACCCTCTCCTTCACACACTCTCCTTCACACACACTCTCCTTCACACACATCTCCTTCACACACTCCTTCACACACACTCTCCTTCACCACACTCTTCCACACACTCTCCTTCACACACTCTCCTTCACACACACTCTCCTTCACACACACTCTCCTTCACACACACTCTCCTTCACACACACTCTCCTTCACACACTCTCCTTCACACACTCTCCTTCACACACACTCTCCTTCACACACTCTCCTTCACACACTCCTTCACACACATCTCCTTCACAGCACCTCCTCACACTTCTTCTTCACACACCTCTCCTTCACACACTCTCCTTCACACACTCTCCTTCACACACTCTCTCTCACACACTCTACCTTCACACCACACTCTCCTTCACACACACTCTCCTTCACACACACTCTCCTTCACACACACTCTCCTTCACACACACTCTCCTTCACACACACTCTCCTTCACACACACTCTCCTTCACACACTCTCCTTCACACACTCTCCTTCACACACTCTCCTTCACACACTCTCCTTCACACACTCTCCTTCACACACACTCTCCTTCACACACTCTCCTTCACACACTCTCCTTCACACACTCTCCTTCACACACTCTCCTTCACACACTCTCCTTCACACACTCTCCTTCACACACACACTCTCCTTCACACACTCTCCTTCACACACACTCTTCATGTAGTTTCACTTCTCTTCCTTCCATTTCCATTCTCTGGTATTTATCTACATCAAATATCTTCATCCATTTATCACTCCCTTTATCAATTTATCTATTTTATCCTGCAGAAACTTACTTATTTTATCATATATTCTGCCTAAGATTTTTGTAACATCTATAAATACACTTACATAGTTTTTATTTCCTCTGGTAAATCGTTTATATAAATTAATAGCGTTATTGACACGTGCTGATCCTTGTGGCACCCCACTTGTGACGTCTTATTGACACGTGCTGATCCTTGTGGCACCCCACTTGTGACGTCTTACTGACACGTGCTGATCCTTGTGGCACCCCACTTGTGACGTCTTACTGACACGTACTGATCCTTGTGGCACCCCACTTGTGACGTCTTACTGACACGTGCTGATCCTTGTGGCACCCCACTTGTGACGTCTTATTGACACGTGCTGATCCTTGTGGCACCCACTTGTGACGTCTTTCTGACACGTGCTGATCCTTGTGGCACCCCACTTGTGACGTCTTACTGACACGTGCTGATCCTTGTGGCACCCCACTTGTGACGTCTTACTGACACGTGCTGATCCTTGTGGCACCCCACTTGTGACGTCTTACTGACACGTGCTGATCCTTGTGGCACCCCACTTGTGACGTCTTATTGACACGTGCTGATCCTGTGGCACCCCACTTGTGACGTCTTACTGACACGTGCTGATCCTTGTGGACCCCACTTGGACGTCTTACTGACACGTGCTGATCCTTGTGGCACCCCACTTTTGACGTCTTACTGACACGTGCTGATCCTTGTGGGACCCCACTTGTACGTCTTACTGACACGTCTGATCCTTGTGGCACCCACTTGTAACGTCTTACTGACAGTGCTGATCCTTGTGGCACCCACTTGTAACGTCTTACTGACACGTACTGATCCTTGTGGCACCCCACTTGTAACGTCTTACTGCACTGTGCTGATCCTGTGGCACCCCACTTGTAACGTCTTACTGACACGACTGATCCTTGTGGCACCCTCACTGACATGCGTCCTTGTCCCACTTGTGCTGATCCTTGTGGCACCCCACTTGTAACGTCTTACTGACACTGTGCTGATCCTTGTGGCACCCCACTTGTGACGTCTTACTGACAGTGCTGATCCTTGTGGCACCCCACTTGTGACGTCTTACTGACAGTGCTGATCTCTGTGGCACCCCACTTGTAACGTCTTACTGACATGTGCTGATCCTGTGGCACCCACTTGTGACGTCTTACTGACACGTGCTGATCCTTGTGGCACCCCACTTGTGACGTCTTACTGACATGTGCTGATCCTTGTGGCACCCCACTTGTAACGTCTTACTGACATGTGCTGATCCTTGTGGCACCCCACTTGTGATGTCTTACTGACACGTGCTGATCCTTGTGGCACCCCACTTGTGACGTCTTACTGACATCGTGCTGATCCTTGTGGCACCCCACTTGTGACGTCTTACTGACACGTGCTGATCCTTGTGGCACCCCACTTGTGAGCTTACTGACAGTGCTGATCCTTGTGGCACCCACTTGTACGCTTACTGACAGTGCTGATCCTTGTGGCACCCCACTTGTGACGCGTGCCTTACTGACGGACGTGCTGATCCTTGTGGCACCCCTTGTGACGTCTTACTGACATGTGCTGATCCTTGTGGCACCCACTTGTACGTCTTACTGACAGTGCTGATCCTTGTGGCACCCACTTGTGACGTCTTACTGACACGTGCTGATCCTTGTGGCACCCCACTTGGGACGTCTTACTGACACGTGCTGATCCTTGTGGCACCCCACTTGTAACGTCTTACTGACATGTGCTGATCCTTGTGGCACCCCACTTGTGACGTCTTACTGACACGTGCTGATCCTTGTGGCACCCCACTTGTGACGTCTTACTGACACGTGCTGATCCTTGTGGCACCCCACTTGTGACGTCTTACTGACACGTGCTGATCCTTGTGGCACCCCACTTGTGACGTCTTACTGACACGTGCTGATCCTTGTGGCACCCCACTTGTGACGTCTTACTGACACGTGCTGATCCTTGTGGCACCCCACTTGTGACGTCTTACTGACACGTGCTGATCCTTGTGGCACCCCACTTGTGACGTCTTATTGACACGTGCTGATCCTTGTGGCACCCCACTTGTGACGTCTTACTGACACGTGCTGATCCTTGTGGCACCCCACTTGGACGTCTTACTGACACGTGCTGATCCTTGTGGCACCCCACTTGTGACGTCTTACTGACACGTGCTGATCCTTGTGGCACCCCACTTGTGACGTCTTACTGACACGTGCTGATCCTTGTGGCACCCCACTTGTAACGTCTTACTGACACGTGCTGATCCTTGTGGCACCCCACTTGTAACGTCTTACTGACACGTACTGATCCTTGTGGCACCCCACTTGTAACGTCTTACTGACAGTGCTGATCCTGTGGCACCCCACTTGTGACGTCTTACTGACACGTCTGATCCTTGTGGCACCACTTGTACGCTTACTGACGTGCTGATCCTGTGGCACCCCACTTGTAACGTCTTACTGCACCACTGATCCTTGTGGCACCCCACTTGTGACGTCTTACTGACATGTGCTGATCCTTGTGCACCCCACTTGTGCGCCTTACTGACACGTACTGATCCTTGTGGCACCCCACTTGTAACGTCTTACTGACATGTGCTGATCCTTGTGGCACCCCACTTGTAACGTCTTACTGACACGTACTGATCCTTGTGGCACCCCACTTGTGACGTCTTACTGACATGTGCTGATCCTTGCACCTGACGTGCACGACACTACTATCCTGACCACGCGCTCTTACTGACATGTGCTGATCCTTGTGGCACCCCACTTGTGACGTCTTACTGACGTGCTGATCCTTGTGGCACCCCACTTGTGACTCTTGCTGACAGTCTGATCTGTGGCACCCCACTTGTAACGTCTACTGACATGTGCTGATCCTTGTGGCACCCCACTTGGATGTCTTACTGACACGTGCTGATCTTGTGGCACCCCACTTGTGACGTCTTACTGACAGTGCTGATCCTTGTGGCACCCCACTTGTGACGTCTTACTGACACGTGCTGATCCTTGTGGCACCCCACTTGTGACGTCTTACTGACATGTGCTGATCTGTGGCACCCACTTGTAACGCTTACTGACATGTGCTGATCCTTGTGGCACCCCACTTGTGACGCTCTTACTGACACGTGCTGATCCTTGTGGCACCCCACTTGGGACGTCTTACTGACATGTGCTGATCCTTGTGGCACCCCACTTGTAACGTCTTACTGACAGTGCTGATCCTTGTGGCACCCCACTTGTGACGTCTTACTGACATGTGCTGATCCTTGTGGCACCCCACTTGTGACGTCTTACTGACAGTGCTGATCCTTGTGGCACCCCACTTGTAACGTCTTACTGACACGTACTGATCCTTGTGGCACCCCACTTGTGACGTCTTACTGACATGTGCTGATCCTTGTGGCACCCCACTTGTGACGTCTTACTGACACGTACTGATCCTTGTGGCACCCCACTTGTAACGTCTTACTGACATGTGCTGATCCTTGTGGCACCCCACTTGTGACGTCTTACTGACACGTGCTGATCCTTGTGGCACCCCACTTGTGACGTCTTACTGACATGTGCTGATCCTTGTGGCACCCCACTTGTAACGTCTTACTGACATGTGCTGATCCTTGTGGCACCCCACTTGTGACGTCTTACTGACACGTGCTGATCCTTGTGGCACCCCACTTGTGACGTCTTACTGACATGTGCTGATCCTTGTGGCACCCCACTTGTAACGTCTTACTGACATGTGCTGATCCTTGTGGCACCCCACTTGTGATGTCTTACTGACACGTGCTGATCCTTGTGGCACCCCACTTGTGACGTCTTACTGACACGTGCTGATCCTTGTGGCACCCCACTTGTGACGTCTTACTGACACGTGCTGATCCTTGTGGCACCCCACTTGTGACGTCTTACTGACATGTGCTGATCCTTGTGGCACCCCACTTGTAACGTCTTACTGACATGTGCTGATCCTTGTGGCACCCCACTTGTGACGTCTTAGTGACACGTGCTGATCCTTGTGGCACCCCACTTGGGACGTCTTACTGACATGTGCTGATCCTTGTGGCACCCCACTTGTAACGTCTTACTGACATGTGCTGATCCTTGTGGCACCCCACTTGTGACGTCTTACTGACACGTGCTGATCCTTGTGGCACCCCACTTGTGACGTCTTACTGACATGTGCTGATCCTTGTGGCACCCCACTTGGGACGTCTTACTGACACGTGCTGATCCTTGTGGCACCCCACTGGACGTCTTACTGACACGTGCTGATCCTGTGGCACCCCACTTGGACGTCTTACTGACACGTGCTGATCCTTGTGGCACCCCACTTGTGACGTCTTACTGACACGTGCTGATCCTTGTGGCACCCCACTTGTGACGTCTCCCCGCCTGGACAGTTTTTTTGTTCTTGTAACTGTTTGCATTTTCTTCTCAAAAAAAAAAGGTCTTACTTATCGTAATAATGAGTAATTATCACCAGTAATGAGTTGTTTAAGCAAGCATGAAGTTAGTCTCTCATACATTATCTAATTTATCGCACATGTGTTCATGAGTCAGCCAGGTATGGCAGAGTTGAGTCAGGTTTCCGTGGTCAGTTGTTTATAATTGGGGGAAAGTCAGTTTATTTCTCCAGGACGGCATAAAATATGTCATTGTGGATAAAATACCTCGACATTTCTTGAACATTCGTGAGAGAGTTGCCTCTGAATGTCTTTATTTTATGTCATTCCTGCACATAATGACTCAGGAGGTGATGATAGTTCCTCTGGCAGCAAAGTTTACACTTGATCTACATCAGTTGGTGGTTGAGACTCTCAGAGGAACGTACCTCCTGGTCAGCAACCAAGCCACACACTCAACGTGTCAACGTTGTAATGTCACATTAGTTTAATGTGAATACAAGTGCGAGTCTCTCCGGCTCTCCCCCGTCTCTCATGTTGTCTCTCATACTGTCTTTCATGTTGTCTCTCATACTGTCTCTCATGTTGTCTCTCATACTGTCTTTCATGTTGTCTCTCATGCCTCATGTTGCCTCTCATATGTTTCTCATGTTGTCTCACATGTTGTCTTCCACATACTGGCTCATGAAGTACACCGTGTTTTTTGTAAACTTAATTAAGTACATCTCTGCTTCATGAGCACCAGAAATCAGTGTCACAAGGCACCAGTGTCACACGGCACCAGTGTCACAAGGCACCAGTGTCATACGGCACCAGTGTCATACGGCACCAGTGTTATACGGCACCAGTGTCACACGGCACCAGTGTCACATGGCACCAGTGTCACACGGCACCAGTGTCATACGGCACCAGTGTCACACGGCACCAGTGTCATACGGCACCATTGTCACATGGCACCAGTGTCACACGGCACCAGTGTCATACGGCACCAGTGTCACACGGCACCATTGTCACACGGCACCAGTGTCACACGGCACCAGTGTTACAAACCAACAGCACCAGCGTTACAAAGCACCAATGTTACAAAGCACCAGCGTTACAAACGACTAGCGTTACAAAAGACCAACATTACAAAGGACCAATGTTACAAACCACCAGTGTTACAAACCAACAGTTACAAAGCACCAACGCCAGTGGTACAAAGCAACAGTGTTACAAACCACCAGCGTTACAAAGGACCAGCGTTACATAGCACCATCACCAGTGTTACAAAGCACCAGCGTTACAAAAGACCAGCGTTACAAAGCACCAGTGTTACAAAAGACCAGTGTTACAAAGCACCAGTGTTACAAAAGACCAGCGTTACAAACGACCAGCGTTACAAAGTACCAGCATTACAAAAGACCAGCATTACAAAGCACCAGTGTTACAAACGACCAGCGTTACAAAGTACCAGCATTACAAAAGGCCAGCGTTACAAAGCACCAGTGTTACAAAAGACCAGCGTTACAAACGACCAGCGTTACAAAGCACCAGCATTACAAAAGACCAGCGTTACAAAGCACCAGCGTTACAAAAGACCAGCATTACAAAGCACCAGTGTTACAAAGCACCAGTGTTACAAAACACCAGTGTTACAAAGCACCAGCGTTACAAAGCACCAGCGTTACAAAGGACCAGCGTTACAAAGCACCAGCACCAGCGTTACAAGGTATCAGCGTCAACAAGGTAACATAACAATGAAACTGATTGGTGTTTGTTAGCGTGTTTTATTTTGTGTTGAGGGTGATTGTGTTGGTGATGGTGACTGTTGTGTTGTTGTGAGGCAAGGTTGCTGGTGCAGGTGATGATACTGGTGATGATACCATTGTATCTCTCATACATCTCTTCCACTCTCTATCTCTATCATCCCTTTCCCCATCTTCCTCCTCTCACCTCCCATCTCCTACCTTCTTCATAACCTTTCTTCGCATCTTCCAACTCCCTTTCTCTCTTTCTCCTCCCATCTTCCCTCCCCCACCTCTCTTACAGTAACCTTAATCAGGTTTATTGTGACGTTAGAGAAGATACTTGGTGCTGAAGACATCCCAGGTGCTGGTGACATCCCAGGTGCTGAAGACATCCCAGGTGCTGAAGACATCCCAGGTGCTGAAGACATCCCAGGTGCTGAAGACATCCCAGGTGCTGAAGACATCCCAGGTGCTGGTGACATCCCAGGTGCTGAAGACATCCCAGGTGCTGAAGACATCCCAGGTGCTGAAGACATCCCAGGTGCTGGTGACATCCCAGGTGCTGAAGACATCCCAGGTGGTGGTGACATCCCAGGTGCTGGTGACATCCCAGGTGCTGGTGACATCCCAGGTGCTGGTGACATCCCAGGTGCTGGTGACATCCCAGGTGCTGGTGACATCCCAGGTGCTGGTGACATCCCAGGTGCTGAAGACATCCCAGGTGCTGGTGACATCCCAGGTGCTGGTGACATCCCAGGTGCTGGTGACATCCCAGGTGCTGGTGACATCCCAGGTGCTGGTGACATCCAAGGAGCTGGTGATATCCCAGGTGCTGGTGATATCCCAGGTGCTGGTGATATCCCAGGTGCTGAAGACATCCCAGGTGCTGGTGACATCCCAGGTGCTGAAGACATCCCAGGTGTTGGTGACATCCAAGGAGCTGGTGATATCCCAGGTGCTGGTGACATTCCAGGTGCTGGTGACATCCCAGGTGCTGAAGACATCCCAGGTGCTGAAGACATCCCAGGTGCTGAAGACATCCCAGGTGCTGGTGACATCCCAGGTGCTGAAAACATCCCAGGTGCTGAAGACATCCCAGGTGCTGAAGACATCCCAGGTGCTGAAGACATCCCAGGTGCTGAAGACATCCCAGGTGCTGAAGACATCCCAGGTGCTGAAGACATCCCAGGTGCTGAAGACATCCCAGGTGCTGAAGACATCCCAGGTGCTGAAGACATCCCAGGTGCTGAAGACATCCCAGGTGCTGAAGACATCCCAGGTGCTGAAGACATCCCAGGTGCTGAAGACATCCCAGGTGCTGAAGACATCCCAGGTGCTGAAGACATCTCAGGTGCTGAAGACATCCCAGGTGCTGGTGACATCCCAGGTGCTGAAGACATCCCAGGTGCTGAAGACATCCCAGGTGCTGAAGACATCCCAGGTTCTGAAGACATCCCAGGTGCTGAAGACATCCCAGGTGCTGAAGACATCCAAGGTGCTGAAGACATCCCAGGTGCTGGTGACATCCCAGGTGCTGGTGACATCCCAGGTGCTGAAGACATCCCAGGTGCTGAGTGACATCCCAGGTGCTGGTGACATCCCAGGTGCTGGTGACATCCCAGGTGCTGGTGACATCCCAGGTGCTGGTGACATCCCAGGTGCTGGTGACATCCCAGGTGCTGGTGACATCCCAGGTGCTGGTGACATCCCAGGTGCTGGTGACATCCCAGGTGCTGGTGACATCCCAGGTGCTGGTGACATCCCAGGTGCTGGTGATATCCCAGGTGCCGGTGACATTCCAGGTGCTGGTGACATCTCAGGTGATGGTGACATCCAAGGAGCTGGTGACAGCCCAGGAGCTGGTGACATCCCAGGAGCTTGTGACATCGCAGGAGCTTGTGACATCCCAGGAGCTGCACCACAGTATTGCTCGCTCATGTAAACAAGAAACATCAATATTGTTGCAAATGGAATACAATACCGACACGTTGAAGACACGTGTACAACAGTTGGGTGTCTTTATTAATGAAACGTTTCGCCTACACAGCAGGCTTCTTCAGTCACATACAGAGTCAACAGTAGTAATAAAATAGATGAAGTAATCAGTCCATCAACCTTGGATAAAAAGTATTTGAGGTGGTCAGTCCCTCAGCTGAGGCTGAGGGACTGAGGGGGGTAGAAGGAGGTAGGGGCATGGGTGGTGGGTGGCAGGGGGTGGCAGGGGGTTGGGGCATGGGTGGTGGGGTGGCAGGGGGTGGCAGGGTGCAGGGGCATGGGTGGTGGGTGGCAGGGGGTGGCAGGGTTGGGGCATGTGGTGGTGGAGTGTCAGGGGTGGCAGAGGTGGAGGTGACCTCTGGTGTCATTCAACATTTCCGGAAGTATTCAGTCTGCATGATGTGAAGCGTGACGTCATTATGTGAACTTTAATGTTCCCTTCACCCCCCTCCCTCCTCACCCCCCCCTCACCACCCCTACCCTTCACCACCCCTCCCCCTCACAACCCCTCCCCCTCACCACCCCTCCTACCAACCCCCCTCTCCACCCCTCTTCTTCACAACCCCTCCTCCAACCCCCCTCTCCACCCCTCCTCTTCCCACCTCTCCACACTATCCATCCCTCAAACCACCCTTCCTCACCCTCATTGTGTGGCCAGTCACCTTCACAGTGTGACCAGTCACCTTCACAGTGTGACCAGTCACCTTCACAGTGTGACCAGTCACCTTCACAGTGTGACCAGTCACCTTCACAGTGTGACCAGTCACCTTCACAGTGTGACCAGTCACCTTCACAGTGTGACCAGTCACCTTCACAGTGTGACCAGTCACCACAGTGTGACCAGTCACCTTCACAGTGTGACCAGTCACCTCACAGTGTGACCAGTCACCTTCCACAGTCAGTGTGACCAGTCACCTTCACAGTGTGACCAGTCACTGTGACCAGTCCTCAAGTGCAGTCACCTTCACAGTGTGACCAGTCACCTTCATAGTGTGGCCAGTCACCTTCACAGTGTGACCAGTCACCTTCACAGTCACCTTCACAGTGTGACCAGTCACCTTCACAGTGTGACCAGTCACCTTCACAGTGTGACCAGTCACCTTCACAGTGTGACCAGTCACCTTCACAGTGTGACCAGTCACCTTCACAGTGTGACCAGTCACCTTCACATTTATAACTGTTGTTCTACTCAACAATCACGTGAAACGTAACAGGAAAAATGGAACAAGAATAAAAGTCTCGGGAAAAAAATGTCACAGGAAAACCACAGGAAAAGAGTGACAAGATCTGTACAAGGGTCACCATCACTGCTGACCACGTACAAGGGTCACCATCACTGCTGACCACGTACAAGGGTCACCATCACTGCTGATCACGTACAAGGGTCACCACCACTGCTGACCACGTACAAGGGTCACCATCACTGCTGACCACGTACAAGGGTCACCATCACTGCTGACCACGTACAAGGGTCACCATCACTGCTGACCACGTACAAGGGTCACCATCACTGCTGACCACGTACAAGGGTCACCATCACTGCTGACCACGTACAAGAGTCACCATCACTGCTGACCACGTACAAGGTCACCATCACTGCTGACCACGTACAAGAGTCACCATCACTGCTGATCACGTACAAGGGTCACCATCACTGTTGACCACGTACAAGGGTCACCATCACTGCTGACCACGTACAAGGGTCACCATCACTGCTGACCACGTACAAGAGTCACCATCACTGCTGACCACGTACAAGAGTCACCATCACTGCTGACCACGTACAAGAGTCACCATCACTGCTGACCACGTACAAGAGTCACCATCACTGCTGACCACGTACAAGAGTCACCATCACTGCTGACCACGTACAAGGGTCACCATCACTGCTGACCACGTACAAGGGTCACCATCACTGCTGACCACGTACAAGGATCACCATCACTGCTGACCACGTACAAGGGTCACCATCACTGCTGACCACGTACAAGGGTCACCATCACTGCTGACCACGTACAAGGGTCACCATCACTGCTGACCACGTACAAGGGTCACCATCACTGCTGACCGCGTACAAGGGTCACCATCACTGCTGACCACGTACAAGGGTCACCATCACTGCTGACCAGTACAAGGGTCACCATCACTGCTGACCACGTACAAGGGTCACCATCACTGCTGACCACGTACAAGGGTCACCATCACTGCTGACCACGTACAAGGGTCACCATCACTGCTGACCACGTACAAGGGTTACCATCACTGCTGACCACGTACAAGGGTCACAATCACTGCTGACCACGTACAAGGGTCACCATCACTGCTGATCACGTACAAGAGTCACCATCACTGCTAACCACGTACAAGAGTCACCATCACTGCTGACCACGTACAAGAGTCACCATCACTGCTGACCACGTACAAGAGTCACCATCACTGCTGACCACGTACAAGAGTCACCATCACTGCTGACCACGTACAAGGGTTACCATCACTGCTGACCACGTACAAGGGTCACCATCACTGCTGACCACGTACAAGGGTCACAATCACTGCTGGCCACGTACAAGGGTCACCATCACTGTTGATCACGTACAAGGGTCACCATCACTGCTGACCACGTACAAGGGTCACCATCACTGCTGACCACGTACAAGAGTCACCATCACTGCTGATCACGTACAAGGGTCACCATCACTGCTGATCACGTACAAGAGTCACCATCACTGCTGATCACGTACAAGGGTCACCATCACTGCTGATCACGTACAAGAGTCACCATCACTGCTGATCACGTACAAGAGTCACCATCACTGCTGATCACGTACAATGGTCACCATCACTGCTGATCACGTACAAGTGACACCATCACTGTGCTGATCAAATACAAGGGTCACCATCACTCTGGTGATCAAGTACAAGGGTCACCATTAATATCACTACTGATCACGTACAGGGGTCACCATCACTGCTGATCACGTACAAGAGTCACCATCACTGCTGATCACGTACAAGGGTCACCATCACTGCTGATCACGTACAAGTGACACCATCACTGTGCTGATCAAATACAAGGGTCACCATCACTCTGGTGATCAAGTACAAGGGTCACCATTACCATCACTACTGATCACGTACAGGGGTCACCATCACTGCTGATCACGTACAAGATTCACCATCACTGCTGATCACGTACAAGGGTCACCATCACTGCTGATCACGTACAAGTGACACCATCACTGTGCTGATCAAATACAAGGGTCACCATCACTCTGGTGATCAAGTACAAGGGTCACCATTACCATCACTACTGATCACGTACAGGGGTCACCACTTCCATCACTCTGCTGATCACGTACAAGGGTCACCACTGCCATCACTCTGCTGATCACGTACAAGGGTCACCATTACCATCACTGCTGACCACATACAAGGGTCATCATCACTCTGCTGATCACGTACAAGGGTCATCATCACTCTGCTGATCACGTACAAGGGTCACCATTACCATCACTGCTGACCACGTACAAGTGACACCATCACTGTGCTGATCAAATACAAGGGTCACCATCACTCTGGTGATCAAGTACAAGGGTCACCATTACCATCACTACTGATCACGTACAGGGGTCACCACTGCCATCACTCTGCTGATCACGTACAAGGGTCACCATCACCATTAATCTGCTGACCACACCTCACGTAACTCACCACCATCAATCTGCTGACCACACCTCACGTAACTCATCACCATCAATCTGCTGACCACACCTCACGTAACTCACCACCATCAATCTGCTGACCACACCTCACGTAACTCCACCACCATCAATCTGCTGACCACACCTCACGTAACTCATCACCATCAATCTGCTGACCACACCTCACGTAACTCATCACCATATCTCTGCTCCTGATAATGATAATTATCTATACAACTATACAACTGATATAGAAACGGCTGATTTTTTTGACACTTCATAGGGAGACCCTGTTGAGGCAGAGCATTTTGTCAAGTCTTTATTAACTTTTAATTACTAAACAACCGCTGAAGTGGATTAGCTCACTAGGATGCTATAAACCGCCATCTTTGAAACTGTATATAACGATTTGTTTATGATTTGTGGTATTTTGGGATTTTTTTATATAACAGTTTTGTAAAACATTTGTAGTGGTGAATACTGAAGCAGAATATGTTTATGGTTATTACATAGTTGAAATATATTGGTGAGAGTGAGACCCCCGCAGTAAGAATGTTAATATGGTCTGGATAAAGAAGGTTGTTGTTGGTAGAATGACTTTCAACGTGATTTATCTTTTCAGAATTTAGGTCAGAGTAAGGAGTTGCTCTTTCAGCTACATTACTGAATCAAGTAGACGTATAATACGTTGAATCAAACACTATATCCAAGAGGTAGTTCTGTCTGGTATATGTATTCTGTTGTGGTTTTCCAGGAAGAGTTGGAACGTTCGGTTAACATTCATACTGACCTTATACATATAAAACACTCAGTAGTAGGTGTGAACGTTTTGTAAGTTGAGTAATTGAAGACTTCTGAATAGTGGGGATATATGTTGCTCGGAACCTGATTTCTGTTGGGTAACAATGATTGTTATGTTGCTCGGAACCTGATATCTGTTGGGTAACAATGATTGTAGGTGATGTGCTGTTGTAGATCCCCAAGCACAGATACTGTAAGTCAGGTCGGGATAAATCAGAGAGTATTATAATGTTGTTTGAATAACGTAGCGTATTTTTGACAGAACATTGGATGTGAGTGTCGAATTTCAGGTTGCAGTCAATGTATCTCCCTAAAAATGTTCCCCTTGTCTTGTCTTTCTATACGCGAATTGTTTATTTTTACTTTAAATTAGTATTTTTATCTTTACTCCCGAACAACATATAAAAGGTCTTGGATATATCGAGAAGTTTATTGGTTGTCAACCAGGTAGAAATGCTTACAAGCTTCTGGTTGACTATGTCGCTGAGGACACTACAATATGAAGTTCATATGATAAATGTTGCGTCAACTGCAAACACGACTGACTGACATTTGGTAGGTTACTGATGTAGGTGAGGACTAATAGTGAGCCAAGGACGCTACCCATATGTACCGCCTATGTTGATAGTTTGGGTTAATGTGGCAGTGTCATTGACAGTCACATGCTGACGTCTGTCTGTAAGGTATGACTGTAAGCGAGACCATGACCTCTTATTCCATAATGCTCTGGTTTCTAGCATCATTAGTACTTCTTCTTGTCATGAAATAAAACTGGAAAGAGTTAAGAATATTCTGTTTAGTAATAAATACATGTGTTCATTAATGTATTATCATTTCCAAGATTTCCAATAATATCTGGAGATACCTGGAGAGGGTATCAACGCCCCCGCGGCCCGGTGTGTGACCAGGCAACTTCGAGATCGATGTGTCGTTAATGTCAGCTGTGTCTCCACCTTCATGAACTAGGCTAGCACATGCAGGATTAAGTATTTTATGGAAAATTTCATTTCCAAGTGATTTATTAAAGAGCTGCAGTGATAGTTAATAAATGGGCGGCTCCTTTATATAAGAATGGAGGTATACTCGTTTTATTAAGTGCCTTCAGTATTGAGATTATTGTTGTAACATTTGCCTTATAACTGTCACTGAGGTAATCATTAACCTATACAATGGAATCTGGGATTTTACTGGTTGTTTGTAGTTACAAACAGACGATCACAGCCAAGCAGACAGCGCCTTAATATCCTCTCAGAACGCATGAAAAATATTTTTTCCACATTCTGCTCACAATATTGTATTTGAAAGGAAGTGTTAAAGGTTCAACTTTCCACTGAGAGAATGTAAATGTCTGCCGGGCTATACAAAATGTAAAACCACTTCCTATTTGCTTGTATACGAGCAATTTACCGCCTCTCATATTCTCCATAGACCGTAAGAATTGAATAGAATTTGTAAACAATGCTTCGCAGGAAGTCCAAAAAATAAATAAATAGATTTTCTGAGAAATGTATTCATGTCCAACATTTATGTCAGATATTACGGAAGAATACAGAGACACTGAATATATATACGATGCTGGAGCGGGAACACAGGTCAAGTCAGGCAGTGCTCTATTAAACAACAACAACGAAAACATCTGACGCACACTCACCCATGTACTCTTCTGGGTCTTTAATATAGAAAACCTGCTATCACATAAATCACAGCGAAATGTACTTATTCCACAACTATTGTGAATTTTTTTTTTTTACAGAATTTCCTAAATGTAGAATATATAAATGAATAATATTAACATGTGATGCTCTATGGACCCTTCGAGAAATTTCAAGTGAGGGGGGGGGGCGGAAAAGCCAGAAGCGACGTCGGTGAAGACGCCATGTTGAATTTAACTGTGTGAGCACTGATCGGAATTTTGCACCAGGAATTCGGCGTTTTCCTAGGCCTAATGGGGAGTATCGGCCTCAATTCGTAATAGGAATTCGTGTTAATGTCCCCTGCTGAAGAATTGGGACAGGAAATTTACGAAACCACCATAATAGGATGGTGAGAATAGAAAATGAATGATGGGGCGTCATCGCACCTCACAGGGGAGTGCACCTGTCCTTGTATTTAGACCTGGCTGGCCAGTGTAGGATCTAGATAGTCAGGCAGGTGTTGTGGCGTGATCCATCTACATTAATCAAATGGTAAGTGGTAATAAAAAGTTCTTTTTTAATAACACTAATAATTTATGTATAATAATTATATTGTGTGTTCCCAGCAAGCCTAATTCTATCCAGTCCACATAACCTTAATTACCAGAGTAGCTGGTTTTAATATTGCAATTATTAATTTAATGTTAGGTCTAGCTTTTTGTGAAAGTAGTGAGGAAGTTGCAGTTCAGTGACCCACTGTGACTTAAGTCCCACTTACCTCAACCAAATTACTTGCATGTAATAATTCAGGTAGTGCCCTGTAAACCTCCTGCAGGTGATTGCTAATAATAATAATAATAAAAAAAAAATTCACAACTATGATGCTAATTGCTGCTGCTACTACCACTGCTACTACCACTGCTACTACCACTGCTACTACTACTGTTACTGCAGCTACTGTTGTTACTACTACTAAAACCACTACTACTACTAATATAACTACTGCTGGTACTACTACTAATATAACTACTGTTGGTACTACCGCTACTATTACTATTGCTGCTGCTACCACCACCACTCCAACTACTACTACTACCACCACTACATAAGTTAAGCCAAAATTCTGTACAGACAACTAAAAAAATCTTCTGAAAACTACCTGTACACAGACATCTTCCCTCTCTCTCCTCTCTCTCCCTCCCTTTGATATTTAAGTATTGATAAGTAAGTGGCCTATTCATGAAGGACATTTTTTGAGTCACAGAGAAGGCTACCACAGAGGCGTGATAGACTTTTTAAGTTGATGGTAATTGATGCTGATATTTGAGAGATCAATAAAAAGTTTTAACATGGAAGATGACTAAAATATCGTGAAACACAAAACGCTTTGTGAAGTGCGCAGTTGGCGCATGTGGGGTGACACCTGCGCAGTTGGCGCATGTGGGGTGACACCTGCGCAGTTGGCGCATGTGGGGTGACACCTGCGCAGTTGGCGCATGTGGGGTGACACCTGCGCAGTTGGCGCATGTGGGGTGACACTTACGCAGTAAGTGCTTGTGTGGTGACACCTGCGCAGTTGGTGCATGTGTCCAGGACACTGGTCAGTCTCGATCTCGTGTAACTGCTGCAGTGTCAGCCAGGTGAAGGGCGCTGACGCTCCCTCCAACTATGGTACTCCTGTCCTTAAGTTTTTAATTTCTTATAAGGTGATATAATTGTCTCAACAAGGCTTCGAGAATGTCTCTAGGATTGTTTTTGCTATAAAAAATTGATGCGCCACATTTTGTGGCTGCCCTGGTCTATATGTCATTAAAATATGATCACTTTTAACCTTCTAGCAGCGAGGGCACCACATGTCTGGAATTTCCTATTGTCCAGCCTTGATACCTGCCTGGATGCTCGCCTAGATCTTCCAGCCAATCATTTTGGTGTTCAAAACTGACATCATCCGTAATAAACATTTCTGTATTTAGGTAGCGAATCGGCAGGTCAATTTAGTCTCACCTCCTCGTGATTTCATCTGACATGAGTCAGAAAGAAAGAATGGAAGACATGAGGAGGTCAGTGATATCACGAAGAGGAGCTTCACCGCATACTGTTACCCATCACAAAGAAACACTCGTCAATGCAGATGACTCGACAGCAACCAGAAGCATCCAGATGGAGTAATCGTTCTTCCTTGGACATATGGTAAGCTACAGATGGTGTGAGGCTACACTTGCGTAGCTCCCGTTGTTCACACTTACCTCTGACACACCGGTTCTGCAGCAGGTGTCTCCTCAACTCACAGAGACACCAAGATCTTCAAAACACAGCAGCATTAAACCATGATAAAGCTTCGTTTTAACAGATTTCGAGACTAAAAACAATGAAAATTAATTGGTGCATACACGTTCCTGAATGAGTTATGTGATAAAGTCACTGGAAAAATAGGTTTATCTTACAATAATATATACATGTCGTGCCGAATAGGTAAAACTTCCGATTTTGGCTTAAACAGTAACACTCTTCTTGCCGAATAAGGCAAGTGAAAATTTGTGTATGCAATAATTTCGCAAAAATCATTCTGAACCTAAGGAAAAAAATATATTTCATTGTTTTTATTTATTATTAAATTATTGTAAACTTATCTAAAATATGTTTAGTTGCATTAGGCTAAATTAAATTGCGCTTGTTATAATAAGGTTAGGTAAATTTTCTAAGGCTCTTTTGGTAAAAAATTATTATTTTTTACATTAACATAAATGAAAAAAATATATCTTTAAACGTATAAGATAAAATTTTAGAAATAACGTAATTTTAAATGAGTTCTTGCTAATTGACCAATTTTACCTATTCGGCACGACATTTTATATATATATATATATATATAATATAATATTAATAAAATGAGTGGAGGTGATCTTGCATGAGTGTTGAGAGGAGTGGAGGTGATCTTTGGCAATAGTGAAGCAACATGACTGTGAAAGACACTGTTGAAAGAAGTGAAATTAGAGATAACACTGTAACACTGTATTACGAGGAGATACAAGAGTCAGTGAGAGACTGAACAAGCACACTGACAAGGCTGTCTAGACTGATCCTTACACCACCTCTTTCTTTATAAGTAGGTACTTGTGCACTACCATAGTGCACTAACACAGGCAAAACTGGTGCACTAACACAGGCAACACTGGTGCACTAACAAACACATGCATCGTTCGTGCACTAAGAAACACAGGCAACACTTGTGCACTGACACAGACAACACTCGTGCACTACCATGGTGCACTAACAGAGGCAACACTCGTGCACTAACAGGCAACACTCGTGCACTACCACAGTGCACTAACAAGAGTGTCATCATGACAGAGTAGTAGACATGCAGTATGCATGATAATACTAGTCACGTAACTCGTGCAGCTATGTCGGCCATTTTGACGGTCAAACCCCTTGTTTCCCGCCAGTAAACATAGACTGTCTTAAACACGTCTCAACCTTCATGAATTCATGTTTTTATTAAAATAAAGGCGTTAGCAACATTAATAACGTCCTGTTACAGTGTACACAATCAGTGTACACTGTATACACAATCAGTGTACACTATACACAATCAGTATACACTACACAATCAGTGTACACTACACAATCAGTGTACACTACACAATCAGTGTACACTATACACAATCAGTGTACACTACACAATCATGTACACTATACACAATCAGTGTACACTACACAATCAGTGTACACTATACACAATCAGTATACACTACACAATCAGTGTACACTATACACAATTAGTGTACACTATACACAATCAGTGTACACTACACAATCAGTGTACACTATACACAATCAGTGTACACTATACACAATCAGTGTACACTACATAATGTACACTGAATAAACAATCAGTGTACACTATATAATCTGTACACTATAAACTGTACACTACACAATCAGTGTACACTACATAATCAATGTACACTGAATAAACAATAAGTGTACACTATACAATCAGTGTACACTATAAACAGTACACTATACACAATCAGTGTACACTACACAATCAGTGTACATTGTATACACAATCAGTGTACACTACACAATCAGTACACTATACACTACACTATACACAATCAGTGTACACTATACACAATCAGTGTACACTACACAATCAGTGTACACTACACAATCAGTGTACACTACACAATCAGTGTACACTGTATACACAATCAGTGTACACTATACACAATCAGTGTACACTACAGTGTACACTATACACAATCAGTGTACACTATACACAATCAGTGTACACTACACAATCAGTGTACACTATACACAATCAGTGTACACTATACACAATCAGTGTGCACTATACACAATCAGTGTACACTGTACACTATACACAATCAGTGTACACTACACAATCAGTGTACACTATACACAATCAGTGTACACTGTATACACAATCAGTGTACACTGTATACACAATCAGTGTACACTGTATACACTGTATACACAATCAGTGTACACTGTATACACAATCAGTGTACACTACAATCAGTGTACACTATACACAATCAGTACACTGTATACACAATCAGTATACACTGTATACACAGTGTACATTATACATAATCAGTGTACACTGTATACACAATCAGTGTACACTATACACAATCAGTGTACACTGTATACACAATCAGTGTACACTATACACAATAAGTGTACACTGTATACAGTCAGTGTACACTGTATACAGTCAGTGTACATTATACACAGTCAGTGTACACTGTATACACAGTCAGTGTACACTGTATACACAGTCAGTGTACACTGTATACACAGTGTACACTGTATACACAATCGGTGTACACTGTACACAATCAGTGTACACTGTATACACAATCAGTGTACACTATATACACAGTGTACACTATACACAATCAGTACACTGTATACACAATCAGTGTACACTGTATACACAATCTGTACACTATACACAATCAGTGTACACTGTATACACAATCAGTGTACACTACACAATCAGTGTACACTATACACAATCAGTGTACACTGTATACACAATCAGTGTACACTGTATACACAATCAGTGTACACTGTATACACAATCAGTGTACACTGTATACACAATCAGTGTACACTATACACAATCAGTGTACACTATACAATCAGTGTACACTGTATACACAATCAATGTACACTGTATACACAATCAGTGTACATTGTATACACAATCAGTGTACACTATACACAATCAGTGTACACTGTATACACAATCAGTGTACATTGTATACACAATCAGTTTACACTATACACAATCAGTGTACACTATACACAATCAGTGTACACTACACAATCAGTACACTACACAATCAGTGTACACTATACACAATCAGTGTACACTGTATACACAATCAGTGTACACTGTATACACAATCTGTACACTGTATACACAATCAGTGTACACTGTATACACAATCAGTGTACACTGTATACACAATCAGTGTACACTGTATACACAATCAGTGTACACTGTATACACAATCAGTGTACACTGTATACACAATCAGTGTACACTGAATACACAATCAGTGTACACTGTATACACAGTGTGAGCATTGTATGCAATCAGTATACACTGTGTACAGTGTACACAATCAGTGTACACTGAATACACAATCAGTGTACACTGTATACACAGTGTGAGCATTGTATGCAATCAGTATACACTGTGTACAGTGTACAGAATCAGTGCACAGTGTATACAATCAGCTTACAGAGTCAGTGTACACAATCAGCGTACATAAATCATCAACAACAGTCAGCTGGTGCAGCATGCAGACAATCATCAACAGGAGTCAGCTGGTGCAACATGCAGACAATCATCAACAACAGTCAGCTGGTGCAACATGCAGACAATCATCAACATCAGCTGGTGCAACAACTAACATATCCTTTATTTAATGTTACAAATTTCATATATATAGACTTTATATAAAGTCTTTATTTTAGGTAAACTGTTCTGTGACCCCGAGTGTCATTCTGTGACCCCAAGTGTCATTCTGTGACCCATAGTGTCATTCCGTGACCCTTAGTGTCATTCTGTGACCACGAGTGTCATACTGTAACACCGAGTGTCATTTTTGTGACCCTGAGTGTCATTCTGTGACCACGAGTGTCATTCTGTGACCACGAGTGTCATTCTGTGACCACGAGTGTCATTTTGTGACCCACGAGTGTCATTCTGTGACCACGAGTGTCATTCTGTGACCACGAGTGTCATTCTGTGACCACGAGTGTCATTCTGTGACCACGAGTGTCATTCTGTGACCCACGAGTGTCATACTGTAACACCGAGTGTCATTCTGTGACCCTGAGCGTCATTCACATAAACTGTTGTTTTGATGCGAGGCGGGAGAGCTAGACACAGCATCACTGACACGCTTGACCGGCAAGGGGAGATGCTGTCTACCAGGGGATGTGCTGCCTACCAGGGGAGGTGCTGCCTACCAGGGGAGGTGCTGCCTGCCAGGGGAGGTGCTGCCTACCAGGGGAGGTGCTGCCTACCAGGGGATGTGCTGCCTACCAGGGGAGGTGCTGCCTACCAGGGGAGGTGCTGCCTACCAGGGGAGGTGCTGCCTACCAGGGGAGGTGCTGCCTACCAGGGGAGGTGCTGCCTACCAGGGAGGTGCTGCCTGCCAGGGAGGTGCTGCCTACCAGGGAGGTGCTGCCTACCAGGGGAGGTGCTGCCTACCTGGGGAGATGCTGCTTGCCAGGGGAGGTGCTGCCTACCAGGGGAGGTGCTGCCTACCTGGGGAGATGCTGCTTGCCAGGGGAGGTGCTGCCTACCAGGGGAGGTGCTGCCTACCTGGGGAGATGCTGCTTGCCAGGGGAGGTGCTGCCTACCAAGGGAGGTGCTGCCTACCAGGGGAGGTGCTGCCTACCAGGGTAGGTGCTGCCTGCCAGGGGAGGTGCTGCCTACCAGGGAGGTGCTGCCTACCAGAGGAGGTGCTGCCTACCAGGGGAGGTGCTGCCTACCAGGAGAGGTGCTGCCTAACTGGGGAGATGCTGCTTGCCAGGGGAGGTGCTGCCTACCAGGGGAGGTGCTGCCTACCAGGAGAGGTGCTGCCTACCAGGGGAGGTGCTGCCTACCAAGGGAGGTGCTGCCTACCTGGGGAAGTGCTGCCTACCAGGGAAAGTGCTGCCTACTAGGGTAGGTGCTGCCTACCAGGGGAGGTACTGCCTACCTGGGGAGATGCTGCTTGCCAGGGGAGGTGCTACCTACCAGGGGAGGTGCTGCCTACCAGGGGAGCTGCTGTCTACCAGGGGAGCTGCTGCCTACCAGGGGAGCTGCTGCCCACCATGAGAGGTGTTGCCTACCAGGAGAGGTGCTGCCCACCAGGGGAGGTGCTGCCCACCAGGGGAGGTGCTGCCTACCTGGGGAGGTGCTGCCTACCAGGGGAGGTGCTGCCTACCACAAAAAGACAAATCCTGTTCCACCATTGACATTTACCTTCCTGATGTGTGCGTGCACTGTCATCTACACTGCATGTCTGCTGTTACCCCACACTGCATGTCTGCTGTTACCCCACACTGCATGTCTGCTGTTACCCCACACTGCATGTCTGCTGTTACCCCACACTGCATGTCTGCTGTTACCAACACTGCATGTCTGCTGTTACCCCACACTGCATGTCTGCTGTTACCCCACACTGCATGTCTGCTGTTACCAACACTGCATGTCTGCTGTTACCAACACTACATGTCTGCTGTTACCAACACTACATGTCTGCTGTTACTCCTTGATCGCATATGTCAAGTTCCTTGGTAGGTTCTTGCAGGCAATGTCTACATTTTATTTTCCTTTAAAAGGCTCTGTGAGTTCTTATTAATGATCTTGAGGGTTTGACTTGCATATGTGGTTACAGGGGTCGATTGACAGCTCTTGGCCCCATCTCTTCTCTGGTCGCTACTAGATCCACTCTCTCCCTGCTCCATGAGCAGTGTGTAGAAAGTGGACCTTCACTCCACGTGTAGTGTAGGGTCACCATGTGTAAATGTAGGGTCACCATGTGTAGTGTAGGGTCATCAGGTGTAGATGTAGGGTCACCAGGAGGTGTAGAGGGCACGTTAAAGGTGTAGTATAAAGTGAAGGAGGTTACAGAGGTGAAAGTGACCTCACCTCTGTTCAGTCTGCCAGAGGTCACCCATGCACACCTCTCTGACGTCACTGCTCACCAACACCCCCATTTTTATTATTATTATTATTATTATTATTATTATTATTATTATTATTATTATTGTCCTACAGCGCCTGGGGAATAATTTTAAAATGAACATTGATTTTGATGTGAATATTAGTTCAGGGATATATAAATTAGATTCAGTGATAATTAATAGAATTTGTGAGGAATTTAAGTTATGCCTGACATGTCACTCATAAACTGTACTTGACATGTCACTCATAAACTGTACTTGACATGTCACTCATAAACTGTACTTGACATGTCACTCATAAACTGTACTTGTCATGTCACTCATAAACTGTACATGACATGTGACATGTCAAAATCTTGACTCCCAGGCTCGGCGTGCAGGGTCAGGTGTCAGGTTATACGACACACTAGCCATGGGTTCAAGCAACACCCGTTTCGTGGTTTGTCAGTCTAATAAGCTTTCTGTTGGCTTATATATATATAATTTGTTAAAGAAAGACTTCTAATCACAGGTCAATATTTTTTATTATCATTGTACATGTAATTTGTAGACTAAAACTATATTTACATATATTTAAAAAAATTATGTATGTACAAACAATTTTTTTTTTAATATGAACTTTATTTTTGTTTTAATATTTTGTGATAAGTGAGAGAGAAGGGGACGTACCTGAGGAGGTGCTGGCGTTCACCTCCGCAGTGTCAACATACCATTATTACTCTCTCATTGTTATAGTTCCTCAGTGTATGGTCTAATATTTGTTTCTCCTGTGTCAGGTGAGGTTTGTCAGTCTTCCAGTGTGTCAGGTGATGTTTGTCAGTCTTCCAGTGTGTCAGGTGATGTTTGTCAGTCTTCCAGTGTGTCAGGTGATGTTTGTCAGTCTTCCAGTGTGTCAGGTGATGTTTGTCAGTCTTCCAGTGTGTCAGGGGATGTTTGTCAGTCTTCCAGTGTGTCAGGTGATGTTTGTCAGTGTTCCAGTGTGTCAGGTGAGGTTTGTCAGTCTTCCAGTGTGTCAGGTGAGGTTTGTCAGTCTTCCAGTGTGTCAGGGGATGTTTGTCAGTCTTCCAGTGTGTCAGGTGATGTTTGTCAGTCTTCCAGTGTGTCAGGTGAGGTTTGTCAGTCTTCCAGTGTGTCAGATGATGTTTGTCAGTCTTCCAGTGTGTCAGGTGAGGTTTGTCAGTCTCCCAGTGTGTCAGGTGATGTTTGTCAGTCTTCCAGTGTGTCAGGTGATGTTTGTCAGTCTTCCAGTGTGTCAGGTGATGTTTGTCAGTCTTCCAGTGTGTCAGGTGATGTTTGTCAGTCTTCCAGTGTGTCAGGTGATGTTTGTCAGTCTTCCAGTGTGTCAGGTGATGTTTTGTCAGTCTTCCAGCGTGTCAGGTGATGTTTTGTCAGTCTTCCAGTGTGTCAGGTGATGTTTGTCAGTCTTCCAGTGTGTCAGGTGATGTTTGTCAGTCTTCCAGTGTGTCAGGTGATGTTTGTCAGTCTTCCAGTGTGTCAGGTGATGTTTTTCAGTCTTCCAGTGTGTAAGGTGATGTTTGTCAGTCTTCCAGTGTGTCAGGTGATGTTTGTCAGTCTTCCAGTGTGTCAGGTGATGTTTATCAGTCTTCCAGTGTGTCAGGTGATGTTTGTCAGTCTTCCAGTGTGTCAGGTGATGATTTGTCAGTCTTCCAGTGTGTCATGTGACGTTTTGTCAGTCTTCCAGTGTGTCAGGTGATGTTTGTCAGTCTTCCAGTGTGTCAGGTGATGTTTTGTCAGTCTTCCAGTGTGTCAGGTGATGTTTGTCAGTCTTCCAGTGTGTCAGGTGATGTTTGTCAGTCTTCCAGTGTGTAAGGTGATGTTTGTCAGTCTTCCAGTGTGTCAGGTGATGTTTGTCAGTCTTCCAGTGTGTCAGGTGATGTTTTGTCAGTCTTCCAGTGTGTCAGGTGATGTTTTGTCAGTCTTCCAGTGTGTCATGTGACGTTTTGTCAGTCTTCCAGTGTGTCAGGTGATGTTTTGTCAGTCTTCCAGTGTGTCAGGTGATGTTTGTCAGTCTTCCAGTGTGTCAGGGGATGTTTGTCAGTCTTCCAGTGTGTCAGGTGATGTTTGTCAGTCTTCCAGTGTGTCAGGTGATGTTTGTCAGTCTTCCAGTGTGTCAGGTGATGTTTGTCAGTCTTCCAGTGTGTCAGGTGATGTTTGTCAGTCTTCCAGTGTGTCAGGTGATGTTTGTCAGTCTTCCAGTGTGTCAGGGATGTTTGTCAGTCTTCCAGTGTGTCAGGTGATGTTTGTCAGTGTTCCAGTGTGTCAGGTGAGGTTTGTCAGTCTTCCAGTGTGTCAGGTGAGGTTTGTCAGTCTTCCAGTGTGTCAGGGGATGTTTGTCAGTCTTCCAGTGTGTCAGGTGATGTTTGTCAGTCTTCCAGTGTGTCAGGTGAGGTTTGTCAGTCTTCCAGTGTGTCAGATGATGTTTGTCAGTCTTCCAGTGTGTCAGGTGAGGTTTGTCAGTCTCCCAGTGTGTCAGGTGATGTTTGTCAGTCTTCCAGTGTGTCAGGTGATGTTTGTCAGTCTTCCAGTGTGTCAGGTGAGGTTTGTCAGTCTTCCAGTGTGTCAGGTGATGTTTGTCAGTCTTCCAGTGTGTCAGGTGATGTTTGTCAGTCTTCCAGTGTGTCAGGTGATGTTTTGTCAGTCTTCCAGCGTGTCAGGTGATGTTTTGTCAGTCTTCCAGTGTGTCAGGTGATGTTTGTCAGTCTTCCAGTGTGTCAGGTGATGTTTGTCAGTCTTCCAGTGTGTCAGGTGATGTTTGTCAGTCTTCCAGTGTGTCAGGTGATGTTTTTCAGTCTTCCAGTGTGTAAGGTGATGTTTGTCAGTCTTCCAGTGTGTCAGGTGATGTTTGTCAGTCTTCCAGTGTGTCAGGTGATGTTTATCAGTCTTCCAGTGTGTCAGGTGATGTTTGTCAGTCTTCCAGTGTGTCAGGTGATGATTTGTCAGTCTTCCAGTGTGTCATGTGACGTTTTGTCAGTCTTCCAGTGTGTCAGGTGATGTTTGTCAGTCTTCCAGTGTGTCAGGTGATGTTTTGTCAGTCTTCCAGTGTGTCAGGTGATGTTTGTCAGTCTTCCAGTGTGTCAGGTGATGTTTGTCAGTCTTCCAGTGTGTAAGGTGATGTTTGTCAGTCTTCCAGTGTGTCAGGTGATGTTTGTCAGTCTTCCAGTGTGTCAGGTGATGTTTTGTCAGTCTTCCAGTGTGTCAGGTGATGTTTTGTCAGTCTTCCAGTGTGTCATGTGACGTTTTGTCAGTCTTCCAGTGTGTCAGGTGATGTTTTGTCAGTCTTCCAGTGTGTCAGGTGATGTTTTGTCAGTCTTCCAGTGTGTCAGGTGATGTTTGTCAGTCTTCCAGTGTGTAAGGTGATGTTTGTCAGTCTTCCAGTGTGTCAGGTGATGTTTGTCAGTCTTCCAGTGTGTCAGGTGATGTTTTGTCAGTCTTCCAGTGTGTCAGGTGAGGTTTGTCAGTCTTCCAGTGTGTCAGGTGAGGTTTGTCAGTCTTCCAGTGTGTCAGGGGATGTTTGTCATTCTTCCAGTGTGTCAGGTGAGGTTTGTCAGTCTTCCAGTGTGTCAGGTGATGTTTGTCAGTCTTCCAGTGTGTCAGGTGATGTTTGTCAGTCTTCCAGTGTGTATCTTAATAGTTACTCCAAGGAGAACCTGTCAGAATCAATTAACTTGACTCACCGTTAAATTAATGGCACTCCACAGACTTTGAAGTATTGAGTGTATGTTATGATGGATGAAGGACTGTGTATGGTGTAGTGTGTTACATGTTATGATGGATGAAGGACTGTGTATGGTGTAGTGTGTTACATGTTGTGACGGATGAAGGACTGTGTATGGTGTAGTGTGTTACATGTTGTGATGGATGAAGGACTGTGTATGGCGTAGTGTGTTACATGTTGTGATGGATGAAGGACTGTGTATGGTGTAGTGTGTTACATGTTGTGATGGATGAAGGACTGTGTATGGTGTAGTGTGTTACATGTTATGATGGATGAAGGACTGTGCATGGTGTAGTGTGTTACATGTTGTGACGGATGAAGGACTGTGCATGGTGTAGTGTGTTACATGTTGTGATGGATGAAGGACTGTGTATGGTGTAGTGTGTTACATGTTGTGACGGATGAAGGACTGTGCATGGTGTAGTGTGTTACATGTTGTGATGGATGAAGGACTGTGCATGGTGTAGTGTGTTACATGTTGTGATGGATGAAGGACTGTGTATGGTGTAGTGTGTTACATGTTGTGATGGATGAAGGACTGTGTATGGTGTAGTGTGTTACATGTTGTGATGGATGAAGGACTGTGCATGGTGTAGTGTGTTACATGTTGTGATGGATGAAGGACTGTGTATGGTGTAGTGTGTTACATGTTGTGATGAATGAAGGACTGTGCATGGTGTAGTGTGTTACAACATGTTGTGATGGATGAAGGACTGTGCATGGTGTAGTGTGTTACATGTTGTGATGGATGAAGGACTGTGTATGGTGTAGTGTGTTACAACATGTGATGGATGAAGGACTGTGTATGGTGTAGTGTGTTACATGTTATGATGGATGAAGGACTGTGTATGGTGTAGTGTGTTACAACATGTTGTGATGGACTGGAATTTGACACATCTTGACAGTAACTGACTGGTCCTCCCTTCAAGACATCCTAACATTGGGTAAGTAACTGGTCCACTGACTGGTCCACCACTACCCATCTTCACCGTGGTCCATTGACTGGTCCACCACCACCCATCTTCACTGTGGTCCACTGACTGGTCCCCCACCACCCATCTTCACCGTGGTCTACTGACTGGTCCACCACCACCCATCTTCACCGTGGTCTCAACTGACTGGTCCACTACCACCCATCTTCCCCGTGGTTCACTGACTGGTCCCTACCACCCATCTTCACCGTGGTCCACTGACTGGTCCCCACCACCCATCTTCACCGTGGTCCACTGACTGGTCCCCACCACCCATTTTCACCGTGGTCCACTGACTGGTCCCCCTCCATCCATCTTCACCGTGGTCTACTGACTGGTCCCTACCACCCATCTTCACCGTGGTCCACTGACTGGTCCCCACCACCCATCTTCACCGTGGTCCACTGACTGGTCCCCCACCACCCATCTTCACCGTGGTCCACTGACTGGTCCCCCACCACCCATCTTCACCGTGGTCCATTGACTGGTCTCCACTACCCATATTCACCGTGGTCCACTGACTGGTCCACACCACCCATCTTCACCGTGGTCCACTGACTGGTCCCCCACCATCCATCTTTACCATGGTCCACTGACTGGTCCACACCACCCATCTTCACCGTGGTCCACTAACTGGTCCACACCACCCATCTTCACTGTGGTCCACTAACTGGTCCACACTACCCATCTTCACCGTGGTCCACTGACTGGTCCACACCACCCATCTTCACCATGGTCCACTGACTGGTCCCCACTACCCATCTTCACCGTGGTCCACTGACTGGTCCCCACTACCCATCTTCACCATGGTCCACTGACTGGTCCCCACTACCCATCTTCACCGTGGTCCACTGACTGGTCCCCACTACCCATCTTCACCGTGGTCCACTGACTGGTCCCCACTACCCATCTTCACCTTGGTCCACTGACTAGTCCCCAACTTCATCCATCTGTCCACCACATCTTAGGTCCACTGACTGGTCCCCACTACCCATCTTCACCGTGGTCCACTGACTGGTCCCCACCACCCATTTCATGGTCCACTGACTGGTCCCACCACCTATCTTCATGGTCCACTGACTGGTCCCCACTACCTATCTTCACCGTGGTCCACTGACTGGTAACCACCACCCATCTTCACCGTGGTCCACTGACTGGTCCCCACTACCCATCTTCACCGTGGTCCACTGACTGGTCCCCATCACCCATCTTCACCATGGTCCACTGACTTGTCCACACCACCCATCTTCACCATGGTCCACTGACTGGTCCCCACCACCCATCTTCACCATGGTCCACTGACTGGTCCCCACCATCCATCTTTACCGTGGTCCACTGACTGGTCCCCACCACCCATCTTCACCGTGGTCCACTGACTGGTCCCCACTACCCATCTTCACCGTGGTCCACTGACTGGTCCCCACTACCCATCTTCACCATGGTCCACTGACTGGTCCCCACTACCCATCTTCACCTTGGTCCACTGACTGGTCCCCACTACCCATCTTCACCGTGGTCCACTGACTGGTCCACACCACCCATCTTCACCGTGGTCCACTGACTGGTCTACACCCCCATCTTCACCGTGGTCCACTGACTGGTCCACACCACCCATCTTCACCGTGGTCCACTGACTGGTCCCCACTACCCATCTTCACCGTGGTCCACTGACTGGTTCCCACCACCTATCTTCACCGTGGTCCACTGACTGGTCCACACCCCCCATCTTCACCGTGGTCCATTGACTGGTCCACACCACCCATCTTCACCGTGGTCCACTGACTGGTCCACACCACATCTTCACCGAACATTCATAGGGGTAAACATATTTTACATACTGAGAGTAACGGAGCAGGTTATTACTGAAGGTAATAACCAGTGACCCACTTCCTGCCCGGTAACCAGCTGTCGTGACAGTGAAGGTCGAGGCTTCCTGTGCTTCCTGGCCCCTTCCATCACGCTTTCTCCTACTCTTGTTCTTCATTCTCCTTCCAGTCGTTTATTTCTTGCCTCAAGTACTTTCCTCTCGTTACTGTCGCCCTCAAGGTGAAATGAACTGTTGCCATCCAGTCACTTATCAGTGAGACTGTTGTTACTCTCAGGGGTTGTGTGGTGGCTATGAGTGTTGTCAGTGTCGACGTGGTTGTGTGGTGGCTGTGAGTGTTGTCAGTGTCGACGTGGTTGTGTGGTGGCTGTGAGTGTTGTCAGTGTCGACGTGGTTGTGTGGTGGCTATGAGTGTTGTCAGTGTCGACGTGGTTGTGTGGTGGCTATGAGTGTTGTCAGTGTCGACGTGGTTGTGTGGTGGCTATGAGTGTTGTCAGTGTCGACGTGGTTGTGTGATGGCTATTAATGTTGTCAGTGTCGACGTGGTTGTGTGGTGGCTATGAGTGTTGTCAGTGTCGACGTGGTTGTGTGATGGCTATTAATGTTGTCAGTGTCGACGTGGTTGTGTGGTGGCTATGAGTGTTGTCAGTGTCGACGTGGTTGTGTGGTGGCTATAAGTGTTGTCAGTGTATCATGATAGGTGGTGGGACACACCATAGTGGTGCTGGTGACAGTGGTGCTTCTAGCTACAAGTAACACTGAGGCTGACAGGTGTTCAACGTGTTCTCCAGGTGTCTTTGTTCTTTGGCTGACTCACTACGTCAAGACCTACGTCATGTTAGATCAGTGGTTGTAATGGCGCTGATAACAATATTGTGACGCAGATATAAGCAACTTATGAAGAAACATACTTTATCATAACTCAAAAAAAAATGTATAAAACTGATGAAATGTTAAGTCACACTGCATTAGGAAAAGCAGTTCAGTGTTTCTCCCTGGTCACTGGAATCCTAGAGAAACCTTCACTTGGTTTCTAGCTTCTCCCTGGTCACTGGAATCCTAGAGAAACCTTCACTTGGTTTCTAGCTTCTCCCTGGTCACTGGAATCCTAGAGAAACCTTCACTTGGTTTCTAGCTTGTCCCTGGTCACTGGAATCCTAGAGAAACCTTCACTTGGTTTCTAGCTTCTCCCTGGTCACTGGAATCCTAGAGAAACTTTCACTTGGTTTCTAGCTTCTCCCTGATCACTGGAATCCTAGAGAAACCCTCACTTGGTTTCTAGCTTCTCCCTGGTCACTGGAATCTTAGAGAAACCTTCAACTGGTCTCTTGTCTCCTCCTCGCTGCAGGTTTCACGACCTACCACTGGTTTCTGCCTACATCACAAGTAGTGTATGCTACTGTCTCGTGTGTTCTCCCGGCCGTCTTCACAGCCGCTGTTTCTCCCCACACATTTTTATTCAAAATATTACTATTTTCCTATTTGTTTTTGTTTTTTTACTTTTGTTATTAATATAAAAAATATTTTGCATTTTTGTAATACAACTTCTCCGCTTTTGGATATTTTGTCAAATTTATCAAATTTATTTAATTTTTTTTCACTTTCCACTTATATTTTATGTATTCTGTTGCGCCATCACCAATTTCTCGTACAATTTCCTGTCTTCTCGTTTTCTTTAAACACTGTCTTCCAACTTTCTTTTAACACTGTATTCCCGTTTTCTTTAATTACTGTCATGCTATTTTCTTTAAACACTGTTCCCAGTTTATAAACACTGCCTTCCCATTTTCTTTAATTACTGTCTTACCATTTTCGTTAACCATTGTCTTCACATTTTCAGCTGGTACACGTCCTCCTAGGCCTCAGAGTCTGCTTCCTTGAGGTCGACCTCGATCTCCTCCGGAGAGCGAAGGTCGATAGCGAACTTCTTGGGCTTCTTAACAGCCTTGCTGCCCTTAACCTGCCGGAGGATCAGTGTGTTGGATCAATAATGTGGTGGAGGATCAGTGTGTTGGATCAATAATGTGGTGGAGGATCAGTGTGTTGGATCAATAATGTGGTGGAGGATCAGTGTGTTGGATCAATAATGTGGTGGAGGATCAGTGTGTTGGATCAATAATGTGGTGGAGGATCAGTGTGTTGGATCAATAATGGGGAGGATCAGTGTTGGATCAATAATGTGGTGGAGGATCAGTGTGTTGGATCAATAATGTGGTGAGGATCAGTGTTGGATCAAAATGTTGAGATCAGTGTTGGATCAATAATGTGGTGAAGGATCAGTGTGTTGAATCAATAATGTGGTGGAGGATCAGTGTGTTGAATCAATAATGTGGTGGAGGATCAGTGTGTTGATCAATAATGTGGTGGAGGATCAGTGTGTTGAATCAATAATGTGGTGGAGGATCAGTGTGTTGGATCAATAATGTGGTGGAGGATCAGTGTGTTGAATCAATAATGTGGTGGAGGATCAGTGTGTTGGATCAATGTGGTGGAGGATCAGTGTGTTGGATCAATGTGGTGGAGGATCAGTGTGTTGAACAACTATAACAGGAACTAGTACCTCCTTGAAGAACTATAACAGGAGCTAATATCTCCTTGAAGAACTATAACAGGAGCTAGTACCTCTTTGAAGAACTATAAGAACAGGAGCTAGTACCTCCTTGAAGAACTATAAGAACAGGAGCTAGTACCTCCTTGAAGAACTATAAGAACATGGGGCTAGTACTTCCTTGGAGAACTATAAGAACATGGAGCTAGTACCTCTTTGGAGAACTATAAGAACATGGAGCTAGTACCTCTCTGAAGAACTATAAGAACATGGAGCTAGTACCGCCTTGAAGAACTATAAGAACATGGAGCTAGTACCTCCTTGGAGAACTATAAGAACGTGGAGCTAGTACCTCCTTGGAGAACTATAAGAACATGGAGCTATTACCTCCTTGAGAACTATAAGAACATGTAGCTAGTACCTCCTTGGAGAACTATAAGAACATGGAGCTAGTACCTCCTTGGAGAACTATAAGAACATGGAGCTAGTACTTCCTTGGAGAACTATAAGAACATGGAGCTAGTACCTCCTTGAGAACTATAAGAACATGGAGCTAGTACCTCCTTGGAGAACTATAAGAACATGGAGCTAGTACCTCCTTGAGAACTATAAGAACATGGAGCTAGTACCTCCTTGAAGAACTATAAGAACATGGAGCTAGTACCTCCATGGAGAACTATAAGAACATGGAGCTAGCACCTCCTTGAAGAACTATAAGAATATGGAGCTAGTACCTCCATGGAGAACTATAAGAACATAGAGCTAGTACCTCCTTGGAGAACTATAAGAACATGGAGCTAGTACCTCCTTGGAGAACTATAAGAACAGAGCTAGTTCCTCCTTGGAGAACTATAAGAACGTAGAGCTAGTACCTCCATAGAGAACTATAAGAACATAGAGTTAGTACCTCCATGGAGAACTATAAGAACATGGAGCTAGTACCGCCTTGAAGAACTATAAGAACATGGAGCTAGTACCTCCTTGGAGAACTATAAGAACAGAGCTAGTACCTCCTTGGAGAACTATACGAACATAGAGCTAGTACCTCCTTGGAGAACTATAAGAACATAGAGCTAGTACCTCCTTGGAGAACTATAAGAACATAGAGCTAGTACCTCCTTGGAGAACTATAAGAACATAGAGCTAGTACCTCCTTGGAGAACTATAAGAACATAGAGCTAGTACCGCCTTGAAGAACTATAAGAACAGAGCTAGTACCTCCTTGGAGAACTGCTGGAAGGCTTGAGCAAGGGCGAAGGTGAGTCTGCGAGCGTTGTGTCTGGAGTCACAGACGAAGGCGTGACACTGGAAGGGATGATGAGTGTTGATGTTCCCAGACTCTTCCCTCACCACGATCATGGCGAACACTCGAGTGTACACCAGGTCCTGTACACCGTAGCTGTACGTCCACACCACACACACACACACACACACACACACACACACACACACACAATTATAAATATATATACACACGCGCAAACACATGCATACACACCCACATATACACAAAACAGAGAAAATAATATATATATTAGTTTTCAACAGCTGTATTTAAAAAAAATAACTGAGTAACAATATTTAATAGGTTCAGCAATTGTAACTAAGGCATTTTGCTGCTTAGAGCACCAAGGCACCTGGGGCACCAAGCCATCTGGGGCACCAAGGAACCTGAGGCACCAGCACCAAGGCACCTAGGGCACTGAGCCACCAGAGGCCCCGTGCTATTTTTGGATGCCAAGTGGACGCACCTGATGACATCAATGTTGTAGAAGCCTCCATGAAAGTCCTTGTTAATGTTCTGTGGCATCTCTGTGATGGTGACGCCCTTCTCACTCACCGTCAGCTTGAGGAAGGGCAGCGTCTCTCCAGCCTTCATCTCCTTGGCTCGACCCACCATCTCGTCCACAGGCAACCTCGTGTGCTGAATAACAAAAACACTTCATTAATAACCCAGAGGCTTAGTAAACCAGTAATGTGGCTTATTACCAATGCGAGTCCTTAGGTTCTCTTCCCCAGGATGCCATCTACAACAATCGACTAACAGACACTTATCAATATAATAATGAAATACAATACCGACAAGTGATATAAGACATATGCAACAGTTAGGTATTTTTATTACTAAACGTTTCACCTACACAGTAGGCTTTATTAGTCGAATAAATAGGAGACAAATATATAGACAGCAGCAGCAGTGGGTTGACGGATTGATCACATTATCTTCAACTCTCCATTGCTTCTTATTTCCATATTTGACAAACCTCTGTAGTCAACTGACGAAACGTTTCGGGATGAAGATACCTAACTATTGCACATGTGTCATACTTATATACCCAAACACCTATTTACTGCTAGGTGGACAAGAACAACAAGTGTAAGGAAACATGTCGTCGTCTCCACCCACCTCCAGGATCAACCCAGGCCCCTTCGGTCCTCCTTCCAAGACTACTCAAGTGTAAACAAGAGGTAAGACTCACCATGATACCCCAGAGACCTCCAGTGTCTAGGTAAGACCCACATTGATACCCCAGAGACCTCCAGTGTCGAGGTAAGACCCACCTTGGTACCCCAGAGACCTCCAGTGTCGATGTAAGACCCACCTGGAAGCCCCAAAGACATCCAGTGTTGAGGTAAGACCCACATTGATACCCCAGAGACCTCCAGTGTCGAGGTAAGACCCACCTTGGTATCCCAGAGACCTCCAGTGTCGATGTAAGACCCACCTGGAAGCCCCAGAGACATCCAGTGTTGAGGTAAGACCCACATTGATACCCCAGAGACCTCCAGTGTCGAGGTAAGACCCACCTTGATACCCCAGAGACCTCCAGCGTCGCGACGTCCCAGGTACTTGACGACGAACTCCTGAGGAAGCGACTGAGCTGAGGACGACTGTTCCACCTTCTGCTGCTCCACCTGTTGTCTGTTTTCTGTGCAACCCACCATACAGTAATAATAATAATTATTATTATTATTATTTATTAATTTGATATATTTATTATGCATAGCCTGAAAGGTCATATACTAGGAGATAAAAATATCATTCTTACCTTTGTTACTCGCTTGTTTGTCATCGAAGCTCAGTTTGCGGATTTCTTTAGTGATCTCCTCTGCTGGAGGCGCTGATGGGGCCTTACTGCCGTTCATTTTGGGCGGTAACTGTGAAGGTGGGGGTGTTGAGATAGATTACACATCATAGGTCGGATAGATGGGTAGCAGCAGTAGGTGATGGGTGGGCAGCAGCAGTGGTGACAGGAAAGATAAGAGAGAAGGGCATCAGTTAGTATTGTTATCTGCATTATGAGGATGAGAAACAGTGAAGGTGCTGGAAGGGACTGTCGATCAAGTAGAACTTGAAAGACATTGCAGAAAGAGGAGGCACGAGGATGAGCCAGGGTAATAAGGATGGGGGTCCCCCAAACATCAGTTTCAGGAAGTCTCAGTCCCAACAAATGCCAGGTCTTGCAGATTAAGAAAGGGGAAAAAACAAAAACTGGGTATAGTCTAGGAGCGAAGCCGCAAATATAAAAAAAATACAAAGGTCTGGGAGTAAACATTATACAAAACATATCGCCAGAGAATCGTGTCAACAGTTTTCAGGGACCTTGCATACGACGTTAGTCAGACCAGTCATTGCATATGCAACATTAGCGTTAATTCCTCACCAGATCAAGGCCCAAAGGTTTGCAATCAATATACTCTCGGAACAGAGAATGTTACACCAAGAGAATATGCTAATGGAACTGAACATGATTACTGCTGATGGACAGACATAATTACCAAGTACAACATTGTCATGGAAACTAAGATTGTGGTCAGACTATTGTAAATACAAGAACCAGATACAGGAGAGACGCAGATGGAAGCTGAAACTACCAACGCATCACAAGGATGTCAAATAAGTACTTTTTCAGTCTTAGGTTAATAGAGAATTATAAAGAACTTGAATGAGGGAGCGGAGATGACGAACACCATAGTAATTGTATGTGAAGGTACGGTATGACCCCTCAAGCTAAGAAGCAGTGATGCTTGTGAGTAGCGAGTGATACCAGGATGGTACCTTGGTGATAGTGAAGTAGTGATTCCAGGATGGTACCTTGGTGATAGTGAAGTAGTGATTCCAGGATGGTACCTTGGTAATAGTGAAGTAATGATTTCAGGATGGTACCTTGGTGATAGTGAAGTAGTGATTCCAGGATGGTACCTTGGTGATAGTGAAGTAATGATTCCAGGATGGTACCTTGGTGATAGTGAAGTAATGATTCCAGGATGGTACCTTGGTGATAGTGAAGTAATGATTCCAGGATGGTACCTTGGTGATAGTGAAGTAATGATTCCAGGATGGTACCTTGGTGATAGTGAAGTAGTGATTCCAGGATGGTACCTTGGTGATAGTGAAGTAGTGATTCCAGGATGGTACCTTGGTGATAGTGAAGTAGTGATTCCAGGATGGTACCTTGGTGATAGTGAAGTAGTGATTCCAGGATGGTACCTTGGTGATAGTGAAGTAGTGATTCCAGGATGGTACCTTGGTGATAGTGAAGTAGTGATTCCAGGATGGTACCTTGGTGATAGTGAAGTAGTGATTCCAGGATGGTACCTTGGTGATAGTGAAGTAGTGATTCCAGGATGGTACCTTGGTGATAGTGAAGTAGTGATTCCAGGATGGTACCTTGGTGATAGTGAAGTAGTGATTCCAGGATGGTACCTTGGTGATAGTGAAGTAGTGATTCCAGGATGGTACCTTGGTGATAGTGAAGTAGTGATTCCAGGATGGTACCTTGGTGATAGTGAAGTAGTGATTCCAGGATGGTACCTTGGTGATAGTGAAGTAGTGATTCCAGGATGGTACCTTGGTGATAGTGAAGTAGTGATTCCAGGATGGTACCTTGGTGATAGTGAAGTAGTGATTCCAGGATGGTACCTTGGTGATAGTGAAGTAGTGATTCCAGGATGGTACCTTGGTGATAGTGAAGTAGTGATTCCAGAATGGTACCTTGGTGATAGTGAAGTAGTGATTCCAGGATGGTACCTTGGTGATAGTGAAGTAGTGATTCCAGGATGGTACCTTGGTGATAGTGAAGTAGTGATTCCAGGATGGTACCTTGGTGATAGTGAAGTAGTGATTCCAGGATGGTACCTTGGTGATAGTGAAGTAGTGATTCCAGGATGGTACCTTGGTGATAGTGAAGTAGTGATTCCAGGATGGTACCTTGGTGATAGTGAAGTACTGATTCCAGGATGGTACCTTGGTGATAGTGAAGTAGTGATTCCAGGATGGTACCTTGGTGATAGTGAAGTAATGATTCCAGGATGGTACCTTGGTGATAGTGAAGTAGTGATTCCAGGATGGTACCTTGGTAATAGTGAAGTAATGATTCCAGGATGGTACCTTGGTGATAGTGAAGTAGTGATTCCAGGATGGTACCTTGGTGATAGTGAAGTAGTGATTCCAGGATGGTACCTTGGTGATAGTGAAGTAGTGATTCCAGGATGGTACCTTGGTGATAGTGATTCCAGGATAGTACCTTGGTGATAGTGAAGTAGTGATTCCAGGATGGTACCTTGGTGATAGTGAAGTAGTGATTCCAGGATGGTACCTTGGTGATAGTGAAGTAGTGATTCCAGGATGGTACCGTGGTGATAGTGAAGTAGTGATTCCAGGATGGTACCTTGGTGATAGTGAAGTAGTGATTCCAGGATGGTACCTTAGTGATAGTGAAGTAGTGATTTCAGGATGGTACCTTGGTGATAGTGAAGTAGTGATTCCAGGATAGTACCTTGGTGATAGTGATTCCAGGATAGTACCTTGGTGATAGTGATTCCAGGATAGTACCTTGGTGGTAGTGAAGTAGTGATTCCAGGATGGTACCTTGGTGATAGTGATTCCAGGATAGTACCTTGGTGATAGTGAAGTAGTGATTCCAGGATGGTACCTTTGTAATAGTGAAGTAGTGATTCCAGGATGGTACCTTGGTGATAGTGAAATAGTGATTCCAGTATAGTACCTTTGTAATAGTGAAGTAGTGATTCCAGGATGGTACCTTGGTGATAGTGAAGTAGTGATTCCAGGATAGTACCTTTGTAATAGTGAAGTAGTGATTCCAGGATGGTACCTTGGTGATAGTGAAGTAGTGATTCCAGGATGGTACCTTGGTGATAGTGAAGTAGTGATTCCAGGATGGTACCTTGGTGATAGTGAAGTAGTGATTCCAGGATGGTACCTTGGTGATAGTGAAGTAGTGATTCCAGGATGGTACCTTTGTAATAGTGAAGTAATGATTCCTGGATGGTACCTTGGTGATAGTGAAGTAGTGATTCCTGGATGGTACCTTTGTAATAGTGAAGTAATGATTCCAGGATGGTATCTTGGTGATAGTGAACTAGTGATTCCAGGATGGTACCTTGGTGATAGTGAACTAGTGATTCCAGGATGGTACCTTGGTGATAGTGAAGTAGTGATTCCAGGATGGTACCTTGGTAATGGTTCTGAGCTACTATTACCTTCCATAGATCAAACTTGATAGCCTCCCATTACCAAGATTCATTGTGACACTTAAAGGTTTAGCGCTGCTACTGCAGCAGTAGCAGCACCACTACCACCACCAGAGCAGCAGCACCACTACCACCACCAGAGCAGCAGCACCACTACCACCACCAGAGCAGCAGCACCACTACCACCACCAGAGCAGCAGCACCACTACCACCACCAGAGCAGCAGCACCACTACCACCACCAGAGCAGCAGCACCACTACCACCACCAGAGCAGCAGCACCACTACCACCACTAGAGCAGCAGCACCAGTAGCAGCACCACTACCACCACCAGAGCAGCAGCACCAGCAGCAGCACCACTACCACCACCAGAGCAGCAGCACCACTACCACCACCAGAGCAGCAGCACCTACAGCACCTGCAGCATCAATAGCAGCAGCACCTACAGCAGCAGTACAAGCAGCAGCACCACCAGCAGCAGTATCAGCAGCAGCACCTACAGCAGCAGCACTAGCTGTACCTGCAGCACCAGCAGCAGCACTAGCTGTACCTGCAGCACCAGCAGCAGCACCACCACCACCAGCAGTAGTAGCAGCAGCACCTACAGCAGCAGCACCAGCAGCACCACCACCACAGCAGAACCAGCAGAACCAGCAGTACCTGCACCACCAGCAGCAGAATCTGCAGCAGGAGCACCTATAGCATCAGCAGCAGCACCTATAGCATCAGCAGCAGCACCTATAGCATCAGCAGCAGCACCTACAACACCAGCAGCAGTAGCACCTGCAGCAGCACCCAGCACCAGCACTTGCAGCAGCACCAGCTGCATCACCACCTATAGCAGCAGCAGCACCTACAACAGTACCAGCACCTGCAGCAGTACCAGCACGTGCAGCAGCACCAGCAGTACCAGCACCTGCAGCAGCACCAGCAGTACCAGCACCTGCAGCACCAGCAGTACCAACACCTGCAGCATCACCAGCACCTGCAGCAATACCAGCACCAGCAGCAGTACCAGCATCAACAGCAGCAACAGTACCACACGTCAGCACTCAGCAGACCAGCACTGCAGCACCAGCAGTACCAGCACCTGCAGCACCAGCAGTACCAACACCTGCAGCATCACCAGCACCTGCAGCAATACCAGCACCAGCAGCAGTACCAGCATCAACAGCAGTACCAACAGTACCACCACGTGCAGCAGTACCAGCAGCACCAGCACCTGCAGTACCAACACCTACAGCAGCGCCTGCAGCACCAGCAGTACCAACACCTGCAGCATCACCAGCACCTGCAGCAATACCAGCACCAGCAGCAGTACCAGCATCAACAGCAGTACCAACAGTACCACCACGTGCAGCAGTACCAGCAGCACCAGCACCTGCAGCACCTGCAGTACCAACACCTACAGCAGCGCCTGCAGCACCAGCAGTACCAACACCTGCAGCATCACCAGCACCTGCAGCAATACCAGCACCAGCAGCAGTACCAGCATCAACAGCAGTACCAACAGCACCAGCACGTGCAGCAGTACCAGCAGCACCTGCAGCACCAGCAGTACCAACACCTACAGGAGCACCAGCACCTGCAGCAGCAGCACTAACAAGCACCAGTAATGGTGCTGGTTCTATCTTACTGTTACCTCAAAGGTCACTTGTCCTCTGTTTTTGTTCGTTCCACTTCCTTTCCTGTTTCTTATACATTATTGTATATGCTTATCATGCTTTGTCCTTTCTTGTCTTTATATAACGGATTTTACTGCTTTATCGTCAATAAAATAATTATTCTAATTATAGTTATTCTATCTTACTCATTCTGTGGCTTTACATCTATGTTTCTTATGGTTTCTTTATATCTTCTTCGTTACTCTTTATCAATCTTCGTTTGTTACATTGTATCCATCTATCTCACGTTTTTTTATTTAAATTATTCAGTATAGTTACTTTTGTGTTCCATTCTTCGTTCCTTTCGTTTACATTTGTGTTCCATTCTTTGTTCCTTTCGTTTACATTTGTGTTCCATTCTTTGTTCCTTTCGTTTACATTTCACTTATTATTCATTTATTCCCTCCTCTTTTATATGTGTTAAATATGTGGCTATTTATCATGTGTAAGTTATTTAATCAGCGTGTGTAGTAACACTGTACCATTGTGTGTGTGGTAATACTGTGCCATTGTGTGTGGTAACACTGTACCATTGTGTGTGTGGTAACACTGTACCATTGTGTGTGTGGTAACACTGTATCATTGTGTGTGTGGTAACATTGTACCATTGTGTGTGTGGTAACACTGTACCATTGTGTGTGGTAACACTGTACCATTGTGTGTGTGGTAACACTGTACCATTGTGTGTGTGGTAACACTGTACCATTGTGTGTGTGGTAACACTGTACCATTGTGTGTGTGGTAACACTGTACCATTGTGTGTGTGGTAACACTGTACCATTGTGTGTGTGGTAACACTGTACCATTGTGTGTGTGGTAACACTGTACCATTGTGTGTGTGGTAACACTGTACCATTGTGTGTGTGGTAACACTGTACCATTGTGTGTGGTAACACTGTACCATTGCGTGTGTGGTAACACTGTACCATTGTGTGTGTGGTAACACTGTACCATTGTGTGTGGTAACACTGTACCATTGTGTGTGTGGTAACACTGTACCATTGTGTGTGGTAACACTGTACCATTGTGTGTGGTAACACTACCATTGTGTATGTGGTGACACTGTACCATTGTGTGTGTGGTAACTACCATTGTGTGTGTGGTAACTACCATTGTATGTGTGGTAACACTGTACCATTGTGTGTATGTGTGGTAACACTGTAAGATTGTGTGTGTGGTAATACTGTACCACTGTGTGTGTAGTAACACTGTACCAGTGTATGTGTGTGGTAACACTATCAGTGTGTGTGGTAACACTGTACCATTGTGTGTGGTAACACTGTACCATTGTATGTGTGGTAACACTGTACTATTGTGTGTGTGTGGTAACACTGTACCAGTGTGTGTGGTAACACTGTACCATTGTGTGTGTGGTAACACTACCATTGTGTGTGTGGTAACACTGTACCATTGTGTGTGTAGTAATACTGTACCACTGTGGTAACACTGTACCACTGTGTGTGTAGTAACACTGTACCATTGTGTGTGGTAACACTGTACCAGTGTGTGTGGTAACACTGTACCAGTGTGTGTGTGGTAACACTATACCAGTGTGTGTGGTAACACTGTACCACTGTGTGGTAACACTGTACCACTGTGTGTGGTAACACTGTACCACTGTGTGTGTAACACTGTACCACTGTGTGTGGTAACACTGTACCACTGTGTGGTAACACTGTACCACTGTGTGTGGTAACACTGTACCACTGTGTGTGGTAACACTGTACCAGTGTGTGTGTGGTAACACTGTACCAGTGTGTGTGTGGTAACACTGTACCAGTGTATGTGTGTGGTAACACTGTACCAGTGTATGTGTGTGGTAACACTGTACCTGTGTGTGTGTGGTAGCACTGTACCACTGTGTGTGTGTGGTAACACTGTACCAGTGTGGTAACACTGTACCAGTGTGGTAACACTGTACCACTGTGTGATAAAACTACCATTGTGTGTGTGTGTGTGGTAACACTTCCTGTGTGTGGGGTAACACTGTACCACTGTGTGTGTTGTAACTGTACCACTGCGTGTGGTAACACTGTACCACTGTGTGTGGTAACACTGTACCACTGTGTATGTGGTAACTGTACCACTGTGTGGTAACACTGTACCACTGTGTGGTAACACTGTACCACTGTGGTAACACTGTACCACTGTGTGTTACCACACACTGGTACAGTGTTACCACACGCAGTAGTACAGTTACCACACACAGTGGTACAGTGTTAACACACACACACACACACACAATGGTACAGTTTTATCACACAGTTGTACAGTGTTACCACATGCACAGTGGTACAGTTACAACACACACAGTGGTACAGTGTTACCACACACAGTGGTAACACTGTACCACTGTGTGGTAACACTGTACCACTGTGTGGTAACACTGTACCACTGTGTGGTAACACTGTACCAGTGTGTGTGTGTGGTAACACTGTACCAGTGTGTGTGTGTGGTAACACTGTACCACTGTGTGTGTGTGGTAACACTGTACCACTGTGTGTGTGTGGTAACTGTACCACTGTGCATGTGGTAACACTGTACCACTGTGTGTGTGGTAACACTGTACCAGTGTGGTAACACTGTACCACTGTGTGATAAAACTGTACCATTGTGTGTGTGTGTGGTAACACTTCCTGTGTGTGTGGTAACACTGTACCACTGTGTGTGGTAACTGTACCACTGCGTGTGGTAACACTGTACCACTGTGTGTGGTAACTGTACCACTGTGTGGTAACACTACCACTGTGTGGTAACACTGTACCACTGTGGTAACACTGTACCACTGTGTGGTAACACTGTATCACTGTGTGATAACACTGTACCACTGTGTGGTAACACTGTACCACTGTGTGGTAACACTGTACCACTGTGTGTGGTAACACTACCACTGTGTGTAACACTGTACCACTGTGTGGTAACACTGTACCACTGTGTGGTAACACTGTACCACTGTGTGGTAACACTGTACCACTGTGTGTGGTAACACTGTACCAGTGTGTGTGTGTGTGTGTGTGTGTGTGGTAACACTGTACCAGTGTGTGTGTGTGGTAACACTGTACCAGTGTGTGTGTGTGTGGTAACACTGTACCAGTGTATGTGTGTGGTAACACTGTACCAGTGTTTGTGTGGTAACACTGTACCTGTTGTGTGTGTGTGGTAGCACTGTACCACTGTGTGTGTGGTAACTGTACCACTGTGCATGTGTTAACACTGTACCACTGTGTGTGTGGTAACACTGTACCAGTGTGTTAACACTGTACCACTGTGTGGTAACACTGTACCAGTGTGTGTGTGCTAACACTACCAGTGTGTGTATGTGGTAACACTGTACCAGTGTGTGTGTGTAGTAACACTATCATAGGTGGGGTGAGATGTGGGTCGTGATACATGTATACACAGGGAATTAGACATACATGCTCAGATATACCTGTCCCCCCTATCCCGCATTGACACCGCCCCCCTCAGCTTCCTGTGAGGGAGAAAAGCTGATGGATGTAACGTGAGGGAGATAACGTGTAGTGTTGGTGAGGGAGACTGACCAACATGCCCCTGCCACCTGTCGACATATACGGTGAGAGGGGAAAGCTGAGGGGAAAATATGTAGGGTGAGGGAGATAAGAAGAGGGCGAGGTATATAAGGTGAGGGAGGGTGGTCAGGGTGGAGGCCAACTCACATATACAATAACTTCCTGACGTGGAAGGAGAAAATTGGCATAATATAAGGTGCCAGCGGCTCCCTAATTTTAGCAGCGACCCGTGTTAGTCTGGCGACAACCCTTATCTGTGAGACCACTACCCTGACTAAACTATTACTACTACTGCTACCACCACTATTACCTCACCACCATTACCCCACCACCACTACCCTACCACCACTATTACCTCACCACCATTACTCCACAACCACTACCCTACCACCACTATTACCTCACCACCATTACTCCACCACCTCTACCCTACCACCACTATTACCTCACCACCATTACTCCACAACCACTACCCTACCACCACTATTACCTCACCACCATTACCCCACCACCACTACCCTACCACCACTATTACCTCACCACCATTACTCCACAACCACTACCCTACCACCACTATTACCTCACCACCATTACTCCACCACCACTACCCTACCACCACTATTACCTCACCACCACTGAAGTGAAGGAGGAAGTGTAAGGATGAATAAGTGTAACTAGTGATGCATCACATGGTTTAGTGTAACTAGTGATGCATCACATGGTTTAGTGTAACTAGTGATGCATCACATGGTTTAGTGTAACTAGTGGTGCATCACATGGTTTAGTGTAACTAGTGATGCATCACATGGTTTAGTGTAACTAGTGGTGCATCACATGGTTTAGTGTAACTAGTGATGCATCACATGGTTTAGTGTAACTAGTGATGCATCACATGGTTTAGTGTAACTAGTGATGCATCACATGGTTTAGTGTAACTAGTGATGCATCACATGGTTTAGTGTAACTAGTGATGCATCACATGGTTTAGTGTAACTAGTGATGCATCACATGGTTTAGTGTAACTAGTGATGCATCACATGGTTTAGTGTAACTAGTGATGCATCACATGGTTTAGTGTAACTAGTGATGCATCACATGGTTTAGTGTAACTAGTGGTGCATCACATGGTTTAGTGTAACTAGTGATGCATTACATGGTTTAGTGTAACTAGTAGTGGGGCCTCAACTGCTTCTGTTAAACAATGACATAGCTGATGGGATGGAAGGTGTCCCTGTCTGTTGACACTGAACTAATAAGAATGTAGATGAATGGTTCAGAGAACCGACAAGTTGATAAATTAGACACATAAGCAACACTTGGGTATCTTTATTGAGGAAACGTTTCGCCACACAATATAAGCAACTTATATTGCCCTGTGCTGTACTTACTACAAGATTGATGGACTGAACACATCGACTCCAGGCCGAGGGACTGATCACCTCAAACTACTCCTCTCTTTACAACTTTCTACTTTGTATTGGACTGATGAAGCCACTGTGTGGCGAAACGTTTCCTCAATAAAATACCCAAGTGTTGCATATGTGTCTAATAAGAGTGATCAAGATGCAGGGGACGAAAAATGTAGAGGACCTGGAGAGGCTAAAAATGTTTTTCACAGATCACTAATGGAGTTGAAGCCATATTAATACAGGGTAAGTAAGGAGGATCGGAAAGGGAGAAGAAACGATAAAAATGGAATATAGCTTATGAGTAAAGACGAAACTTCTCATATCACATAACAAAATGACCTGGGAGTGGGCATCATGACAAACATATCACCAGCTACGTACTGAAATTGGGTACCATGATCCTCATACGTCACACCAGTAATCCCAGAACAGCATTCAGAAACTTACAAAAAAAGGAATAATTTAGGACATTATAGACGACGTGTACGAGGCCATCGTGTACAAACAACCATGTTCGACACTTGACCAGTCCTGAAAATGAAAGGTTTAAAGCACAGGGAGCCTATAACACAACTGAACCAGATCTTAAAAACAAGAAGAACCAGTAGAGACATGACAACATAGAACATACTACGCTAGTGAATTGTCATGACGGATGGGCGGCACAGACTAATAAATGATATCTGATAATTCTGATGAGCCAGTTTAGTGGCGGCGGATCGAGCTATTAATCCTCCACCACTTCTTGTGCCTAGCATAAATTATAACAATATTAATCAGAGTGGTTGGGAAATGGAATAGGATGAGAAAGTGGAGGAAGCCAACTCCATACACAGTTTGAAGAATAGGCACGATATGGCAATGGCAGACGAAGCCATGAACCATTTTCACTGGGTGACTATCTCAAGAGGCGGGGCCAGGAGCTGAGGCTCGACCCCCCTCCCCATAACACAACACGCTGAATGCAAGTTAAAATAATTCTCGTTTAATTTTCTGAGTCTGACATTTACAACATGAGTTGAAACTTCCGCCGCCCACGTTCACCTCCTTCCACGCCCATGGTCACGCCCACGTTCACTGTTCACCTCCCACGCCCACGGTCACACCCACACCCATGGTCACGCCCACGTTCACTGTTTACCTCACACGCCCACGTTCAAACCCACACCCATGGTCACGCCCACGTTCACTGTTCACCTTCCACGCCCACGGTCACACCCACACCCATGGTCACGCCCACGTTCACTGTTCACCTTCCACGCCCACGGTCACACCCACACCCATGGTCACGCCCACGTTCACTGTTTACCTCCTTCCACGCCCACGGTCACACCCACACCCATGGTCACGCCCACGTTCACTGTTTACCTCCTTCCACGCCCACGGTCACACCCACACCCATGGTCACGCCCACGTTCACTGTTTACCTCCTTCCACGCCCACGGTCACACCCACATCCATAGTCACGCCCACGTTCACTGTACCTCCTTCCACGCCCACGGTCACACCCACACCCATGGTCACGCCCACGTTCACTGTTTACCTCCTTCCACGCCCACGGTCACACCCACACCCATGGTCACGTTCACTGTTTACCTCCTTCCACGCCCACGGTCACACCCACACCCATGGTCACGCCCACGTTCACTGTTTACCTCCTTCCACGCCCACGGACACACCCACACCCATGGTCACGCCCACGTTCACTGTTTACCTTCTTCCACGCCCTCGGTCACACCCACACCCATGGTCACGCCCACGTTCACTGTTTACCTCCTTCCACGCCCACGGTCACACCCACACCCATGGTCACGCCCACGTTCACTTTTACCTCCTTCCACGCCCACGGTCACACCCACACCCATGGTCACGCCCACGTTCACTGTTTACCTCCTTCCACGCCCACGGTCACACCACACCCATGGTCACGCCCACGTTCACTGTTTACCTCCTTCCACGCCCACGGTCACACCCACACCCATGGTCACGCCCACGTTCACTGTTTACCTCCTTCCACGCCCACGGTCACACCCACACCCATGGTCACGCCCACGTTCACTGTTTGCCTCCTTCCAAGCCCACGGTCACACCCACACCCATGGTCACGCCCACGTTCACTGTTTACCTCCTTCCAAGCCCACGGTCACACCCACACCCATGGTCACGCCCACGTTCACTGTTTACCTCCTTCCACGCCCACGGTCACGCCCACGTTCCTGTTTACCTCATTCCCACGACCCATGGTCACGCCCACGTTCACTGTTTACCTCCTTCCACGCCACGGTCACACCTGGTCACGCCCACGTTCACTGTTTACCTCCTTCCACGCCCACGGTCACACCCATGGTCACGCCCACGTTCACTGTTTACCTCCTTCCACGCCCACGGTCACACCCACATCCATAGTCACGCCCACGTTCACTGTACCTCCTTCCACGGTCACACCCACACCCATGGTCACGCCCACGGTCACACCCACATCCATAGTCACGCCCACGTTCACTGTACCTCCTTCCACGGTCACACCCACACCCATGGTCACGCCCACGGTCACACCCACATCCATAGTCACGCCCACGTTCACTGTTTACCTCCTTCCACGCCCAGTCATGCAGCGGTCACACCCACAATCATCTCACATTCACAATCATACCCACGGTGAGAACACACATACACACATACGACTTAGACTTAACATGTCTACATAAGAACATAAGAAAGCAGGAATACTGCAGCAGGCCTTTGGCCCATACTAGGCTAGTCCTTCACTAAGCATCCCACTAACAGAATATTTGCTCAACCCAATTTTCAATGCTCCCCAAGCAATAAGCTTTGATAATTCTATTCACTCATGCGCAAGTCCCACTCAAATCAAATCGTGTGTGTGGGGAAGTACCCTGGCTGGTGTGGGGAAGTACCCTGGCTGGTTTGTGTGGGGAAGTACTCTGGCTGGTGTGGGGAAGTACCCTGGCTGGTGCGGGGAAGTACCCTGTCTGGTGTGTGGGGAAGTACCCTGGCTGGTTTGTCTAACAACAGTTCCCTAAATAACCTAACTTATGGACCATCGAGGCAATCAAACAGCTTGCTTGAGCAATATGACGACCCATTCACCAAACAGCAATAATGCTGGAAACAGCAGAGAACAGCACAGCGTCAAGCAAGGAACAAGGAGACAAAAACGACCCCTAACTGTGGACCTTCAACAGATCCTACACCAAAGGCATAAAACTCCCTTATTACTGAAATTGAGTTCAAAAATTCCAATTTCCTGACTACAACAGTGCGTAGATGCCAAAACAAATGTAGGTCTAGAATTGAACTCGGGACAAGAGATATAGAGAGTGACTCCACGACACAACCTCTGAAAATTTCAAAAATCACTAAGTCTAAATAATGCTCTGTTGCACAGAGTTACGAGATGTATGTCCAAGATCACCATCAGAGACATACTCTACCAAAAACAATCTAAACGACACGAGCTGACAGAACAGAGACAAGATGTTTCCGCCATAAGCAGCAGTGAGCGAGAAACTGATGCAGACCTGACGTCATATGACTCGTACTAGGTTGTTTCTGACAAGAACAATATAACAAGCGAGCAGGTAGTTTGCAGAGTGTTGGCAGCCAATCAAAACTAACTGAGCACATGAGAGGTGTAGTTATTATATCCTACCTATCTACATAAGTTAATATAATATGTCAAATAATAATATAAAGCATGAAATTTTCATTTTAGCTGTTTGTGAAAACATCAGCAATATAAAATTATATAAAAAGACAATATACATATATATAGGATGGAGTCCACCTCTGGTGCAAATTGTGGGACCCATAGCCTCGGAGAAGTGGATAAAAAGGCTTCAAGGAAGAATATTTGGATTTCTTCCTGAAGCCATTTAATATTCCACTTCCTCTACCACCCCATTTTTTTTTTTTTTTTTTTTTTTTACCAATAGGTATATTTTATTACATAATATGGTACAAAAGATTTAAGAGATACATTGTTGATATAAAGATGGCATATACAGTACACGAGGTGTGAGAGATACATGTCTAGTACATATTGTTACATGTTTGTCACTGATTATAATGCGAAAATCTCATCCAGCTCCTCCGAGCTGGGGCGCGTGCCCAGAATACAGCATGCATTACCCCTCTGAACAGCAGCGCTGAGTCGCTGGAACAGAAAACTAGCTGCCCTGGGATCCAATAGTTACCCTTATATATATTTATATATTGCGTCCTCTCTCTGAGGTCGCAATACACACACACACACAGTCATAGGGCCGGTGCTTCTTTCTGTTATATGTGAATGACTTTACGAAGGGATAGATTCAAAGGTGTTCCTCTCTGCAGATGACGTGAAGCTAATGCGCAGAATTTAAGTGTATGAGGATCAGGTAGTACTACACAGGGATCTGGACAGACTGCAAGCCTGGTCCAACTACTGGCTCCTGGAGTTTAACCCCACCAAGTGCAAAGTCATGAAGATTGGGGAATTTCAAAGAAAACCGTAAACAGAGCACAGGCTAGGGGGGTCAAAGACTGCAAACATCACTCAAGAAAAAGGGATCTTGGGGTGAGTATAATACCGAGCCTGATGTGAGACTGAGGGACACATCAACCAAATAACTGCTGCAGCATATGGGCGCCTGGCAAAGCTAAGAATAGCGTTTCGACATCTCAGTAAGGAATCGTTCAAGACTCTGTACACCGTGTACGTAAGGCCCATATTGGAGTATGCAAGAACGTCAAGAAATTAAACAAAGTGCAAAGGTTTGCAACAAGGCTAGTCCTGGAGCTAAGAGGTATGTCCTACAAGGAAAGGTTAAGGGAAATCGACCTGACGACACTGGAGGACAGGAGAGATAACGATATATAAAATACTGAGAGGAATTGACACGGTAGATAGAGACAGGATGTTTCAGAGATGGGACACAACAACAAGGGGTCACAACTGGAAGTTGAAGACTCAGATGAGTCACAGGGATGTTAAGAAGTATTTCTTCAGCCATAGAGCTGTCAGGAAGTGGAACAATCTGGAGAGTGAAGAAGTGGAGGCAGGATCCATCCATAGTTTTAAGAAAAGATACGATAAAGCTCATGGGACAGGGAGAGAGTGGACCTAGTAGTGACCAGCGAACAGTTGGGGCCACACACATATCACACCAGTTTCTCGAAACCAGGCCAAATGTCTATCGACAAGTGCCTTTGACAGCTGGTAACTAACACACACCAAAAAAGCTACTCTGTCGACAAGTGGTAAGTAACTAACCAGGGTCACATATGCAGTCACCACCACACATACAGTCACCACCACACATGCAGTCACCACCACACATACAGTCACCACCACACATGCAGTCACCACCACACATACAGTCACCACCACACAGTCACCACCACACATACAGTCATTACCACACATACAGTCACCACCACACATAGTCACCACCACACATACAGTCACCACCACAGTCACCACCATACATACAGTCACCACCACACATACAGTCACCACCACACATACAGTCACCACCACACATACAGTCACCACCACACATAGTCACCACCACACAGTCACCACCACACATGCAGTCACCACCACACATGCAGTCACCACCACACATACAGTCACCACCACACATGCAGTCACCACCACACATACAGTCACCACCACACATGTAGTCACCACCACACATGCAGTCACCACCACACATGCAGTCACCACCACACATACAGTTACCACCACACATACAGTCACCACCACACATACAGTTACCACCACACATGTAGTCACCACCACACATACAGTCACCACCACACATACAGTCACCACCACACATACAGTCACCACCACACATAGTCACCACCACACAGTCACCACCACACATGCAGTCACCACCACACATGCAGTCACCACCACACATACAGTCACCACCACACATGCAGTCACCACCACACATACAGTCACCACCACACATGTAGTCACCACCACACATGCAGTCACCACCACACATGCAGTCACCACCACACATACAGTTACCACCAGACACAGTCACCACCACACATACAGTCACCACCACACATACAGTCACCACCACACATACAGTCACCACCACACATACAGTCACCACCACACATAGTCACCACCACACATACAGTCACCACCACACATAGTCACCACACATACAGTCACCACACATACAGTCACCATAATACATTCACCACCACACTCAAGGGTTTAAACAGAAAATCTTACTTGTATTGTGTTAAGTAGTCTAGTATATTATGAGGTGTGCTGCACATTTATTATTTTTACCATTTTAAATATACTTCTGAAAACTGGAAGCCAAGGCAGAAATTTCTGAGTCGAGAAATCGAGGGTCAAAGCTGCGGAGGCCATGAAGAAAGATGATTATTCTTGAGAGGAAGAAGTTTGTTTAGAAAAGTGGTGAATGTACAAGCAAGTCTGAAGATGTTTGCATGTTTTAAAACTGACTTATTTATATATGCAGACATTGCAGACTTTGATGCTGCTGCTCTACTCTGTGAACACTGGAGAAGGTTGTCAGACAATATGGTTATTGCACATTAACATAATTCTGAGAATTTTATTAATAGGGGTTATATAGGATTTATCAGGGAGGAGTCAGTATCTTTATTGTTTTTATAATTAGTATTTGTTTTCTTTAAGTAAAGATACACTTGCAGGCTTCTCTGATAATTACAGAACTGTTTATATTAAAAATAATTTATGTAAACTATAACGTTATAGTAGTATATAGGATGCTACAGTGTTGTTGACATTGTGATAACTCTAATATATTTATATTAGCTCAACATGAACGTTATTTTCATACATTTTTTTTTGAGGTAAAAGATGTTAATAGTACTTGAAAAAATATACAGTTTTTCAATGGTCATTTTAGTAATTTGGGTGAAAAATTGTAAATCTAGGCTTCTGGAAGGCAGGGACTCCGTGTTAGTGAGTGAGTGTTGAAGTCGTGTCAAGTTCGTCTTTGCAAAGGATACTGAGGAAGAACTAACTGATTAAACAAGTATAACGCCCTGGTAAGTGAACATAGGAAAGAGCAAGGTGGTGAAGGTAAAAAAAAAATAGGTAATGTAAGATTGGAGGGAGAATGGAGGAAGTGAATATGTTCAGATATTTGGGAGTAGACTTGTCGGCAGATGGGTCTATGAAAGACGAGGTGAACTATAGAATTGATGAGGGGAAAAATGTGAATGGTACACTGAGGCAACTGTGGAGACAAAGAACGATATCAATGGAGGCAAAAGGGAGAATGTATGAGAGTATAGCAGTACTAAAGCTCTTATATGGGTGTGAAGCATGGGTTGTGAATGTTGCAACAACAAGAAGGTTGGAGGCAGTGGAAATGTCGTGTCTGAGGGCAATGTGTGGTGTGAATATTATGCAGAGAATTTGTAGTTTGGAGATTAGAAGGAAGTACGGGGTTACTAAGAGTATTATCCAGAGTGCTGATGAGGAGGGAGTGTTGAGGTGGCTCGGACATTTAAAGAGGCTGGAATAAAATAGGATGACTTGAAGAGTGTATAAATCTGTAGTGGAGGGAAGGCAGGGTAGGGGTCGTCCTAGGAAAGGAGGGAGAGAGTAAAGGAGGTTTTGTATGCAAGGGACTTGGACATCCAGCAGGCGTGTGTTAGGAGTAGAGGCAAGTGGTTTTTATAAATTGACGTGCTGTTAGAGTGTGAGCAAGGTAACATTTATGATGGGATTCAGGGGAAACCAGTTAGCCAAACTACATACCACGGGTGGGGTTCGAACCCGCGGTCACAGAGTCTCAAAACTCCAGAACTATGGTGTAGAAATATACCTAATTGGATGAATCTTATTGAAGCTAGCTGACCCAGTGGCTTACGCGACGGTCTGGAGTTTTGAGACTGTGACCGCGGGTTCGAACCCCACCCGTGGTATGGTTTGTCTGCAATCGTGTCATTACGATTTCGTGAGTCAGTTAGCCAAACTTGAGTCCTGTGGGTAGGATGTACAATGCCTGCACTCTGAAGGAGGGGTGGGGATATTTGCATTGAACTATTGTATCGGCTTGTCTCTGGCAAGACAGTGATGGAGTGAGTGATGGCGAAAGTGTTTCTTCTTTTTCGGGTCACCCTGCCTCGGTGGAAGATGGCTAGTATGTTAAAAAAAAGGGTGATGTTTTCTGTATTATATAATCCTCAATGAAAATAATTGTGACGTTTTACCTCGTGAATGTTGTTTAATGTTGCCACATACATTATTAATTAGATTTATTATTTTCTTAGGTCTGTGGTGTGGATGAAAGAATGATGATATGTCTTGTTTAGTGCAACCTGTGAAGTTGTCACCTTAATGGTGACAGTCCATTCACTCAAAGATATTAATTTATTTGCTAATATTCATTATGCGACATTCCTACGTATTTAAGTTCGCAAATATATTTATTGAATCTTATTATTTTATATTTATTTATTACCTATAATTATAATTCCTTACAGTATGCACCAGTATCCCTCATGGGAAGTTTTCTGACACCGGTGAAGGGCTCTTGATTCAAGGGATTGGATCTGACCTAACCTTCCTTGGTTTAACCTGATTGCTCCCTTTCTCCCAGACGCTGTATGACCTACCTCACCCCCTCCCTACGAGTTTAGTGCTACCCATGAATGTAATGATATGCAATATGTGGGATTTGGTGAAAAATTGCAATATGCACAGATCTACTGCATGAAGATGACCTTGAAATATATTTACAGTCTGCATGAGAAATAATTGTCACAGGACACAACATAATTGAATACCTGATTATAAATGAACTCCCGTATGTCGAGTGTTAGTTATCCCACAACTGGTAATTATTCTAAAATCCGACACCAGAATCACCATATAAAAGATACATTCCTTAAAAACTCTTTAAGAGCTGAATAAGTATCAAGGTGTGTAACTCATTAACGCATAACTCTAGCTCCACACAGTGTATGTGTGCGCAGGTTCAGTGCATGTGTGCACAGGTTCACACTGCATATGTGCACAGGTTCACACAGTGCATGTGTGCACAGGTTCACACCATGTGTGAGCAGGTTCACTGCATGTGTGCACAGGTTCACACTGCATGTGTGCACAGGTTCACACAGTGCATGTGTGCACAGGTTCACACTGCATGTGTGCGCAGGTTCACACAGTGTATGTGTGCGCAGGTTCACACAGTGTATGTGTGCGCAGGTTCACAGTGTATGTGTGCGCAGGTTCACACATGTGCATGTGTGCGCAGGTTCACACAGTGATGTGTGCGCAGGTTCACACAGTGCATGTGTGCGCAGGTTCACAGTGCATGTGTGCGCAGGTTCACACAGTGTATGTGTGCGCAGGTTCACACAGTGTATGTGTGCGCAGGTTCACACAGTGTATGTGTGCGCAGGTTCACACAGTGTATGTGTGCGCAGGTTCACACAGTGTATGTGTGCGCAGGTTCACAGTGTATGTGTGCGCAGGTTCACACAGTGTATGTGTGCGCAGGTTCACACAGTGTATGTGTGCGCAGGTTCACACTGTATGTGCGCAGGTTCACACAGTGTATGTGTGCGCAGGTTCACACAGTGTATGTGTGCGCAGGTTCACACAGTGTATGTGTGCGCAGGTTCACAGTGTATGTGTGCGCAGGTTCACACAGTGTATCATTATCATTTAAGAATCTTAACACCTATAACAATCTAATATCATTATATAATAATTTAAACAGTAAAATTTCATCATATTGTAATTTTGAAAATAATTTAACTAGAATAAACTCAATAAATTTCTCAAATTAAGTCATAGTCTTTAGGACTAGAATAAGCTGCCCTAATGTGTGCATGTCAGGGTCTCCTCATAATTTCATGTAACTACGATACCTATGTAATCTGCAATGAATAAAGTTTGTTTGTATGTGTGCGCAGGTTCACAGTGTATGTGTGCGCAGGTTCACACAGTGTATGTGTGCGCATTCACACAGTGTATGTGTGCCAGGTTCCCCAGTGTAGTGCGCAGGTTCACACAGTGTATGTGTGCGCAGGTTCACACAGTGTATGTGTGCCAGGTTCACACAGTGTATGTGTGCGCAGGTTCAGTGTATGTGTGCGCAGGTTCACACTGATGTGAGTCACTGGTGTGCGCAGGTTCACACAGTGCATGTGTGCGCAGGTTCACACAGTGTATATGTGCGCAGGTTCACACAGTGTATGTGTGCGCAGGTTCACACAGTGCATGTGTGCGCAGGTTCACACAGTGCATGTGTGCGCAGTTTCACACAGTGCATGTGTACGCAGGTTCACACAGTGTATGTGTGCGCAGGTTCACACAGTGTATGTGTGCGCAGGTTCACACAGTGCATGTGTGCGCAGGTTCACACAGTGTAGGTGTGCGCAGGTTCACACAGTGTATGTGTGCGCAGGTTCACAAGTGTATGTGTGCGCAGGTTCACACAGTGTATATGTGCGCAGGTTCACACAGTGTATGTGTGCGCAGGTTCACAGTGTATGTGTGCGCAGGTTCACACAGTGTATGTGTGCGCAGGTTCACACAGTGTATGTGTGCGCAGGTTCACACAGTGTATGTGTGCGCAGGTTCCACAGTGTATGTGTGCGCAGGTTCACACAGGTATGTGTGCGCAGGTTCACACAGTGTATGTGCGCAGGTTCACAGTGTATGTGTGCGCAGGTTAACAGTGTATGTGTGCGCAGGTTCACACAGTGTATGTGTGCGCAGGTTCACACAGTGTATGTGTCGCAGGTTCACACAGTATGTGCGCAGGTTCACACAGTGTATGTGTGCGCAGGTTCACACAGTGTATGTGTGCGCAGGTTCACACAGTGTATGTGTGCGCAGGTTCACACAGTGTATGTGTGCGCAGGTTCACACAGTGTATGTGTGCGCAGGTTCACACAGTGTATGTGTGCGCAGGTTCACACAGTGTATGTGTGCGCAGGTTCACACAGTGTATGTGTGCGCAGGTTCACACAGTGTATGTGTGCGCAGGTTCACACAGTGTATGTGTGCGCAGGTTCACACAGTGTATGTGTGCGCAGGTTCACACAGTGTATGTGTGCGCAGGTTCACACAGTGTATGTGTGCGCAGGTTCACACAGTGTATGTGTGCGCAGGTTCACACAGTGTATGTGTGCGCAGGTTCACACAGTGTATGTGTGCGCAGGTTCACACAGTGTATGTGTGCGCAGGTTCACACATTGTATGTGTGCGCAGGTTCACACAGTGTATGTGTGCGCAGGTTCACACAGTGTATGTGTGCGCAGGTTCACACAGTGTATGTGTGCGCAGGTTCCATTCATTTACAGCCTACCGTAAGTCCACAAAATAATGCGTAAACATCAGCAAGGACTATAATTACAAAGATGGCCGTTAGCATGCCCAGGCATGCTAGGCATTTCGGGCAGACTTAATACTAGTTCTTAATCTATATTACAAATTACATATGAATACAAATTTCAAATGATTAAATAGATTTACAATAGTGAGGTAGTTCAGGATAACTAGATTGTATTACAAATTAGTACAAATTTCAAATGATTAAATAGATTTACCATAGTGAGGTAGTTCAGGATAACTAGATTGTATTACAAATTAGTACAAATTTCAAATGATTAAATAGATTTACCACAGTGAGGTAGTTCAGAATGTTTAGATTGTAAAGAAAAATAGTAATAAGAATGGTTTTGTCTTGGCATGTTACACAGTTTCTATTAAAGCTCCAATATTGGAGTAAATCAGGCAAACTTAAGACTAATTTCAGATTTATTAGACAATAACTATATTCGGGATTTTATGTTTACTGTCCTTTGGGTCAGTGTTGGTGTAGATGAAGAGGATGTGTGTGTATGTGTTTAGGTGATGGTGGGGTGTGTTAGTGAGATAAGATGTTTTTTGATGATAGTGTTGAAAATGGTGGCTGAGTCTGCAGTTTGGGAGTTTTCAGGTAGGGAGTTCCAAATTTTAGGCCCTTTAATGTACATTGAACGTTTGTATAGATTTAGCCGGACACGTGGAATGTCATAGAGATTTTTGTGTCTGCTATTGTGTCTATGGGTCCTGTCACAACTATCAAGAAAGCGTTTTAGTTCAGGGTTAATATTGGAATTTATGGTTCTGTACATGTAGGTTGCACAGTAGTAAGTGTGGATGTTCTGTACATGTAGGTTGCACAGTAATAAGTGTGGATGTTCTGTACATGTAGGTTGCACAGTAGTAAGTGTGGATGTTCTGCACAGTGAGTCAATTTAGGTCTTTGAAGAGTGGGGGGGGGGGGTTGCCTGGGATTGGATTGCGTGATAATTCTTACCGAGGCTTTTTGTTGAGTTAATATTGGTTTTAGGTGAGTTGTTACTGTAGATCCCCAAGCACATATGACATAGGTGAGGTAGGGATAGATGAGTGAATAGTATAGTGTGAGTAGGGCTGATTGTGGTACATAGTAACGTATCTTGGAGAGGATCCCAACCGTTTTGGATACTTTTTTTGCTATGTGGTTGATATGGGTGCTGAAATTCAGGTTGCTCTCCAGGTGTAGGCCCAGGAATTTTCCCTCATTGTGTTTAGCAATAGGAATGTTGTCAATCATTATGTTCAGTTGTGCAACACTTGTTCTGTTACCAAACATAATGTAGAAGGTTTTGTCAGTGTTAAGTGTAAGTTTGTTGGCTGTCATCCAGGTTGATATTTTTAGTAGCTCTTCATTAACAATGGTGTTGAGTGAGGCAAGATTTGGGTGGGAGATGACATAAGTCGTATCATCAGCAAAGAGAATCGGTTTCAGATGTTGGGATACGTTGGGAAGATCATTGATGTATAGGAGGAAGAGCAGGGGACCAAGGACACTTCCCTGTGGTACTCCAATATCAAGTGGTCGTGTAGATGAAGTTGTCTTTAATGGTGACATATTGATACCTGTTAGTAAGATAAGATTTGAAATACATAAGAGCGTGGCCTCTTATACCGTAATGGTCAAGTTTTTGTAGTAGGATGCCGTGGTCTACTGTATCAAAAGCTTTCCTTAGGTCAATAAAGAGTCCTAGCGGATATTCCTTGATTTCAAGTGCTGTGTAAAGTAGGTCCAGCATTTTTACAATTGCATCGTTTGTGCTTTTGTTTTTTCTAAAGCCAAATTGGCAGGGGTTGAGTACGTTTTGTACTGTAATAAACGAATATAGTCTCTTGTGCACTAGTTTCTCAAAATTTTTAGATAGCAACGGTAAGTTCGAGATTGGCCTGTAGTTATTTACATCTGTGGGGTCACCACCTTTGTGAATTGGTGTAACCCTTGCTGTCTTGAGGGGTGCCGGGAAATTGCTAGTTTCTAGTGAATTGTTAAAAAATAGTGAAATAGCAGGCGAAAGGACATGAGCCGCTCGCTTGTACAATAGTGGTGGGACTTGAGACATATTCCCTGATTTATTCTTAAGTGACTTTATAATCATGGTGACTTCAGTGGGTTCGGTAGGTGCAAGATAGAAGGAGGTTGGGAAATTTCCATCTAAGTAATCACTTGCTTGGGCATTGGTACCTGGGATTTTACTGGCGAGATTTGATCCTATGGTTGAGAAGAAGTCATTCAACTTATTAGCTGCATCAATAGGCTGTAGTTGTGTTTCATTTGGTTTATTCAGGACAATATCCCTAGTTTTTTTCAGCAAGGCAATCGAAGATGAAGTTCATTCAAACCTGGACTAGGTCGTATCCACAAAGTTGCTCAAACACTAAGTCTACCTATCAGTGTGCAGAAACAATTCTCCTGAGAGGCAGTCCGTACCTGACAGTTCAGTAATAGACCAATACACCAAACACAAGTAGAGGTGGATACCACCCTCGCGAGTCAGTCAATGTCATAGACAGTGTGTGTATGTCACAAGACATACAGTGTACTCCACGAAAGCAAACATAGTCTACGCAGGATAGATACATCAAAACACTCGAACTGCTCCACAGTGGTTGTCCCAAAAGGAAACACATTACGTTCCCACACCACCTAGTACTAACACTCGCTCACTCTCTCACTCTCTCTCTCTCTCTCTCTCTCTCTCAACCTCTCTTCAAATATGTTCAAACATTTTCTAAATAAATATATAATAGTGTTTGCTTACGTGTTCTTTTAAACTGCTTGTCGATATCCATTATCATGGTTTATACCAAAGGTTATATAAACGCGGTTCTGGGGATACCCAACCAGGAGAGAGAACAACTGGAAATAATGCTCTCAAGTTGTATGAATTCAGATTGAGAAAGAACATAAGAAAGTCTTCCAAGTAGAGCCATTGAAGCAAATATAAGTAGCTTTAAATAAAAGTTAGACAATTATGTGTGAATAGGAATGACTGGGAGCGAGCAGCATCTCTCCAACATGGACCAGTAGCTACTGCAGTCCTCTCCGACTCTTATGTTGTGAAGTACAGGTCTATGCAACACTTAGGACATTTATTAGGAGACGTTTCGCCCGCTGAATTGATGAAGTTCTCAGTGGGCAAAATATCTAGTATCTTGTGTTGCACGTGTTAATTCCACAACTTGTTGGTATTGTTATCCTGTACTTGTACAGTACTGATGATCTTTACAATGACTTGTTACTCTCTTGAGTGTTCTCACACAGTATTTTTTTTATTTAATTTTGCTGGTGAAAGTGTTGGAGAGCAAGTGTCAGCTCGTGGCGCTGGGTCTTAAATACAGTTCACCTGTATTACTGATTCCTAATATTATGGATCAATCTTATCATAATTATTCTTGAAATTGTGTATGGCGTTAACCTTCATCACTTCCTCATAACATCCCAGTGGTTCATCTGGAATTTTAGCGTCCATCTCTGCCTCGATAAAACCATCAGATTCCTTGATGTCACCAGTGCCAGGCACCGGCTGGACTACAAGTCCCACTGGGACTTTACACCACCAGTTGATGTAGATATAACTAAATGTAACTTTGCCAGAGGCACTATTGTTACACAGTTATTATGTGCAGGAATGTGAGAATAAATCTTGAGTTCTGAGACACTTTATATATGTTCAAGTATTGTCAGATTTTTTTTATCTGCAGTGACATTTTACACCTATTCTGGGAAAAGTCTGAATTTCTCTATATTAAAGATCTTATAGCCACTTAAACTTGCCAAAGTATTGTAAATAACTCACAACCAGATATAAGCTACAATGTGATGTTTTTATGATTAAATTCATGCGGCATAACATAGTTATTACGAGTGCTTAGCTATCAGAACTTTAAGGCCCAGTCCCTGAACCCATTATGTGTCTCTGTAATGTTGAGGTACAGTCCCTGAACCCATTATGTACCTCTGTAATGTTGAGGTACAGTCCCTGAACCCATTATGTACCTCTGTAATGTTGAGGTACAGTCCCTGGACCCATTATGTACCTCTGTAATGTTGAGGTACAGTCCCTGGACCCATTATGTACCTCTGTAATGTTGAGATACAGTCCCTGGACCCATTATGTACCTCTGTAATGTTGAGATACAATCCCTGGACCCATTATATACCTGTAATATCTTCACTACCGCACACAGAAGGAATATGAGGTACATAAAGCTATCAAGATAAGCCCCATTTGCCCCTGTGTGTCTCATTTCAATCGCTCTTTCTATATCCGCCATGTTAATCCTCTGAGTATCTTATATGTCGTAACCATGTCTCCCCTGATCCTTTCTTCTTAAAGTCGGAAAGTTCGTTTCCTTTAATCTCTTATCAGCCTAGTCTCAAATGTGGTGGTTCTACCACAAGTGTGGGGGTACCACAAATGTTTGGGTGCCACAAGTGTGGGGGTGCCACAATTGTGGGGGTGCCACAAGTGTGAGGGTGCCACAATTGTGGGGGTGCCACAAGTGTGAGGGTGCCACCACAAGTGTGGACGTGTCACCACAAGTGTGTGGGTACCACAAATGTTTGGGTGCCACAAGTGTGGGGGCTCCACAAGTGTTAGGGTGCCACCACAAGTGTGGGGATGCCACCACAAGTGTGAGGATGCCACCACAAGTGTAGGAGTACCATAAATGTTTGGGTGCGACAAGTGTGGGGGTGCCACAAGTGTGGGGGTGCCACAAGTGTGAGGGTGCCACCACAAGTGTGGGGGTGTCACCACAAGTGTACGGGTGTCACCACAAGTGTAGGGGTGCCACCACAAGTGTGGGGTGCCACTATACAGGTGTTGGGGAGAAACTGTCTCCCAGACTAAACAACAGAAAATTTAGGTTAGAGTGAGAGCAGTGATCACTCTACAGTGACCACAAAAATGTTCTTGGGCTAGAAAAATACTTTACGTAATCTTTCTCTCTCTTTCTCTCTCTCTTTCATGGTTCCTGGGGTCACTACCCCCCTCGGCTCGGTCCGGGACCAGCAGTCCACCTGGTTGATGGTGTAGTCAATTTCCCAAATCTAATCAGTGTGGGACACAGTATGGGACTAGTAGGAAATATTCTTGGTAGATGTTTATGTTCGTGCAAGGCGTTATTCTGGTGGAGCAACGTGGATCCTAAACCCACCAAGATCTGTGTCAGTGTAAGTGTGTGAACATCAGTGTAAGATCTTACAGTCCTACTGATCATGTTGTCACTCTTCAATACATAATTTATCATTGTATTTACTGTAGTTTTGTGATTTATAGTTGACTTTAAGAACCAGTGTGTATTCCTCGACACGACGTTCAAGAATGAGATGATGATGCTGTTGTTATTGATGTTATTGACAAAGTAGTGGGGTATTGACTAAGAGTATAGATTGATGGATTATTTTTCCCTCTGGCTTTGTTATGTTTTTCCACGGCTGAGGGATGGAAAATATCTGCATAAGCACTCCTTGAGGGACGCCACTCTCAAGCACTCCTTGAGGGACGCCACTCTAGCTCTAGAGCCACTCCTCAAGCATTGAGGGACGCACTCTCTCAGCACTCCTGAGACGCCACTCAAGCACTCCTTGAGGGACGCCACTCTCAAGCACTCCTGGGGACGCCACTCAAGCACTCCTTGAGGGACGCCACTCTCTCAAGCACTCCTTGAGGGACGCCACTCTCTCAAGCACTCCTTGAGGGACGCCACTCTCTCAAGCACTCCTTGAGGGACGCCACTCTCTCAAGCACTCCTTGAGGGACGCCACTCTCTCAAGCACTCCTTGAGGGACGCCACTCTCTCAAGCACTCCTTGAGGGACGCCACTCTCTCACAGCACTCCCTTGAGGGACGCCACTCTCTCAAGCACCTCCTTGAGGGACGCCACTCTCTCAAGCCCTCCTTGAGGGACGCCACTCCTCAAGCCCTCCTGAGGGACGCCACTCTCAAGCCTCCTTGAGGGACGCCACTCTCAAGCCCTGAGACGCCACTTCAAGCACCTTGAGGACGCCACTCTCCACTCCTGAGGAGCCATCCACACTCCTTGAGGACGCCACTCTCAGCACCCTGAGACGCCACTCTCTCAAGCACTCCTGAGACGCCACTGCACCTGGGACGCCACCTCTCAAGCACTCCTTGAGGGACGCCACTCTCCCTCAAGCACTCCTTGAGGGACGCCACTCTCTCAAGCACTCCTTGAGGGACGCCACTCTCTCAAGCACTCCTTGAGGGACGCCACTCTCTCAAGCACTCCTTGAGGGACGCCACTCTCTCAAGCACTCCTTGAGGGACGCCACTCTCTCAAGCCCTCCTTGAGGGACGCCACTCTCTCAAGCCCTCCTTGAGGGACGCCACTCTCTCAAGCCCTCCTTGAGGGACGCCACTCTCAAGCCCTCCTTGAGGGACGCCACTCTCTCAAGCCCTCCTTGAGGGACGCCACTCTCTCTCTCACAGGCTGCTTAACAAGCTCTTCCTGGGTCAACGTTTCGCCCCATACAGAGCTTTGTCGTGACTTGAAGTTCTACACACAGCGAAACAGCGTCCCGATAAAAACGTTTGTTCTATAACGTTTCTTCAGTATCGTAGATAGTACATTAGGGGTGACACTGTCCCACTGCCACTCCCTCGCTGTCACTGACTCCTACCAGTCAGGTACTACCCGATCCACTTTCCCTCTTATTCCTACCCATTCTTGTAAGTTGTGGATTGATGTCCGGTCGGGCAGTGTGTGTGTGTGTGTGTGTGTACTCACCTAATTGTGGTTGCAGGGGTCGAGACTCAGCTCCTGGCCACGCCTCTTCGCTGTCCGCTACTGGGTCTCTGCTCTCCCTGCTCCATGAGCTTTATCATACCTCGTCTTAAAACTATGTATGGTTCCTGCCTCCACTATATCTTTCTCTAGACTATTTCACTTCCTGACTACTCTGTGGCTGAAGAAATGCTTCCTAACATCCCTTTGACATGTGTGTGTGTGTGTGTGTGTGTGTGTGTGTGTGTGTATGTGTGTGTGTGTGTGTCAGGTATAGTGAAAATACACATTGAATAACTCCGTGAGGTGTGAAATGAAGGAATGAATGCATGAAGGGACTTCTGAGTGTTGTGAGACACATAGGAGTGTTGTGAGACACATCTGAGTGTAGTGAAACACATTTGAGTGTACTGAGACACATTTGAGTGTACTGAGACACACTTGCGTGTAATGAGAAACATCTAAGTGTTGTGAGATACACTCGATTGCTGTGAGACACATCTGAGTGTACTGAAACATCTGAGTGTACTGAAACACATTTGAGTGTACTGAGACACATTTGAGTGTAGTGATACACATCTAAGTGTTGTAAGATACACTCGAGTGTTGTGATATACATTTGAGTGTAGTGAGACACGTCTGAGTGTTGAGACACACCTGGGGAGCTGAGGTGGGAGGGTGAGGCAGGTGTCTCATGACTGGCAGGTGTAGAGAGAGCGTCAGGGTGCTGCTACACTAAGTTCCTCACTGAACCACACTCGACAACACACTGACTCCCGCACTCCACCACCACCACCACCACCACCACCACCTTCACCATGGTCTCCACTACTACCACCCTCCCTCTTTCACACCAACACCCCTCCCTCCCACACACCTACACACCTCTTTCCCCTCCTACAAACCTCCCCCGTCCCGTGTTAAGTAAGTTTATTCAGGTATACACAAATAGTTACATAGATTATCATACATAGCAGCACATGTGTAGAAAACCCAGGATAACCCAAAAAAGTCAGACAGCGTACATGGGGATACTAACGCTCTAAGGGACTATGATATACCTGCCAAAATGTGTGTATTATTTAGAAGACACCTACAGTGTTTCCGAACAATGAGAAGTTAAAAAATCTACTCATAGATGATCCTTCAAGGAGGAAGAAAGAGTGACCTGATGCCAGTCAAAGGTCGATCATCGAGGACGCAGCACCAGCATGGAGTCAACACCACAGTGTCAAGCTTCTTCAGAAACTCGAGATGCTTCAAAGGTTTGCAACAAGACTAGTCCCAGAGCTGAGGTAACTGAGATATGGGAAGAAACTAAGAGAACCGAACCTGACGACATATAAAAACGGAATTTCTTTCTCTCCGCCTCGTGAAATTTATTCTACTTTGGGAGTATGTATCATGTTTATATGCTATGTAACGTGTTTCTTATATAATTTTGAAGAAAATATCATAGATGGATTAATGAAAAGGTCTATATTAACTTAATATACGACATTTAATGCGCCTCAGAGTGATTATTATTGTGATTATTATTATTATTATTATTATTATTATTATTAATATGGCGTCTTCAACACACTTTTAGTTATTTTAACGTGTACCTGCACACCATCACAATGTGTAAGTGTATTTAGGTACAGGTTTACGTAAGTATAATTATCAGAGTACATATAAAATGCGCAATAATTTTAAAAAACTTGAAATTTTGGAAAATTTCCAGACATAATGGAGAGACATGGAGCTCACGAAGAACGTAAACAAAGGTGGCTCCCGGTGTCCGTATTAAAGAGTCAGGTGGGGAGCCGTATAGCGAGTTTTGGTCACAATTTGAAATGTCCGCATTAGCGAAATGCCGTAAAGCGGTGCCCTATTGTACCCTCTAGAAGACCACCTGGGCTTATTGGTAATTCCCCTGGGAGAGTATTGAGGAGACTTGGTCCCTTTACACTTATTCAATTCTCTCTTAGAGAACTTTACCTTTATCTGTGCTTCGTATGTCAGCTTGCATGTGGCCAACGGTAACAGCCTTGTTGATCAAGCCCTGATCCATTGCGAGGCCTGGTTACAGACTGGGCCACAGGTGCAACAAGCTTGCTAGTTCATCAACCACTGGAACACTGCAACAAGCTTGTTAGTTCACCAACCACTGGAACACTGCAACAAGCTTGCTAGTTCACCAACCACTGGAACACTGCAACACGCTTGCTAGTTCACCCATCACTGCAACAAGCTTGCTAGTTCACCCATCACTGCAACAAGCTTGCTAGTTCACCCACCACTGGAACACTGCAACAAGCTTGCTAGTTCACCCACCACTTGAACACTGCAACAAGCTTGCTAGTTCACCCACCACTGGAACACTGCAACAAGCTTGCTAGTTCACCACCACTGGAACACTGCAACACGCTTGCTAGTTCACCATCACTGGAACACTGCAACAAGCCTGCTAGTTCACCCACCACTGGAACACTGCAATAAGCTTGCTAGTTCACCAACCACTGGAACACTGCAACAAGCTTGCTAGTTCACCAACCACTGGAACACTGCAACAAGCTTGATAGTTCATCCATCACTGGAACACTGCAACAAGTTTGCTAGTTCACCAACCACTGGAACACTGCAACAAGCCTGCTAGTTCACCCACCACTGGAACACTGCAACAAGCTTGATAGTTCATCCATCACTGGAACACTGCAACAAGCTTGCTAGTTCACCAACCACTGGAACACTGCAACAAGCTTGATAGTTCATCCATCACTGGAACACTGCAACAAGTTTGCTAGTTCACCCACCACTGGAACACTGCAACAAGCTTGATAGTTCACCCACCACTGGAACACTGCAACAAGCTTGATAGTTCATCCATCACTGGAACACTGCAACAAGCTTGCTAGTTCACCCACCACTGGAACACTGCAACAAGCTTGCTAGTTCACCCACCACTGGAACACTGCAACAAGCTTGCTAGTTCACCATCACTTGAACACTGCAATAAGCTTGCTAGTTCACCCATCACTGGAACACTGCAATAAGCTTGCTAGTTCACCACCACTGGAACACTGCAAGAAGCTTGATAGTTCATCCATCACTTGAACACTGCAACAAGCTTGCTAGATCACCCATCATTGGAACACTGCAACAAGCCTGCTAGTTCACCCACCACTGGAACACTGCAACAAGCTTGCTAGTTCACCAACCACTGGAACACTGCAACAAGCTTGCTAGTTCACCCACCACTGGAACACTGCAACAAGCTTGCTAGTTCACCCACCACTGGAACACTGCAACAAGCTTGCTAGTTCACCCATCACTGGAACACTGCAATAAGCTTGCTAGTTCACCAACCACTGGAACACTGCAACAAGCCTGCTAGTTCACCCACCACTGGAACACTGCAATAAGCTTGCTAGTTCACCAACCACTGGAACACTGCAACAAGCTTGCTAGTTCACCAACCACTGGAACACTGCAACAAGCTTGCTAGTTCACCCACCACTGGAACACTGCAACAAGCTTGCTAGTTCACCCATCACTGGAACACTGCAACAAGCTTGCTAGTTCACCAACCACTGGAACACTGCAACAAGCTTGCTAGTTCACCAACCACTGTAACACTGCAACAAGCTTGCTAGTTCACCCACCACTGGAACACTGCAACAAGCTTGCTAGTTCACTCATCACTGGAACACTGCAACAAGCTTGCTAGTTCACTCATCACTGGAACACTGCAACAAGCTTGCTAGTTCACCATCACTGGAACACTGCAACAAGCCTGCTAGTTCATCCATCACTGGAATACTTCAACAAGCTTGCTAGTTCACCCGCCACTGGAACACTGCAACAAGCTTGCTAGTTCACTCATCACTGGAACACTGCAACAAGCTTGCTAGTTCACAACCACTGGAACACTGCAACAAGCTTGCTAGTTCACCCACCACTGGAACACTGCAACAAACTTGCTAGTTCACCCATCACTGGAACACTGCAACAAGCTTGCTAGTTCACCCACCACTGGAACGCTGCAACAAGCTTGCTAGTTCACCCACCACTAGAACACTGCAACACGCTTGCTAGTTCATCAACCACTGTAACACTGCAACAAACTTGCTAGTTCACCCATCACTGGAACACTGCAACAAGCTTGCTAGTTCACCCACCACTGGAACACTGCAACAAGCTTGCTAGTTCACCCACCACTGGAACACTGCAACAAGGAAGGAAGGAGAGGAGGTTGTCTAAGTCATCAGTGTTAATACGAATCATGTCTTAGGTCAGTAGCACCTTCCTGCTGCTTTAAGGTCAAAGTGAGTTACTGAAGAGCTCTCGTGGTTGGTGTTGAAGGCAGTGCAAGTGATGTCACTGCCTACTTCTGCAGCCCGGCCCTGGGCCAGGCTTGTCTGAGGCTTGCCTGATCAACTAAACTGTTACTGTCGGCGGCCCGCTGGCTCACGTATCCATCACAGTCTAGTTGATTTGACACTTGGCGGAGGTACATGTCCAGTTTCCTCTTGAAAACTTTTGCACTTGTTCTGGTATTGTTTCTGATATCTTGTGGTATAATGTTATACAGTCTGTGACCACGGATATTGATACAATGTTCTCTTATTGGGCCCACTGCGCCCTTATTTTTCACTGGGTTTATTTTACACTTCCTCCCATATCTCTCACTCCACTATATAGTTATGGCAGTGAGCAGATTTCGGACCAGACCCTCAAGCATCTTCCATCTATATTATAATCTATCTCTCTTCTGCTCTAGTAAGAACATATATAGGACTCTGAAGCGTTTCCGGTAACTTAAATGTTTTATTTGTTCTATGCCGGCTGTAAATTATGTAGATATGTGTGCCAACTCATATATCTCCCCTGCCCTGAAAGGAGCCATTAAAACTGAACAGTACTCTTAAGCGAGAGAGCACAAGTGTTATGAAAAGTATCACCAGTGGCGCTATTTCCATTGTTTTGAAAGTCCTCATTATCCACCCCGAATTTTTTCCCTGACTTTCAGTGACATTTGCCATATTGTAGTCTTTGAAAGAAACGTCAGTTGATATTATTACACCAAAATCTATCACGTATTTCTTTCGTTTTGCTTAGTGATCTTGCGTTTTGTCTCCAGTGTCGCTCTTGAGTTCTTCATTCTTTCCACATCTAAGCAGTTGAAACTTGTCACCACTGACCCCACTGGAAGACTTTACTTATATCATCTGCAGTTTTTCCGTGTCGTCCACTGAGGTGATTTTCATGCTTATTTTGGTATGAAACTGGTAAGAAACAGCACAGGTGCCAGGACAGTGCCTTGGGGTAGTGAGCTTTTTACTCTGCTGATGCTGGATTTTGCTTTCTTAACTAAAACTCTCTGTGTTCTGTTTGTCAGAAAATAAAAAAAATATTTGCTTACTTTCTCTATTATATCTATCGCTCCCAATTTATGTGTTGTTACTCCATGATGTGGGAGCTGTGAGTGATGTCACTGCAGGGTTGGTGTGGGAGCTGTGAGTGATGTCACTGCAGGGTTGGTGTGGGAGCTGTGAGTGATGTCACTGCAGGGTTGGTGTGGGAGCTGTGAGTGATGTCACTGCAGGGTTGGTGTGGGAGCTGTGAGTGATGTCACTGCAGGGTTGGTGTGGGAGCTGTGAGTGATGTCACTGCAGAGTTGGTGTGGGAGCTGTGAGTGATGTCACTGCAGGGTTGGTGTGGAAGCTGTGAGTGATGTCACTGCAGGGTTGGTGTGGGAGCTATGGGTGATGTCACTGCAGGGTTGGTGTGGGAGCTGTGAGTGATGTCACTGCAGGGTTGGTGTGGAAGCTGTGAGTGATTTGGATGTCTACTATGCTGGTTTTATGACATTATGTAGCTGTTGTGCTTTCAACTATATCCCCTGCTGAAAGGTAGCCTATGTCAAAACTGACAATTAGCTCTGGGCTGTATGATAAGCAGCAGTTGTGTGTTTTTCACAGCTGGACTATATCCTCTGTTTCTATCTGGATATCTCTAGGTTGTTGTAAAGCTCTATATCCACCCGCTTTTTTTATTTCAGTGACTTATCTGACTGCATCTGCAGTTTTGATCAATGACTTATCCTAACGTTGTCTGTTTTGTTATTATCACAACTGGACTATATCCTAGCACTGCTAGTCTGCTGTTGTTGTTTATCACAACTGGACTATATCCTAGCACTGCTAGTCTGTATTGTTGTTATATCACAACTGGACTATATCCGCACTTGCTGGGTTTTAAAGACTTATGCATTATAAAATCTACTCTGCAGTTGCTTTGTGTGTCACAACTGGACTATATCTGCACTGCTATCTGTGTTGTTGTTTTTCACAACTGGATTATCCTAGCACTGCTAGTCTGCTTTGTTGTTTATCACAACTGGACTATATCCTGCTGCTATCTGCTGTTGTTGCTTTATCACACTGGATAATCCTAGCACTGCTAGTCTGCTGTTGTGTATACATGACTATATCCTAGCCTGCTATCCTTTTCTTATCCTGACTATATCCTAGCATTACTGCTGTTGTTTTTATGATTTCTCACTGCTAGTGGTTTGTGTATCTGGACTATATCCATGCTGTCTGTTGTTATCACTGCTATATCTGCTGTATTCTGTTGTTGTTATTATCACAACTGGACTATGTCACTGCAGTCTGCTGTTGTGTTATCACAACTGGATATATCTAACTGCTAGTCTGCTGTTGGTTATCCACTGGACTATATCCTGCATGCTAGTCTGCTGTTGTTGCTGTTATCACAACTGGACTATATCCTGCACTGCTAGTCTGCTTTGTTGGTTGTATCAACTGGACTATATCCTAGCACTGCTAGTCTGCTGTTGTGTGTTATTTCACAACTGGACTATCATCCATCTGTTTGTCAAACTGGCTATCTTGCAGCTTGTTGTTGTGTTATCACAACTGGACTATATCTAGCATGCTAGTCTGCTGTTGTTGTTTTATCACAACTGGACTATATCCTAGCACTGCTAGTCTGCTGTTGTTTTATCACAACTGGACTATATCCTAGCACTGCTAGTCTGCTGTTGTTGTATTATCACAACTGGACTATATCTAGCACTGCTAATCTGCTGTTGTTGCTTTATCACACTGGACTATATCTGCACTGCTGATCTGTGTTTGTTATTATCCAACTGGACTATATCTTGCACTGCTAGTCTGCTGTTGTTGCTTTATCACAACTGGACTATATCCTAGCACTGTAGTCTGTTTGTTGTTTATCACAATGGACTATATCCTAGCACTGCTAGTCTCTGTTGTTGTTTATCACAACTGGACTATATCCTGCACTGCTAGTCTGCTGTTGTTGCTGTTATCACAACTGGACTATATCCTAGCACTGCTAGTCGCTGTTGTTGTTATTATCACAACTGACTATATCCTAGCATCTGTCCTTTGTTGCTGTTATCACAACTGGACTATATCAGCACTGCTAGTCTGCTGTTTTGTTATTATCACAACTGGTATATCCTGCACTGTATCTGCTGTTGTTGCTGTTATCACAACTGGACTATATCTTAGCCAGCTAGTCTGCTGTTTGTTATTATCACTGCTACTAGCACTGTATCTTGTTGTTGTCTATTATCACAACTGGACTATATCCTAGCACTGCTAGTCTCTGTTTGTAATATCACAACTGGACTATATCTAGCACGCTATCTGCTTGTTGTGTTATTACACAATCTGGACTATATCCTAGCAGCTTAGTCTGCTGTTGTTGTATTATCACAACTGGACTATATCTTAGCACTGCTAGTCTGCTTGTTGTTTATCACAACTGGACTATATCCTGCACTGCTAGTCTGCTGTTGTTGTGTTATCACAACTGGACTATATCCTAGCACTGCTAGTCTGCTGTTTTGTTATTATCACAACTGGACTATATCCTAGCACTGCTAGTCTGCTGTTGTTTTTATCACAACTGGACTATATCTAGCACTGCTAGTCTGCTGTTGTTGTTTTATCACAACTGGACTATATCCTAGCACTGCTAGTCTGCTGTTGTTGTTTATCACAATGGACTATATCCTAGCCTGCTATCTGCTGTTGTTGTTTATCACAACTGGACTATATCCTAGCACTGCTAGTCTGCTGTTGTGTTATTTCACAACTGGACTATTCTAGCTGTATCTGCTGTTGTTGTGTTCCACTGGACTTATAGCACTGCTAGTCTGTGTTGTGTGTTTCACAACTGGACTATATCCTGCACTGCAGCTGGTTGTGTATCTGATATATCACTGCATGGTTGGTGTGGACTGTAGTGATGTCCTGCAGGGTTGTGTGGAACTGGATATTCCTGCAGGGTGGTTGGACTGTGTGTTCACTGCAGTTGTTACCTAGATTCACTGCATGTTGTTGCTGTATATTCACTGCAGGTTGTGACTGTGAGATCTGCAGGTTGTTGTATTATACACTGGACTATTCTTAGACTGTATTGTGTTTGTTTTATCACAACTGGACTATTCCTGCACTGCTAGTCTGCTGTTGTTGTTTTATCACAACTGGACTATATCTAGCACTGCTAGTCTGCTGTTGTTGTGTTATCACAACTGGACTATATCCTAGCACTGCTAGTCTGCTGTTGTGTTTATCACAACTGGACTATATCCTAGCACTGCTAGTCTGCTGTTGTTATTATCACAACTGGACTATATCCTAGCACTGCTAGTCTGCTGTTGTTGTTTATCACAACTGGACTATATCCTAGCACTGCTAGTCTGCTGTTGTTGTTTATCACAACTGGACTATATCCTAGCACTGCTAGTCTGCTGTTGTTGTTATTATCACAACTGGACTATATCCTAGCACTGCTAGTCTGCTGTTGTTGCTGTTATCACAACTGGACTATATCTTAGCACAGCTAGTCTGCTGTTGTTGTTATTATCACAACTGGACTATATCCTAGCACTGCTAGTCTGCTGTTGTTGTTATTATCACAACTGGACTATATCCTAGCACTGCTAGTCTGCTGTTGTTGTTATTATCACAACTGGACTATATCTTAGCACAGCTAGTCTGCTGTTGTTGTTATTATCACAACTGGACTATATCCTAGCACTGCTAGTCTGCTGTTGTTGTTGTTATCACAACTGGACTATATCCTAGCACTGCTAGTCTGCTGTTGTTGTTATTATCACAACTGGACTATATCCTAGCACTGCTAGTCTGCTGTTGTTGTTATTATCACAACTGGACTATATCCTAGCACTGCTAGTCTGCTGTTGTTGTTATTATCACAACTGGACTATATCCTAGCACTGCTAGTCTGCTGTTGTTGTTATTATCACAATTGGACTATATCCTAGCACTGCTAGTCTGCTGTTGTTGTTATTATCACAACTGGACTATATCCTAGCACTGCTAGTCTGCTGTTGTTGTTATTTTCACAACTGGACTATATCCTAGCACTGCTAGTCTGCTGTTGTTGTTGTTATCACAACTGGACTATATCCTAGCACTGCTAGTCTGCTGTTGTAGCTGTTATCACAACTGGACTATATCCTAGCACTGCTAGTCTGCTGTTGTTATTATTATCACAACTGGACTATATCCTAGCACTGCTAGTCTGCTGTTGTTGTTATTATCACAACTGGACTATATCTTAGCACAGCTAGTCTGCTGTTGTTGTTATTATCACAACTGGACTATATCCTAGCACTGCTAGTCTGCTGTTGTTGCTGTTATCACAACTGGACTATATCTTAGCACAGCTAGTCTGCTGTTGTTGTTATTATCACAACTGGACTATATCCTAGCACTGCTAGTCTGCTGTTAAGATTTCTTCGGATTTTTTTTTTTTTTCTGTTATCACAACTGGACTATATCCTAGCACTGCTAGTCTGCTGTTGTTGCTGTTATCACAACTGGACTATATCCTAGCACTGCTAGTCTGCTGTTGTTGCTGTTATCACAACTGGACTATATCCTAGCACTGCTAGTCTGCTTTGTTGTTATTATCACAACTGGACTATATCCTAGCACTGCTAGTCTGCTGTTGTTGCTGTTATCACAACTGGACTATATCCTAGCACTGCTAGTCTGCTGTTGTTGTTATTATCACAACTGGACTATATCCTAGCACTGCTAGTCTGCTGTTGTTGTTATTATCACAACTGGACTATATCCTAGCACTGCTAGTCTGCTGTTGTTGTTGTTATCACAACTGGACTATATCCTAGCACTGCTAGTCTGCTGTTGTTGCTGTTATCACAACTGGACTATATCTTAGCACAGCTAGTCTGCTGTTGTTGTTATTATCACAACTGGACTATATCCTAGCACTGCTAATCTGCTGTTGTTATTATCACAACTGGACTATATCCTAGCACTGCTAGTCTGCTGTTGTTGCTGTTATCACAACTGGACTATATCCTAGCACTGCTAGTCTGCTGTTGTTGCTGTTATCACAACTGGACTATATCCTAGCACTGCTAGTCTGCTGTTGTTGTTATTATCACAACTGGACTATATCCTAGCACTGCTAGTCTGCTGTTGTTGCTGTTATCACAACTGGACTATATCCTAGCACTGCTAGTCTGCTGTTGTTGTTATTATCACAACTGGACTATATCCTAGCACTGCTAGTCTGCTGTTGTTGTTATCACAACTGGACTATATTCTAGCACTGCTAGTCTGCTGTTGTTGCTGTTATCACAACTGGACTATATCTTAGCACAGCTAGTCTGCTGTTGTTGTTATTATCACAACTGGACTATATCCTAGCACTGCTAATCTGCTGTTGTTGTTATTATCACAACTGGACTATATCCTAGCACTGCTAGTCTGCTGTTGTTGCTGTTATCACAACTGGACTATATCCTAGCACTGCTAGTCTGCTGTTGTTGCTGTTATCACAGCAACAACTAGACATTAACCCAGCAATGTGAAATCTGTTGTGCGTGTTTTATCACAGCAGGAGACGCCAAGCTGTTGATAATGAACGTCAGATATCAGAAAACACTGTGTGTGTGTGAGTGTGTGTGTGTGTGTGTGTGTGTGTGTGTGTGTGTGTGTGTGTGTGTGTACGACACCTCAGATACCCCTGTCTATTATACCTTCTTATTGTAAATGTTGTACTTCCTTCTTGTGTCTGTTGTACCTCCTATCACTCCATCTATTGTTGTCTTCTGGAGTGGTAACACAGCTACACGAACACGACACCTCTTGGAAGTAAAGCTATAATAATAATAATAATAATAATAATAATAATAATAATAATAATCATATAATAATATCTTTATTTACTACAAGTACAAGGTATACAGGCCTAGCTAACATCACTGACATACTACTATACAGAAAGCCCCTTATTATGCAGAGCATTTCCCGCAAATTATGTCCTTGTCCCAGGATGCGACCCACACCACTCGACTAACTCCTAGGTACCCATTTTACTGATGGGTGAACATAGACAACCGGTGTAAAGAAACACGCCCAATGTTTCTACCCGCGCTGGGAATCGAACCCAGACCCTCGCCGTGTGAAGCGAGAGCTTTAGCCACCAGGCCACCGGGCACCGTGGCCTGATGGCTAATATGTCTGTCTGTCTTTCTCTCTTCTCTCCTCTCTCTCTCTCTCTCTCTCTCTCTCTCTCTCTCTCTCTCTCTCTCTCTCTCTCTCTCTCTCTCTCTCTCTCTCTCTCAGTAAAATATCTGGGAATCCCCTTTGACCCATGCATGTCAGGAGAATTGATAGGTAACAGTGTAGTAAAGAAAGCGAATGCCAGACTGAAGTTCCTCTACAGTCAAGCACAGTGTCTACCTACTGAGGCTCACAGGACCCTATGTCTAGCCCTTATACAATGTCATATTGACTACGCTTGCTCTTCATGGTACTCTGCCTTGACAAAAACTGAAAGATAAACTGCAAATCACCCAGAACAAAATGGTAAGATTCATCCTGGACCTGGGTCCAAGAGAACATGTAGGCCAGGATGAATTACAACAATTGGATATGCTGAATATTGAAGACAGAGTAAAACAACTTAAATTAAATCAAGTTTATAAAATTGCTCACAAACAGTGTCCAGAATATCTTGCTGCCAATTTTGTCAAGGCTGGGAACCAAAGCAGTCATAGTACTAGGGGGAGAGAGCACAACTTTGTAGTACCCACAGTCAGTGGCCAGGCTTCAAACACCTTTTATTGTACAGCAATAAAGGAATGGAACAGACTGCCTGCACATGTCAAAGCCAGTCATAGCATGAGCCAGTTCAAGAAGAGAACCAAAAGGTACCTAATGAATGTAGCGACAGAAAGGGAGGAGAATGATTTTTTATTATTTTAGTTAACACATGTATATGTAAATAACTCTTTTTACCTTATTCCTAGTATACATATATCCTTTATAATATAATAACATATATATCCTACAATGTAAAAATTAAGGTATAAAAAGGACCCCAATGGAAATAAGTCACTCTGTCTGACTTTTTTGGGTTATCCTAGGTTCTCTACACATATGCTGCTATGTATGATAATGTATGTAAATGTATTTGTGTATACCTGAATAAACTTACTTACTTACTTACTTACTTACTTACTCTCTCTCTCTCTCTCTCTTTTCTCTCTCTCTCTCTTCTCTCCTCTCTCTCTCTCTCTCTCTCCTCTCTCTCTCCTCTCTCTCTCTCTCTCTCTCTCTCTCTCTCTCTCTCTCTCTCTCTCTCTCTCTCTTACCCATCCTACCTGTCTTCCTGAGTAGCACCACCACACACCACCACCACCACCACCGACCTGCCCCACCACCACTAACACCACCACCGCCACCATAGCACCACCCACCACCACCACCACCCGCCACCGCCACCACTAGCACCACCACCACTAGCACCACCACTAGCACCACCACCAGCACCACCACCACCACCACTAGCACCACCACTAGCACCGCCACAACTAACACTGTGATGTTCCATGCACCACACGGGTACCAGCCAGCTCAAGAATTCCTTTATTTTCCCGAGATAAAATGCATATTTGACCTTCCTGGCTGTTGTTATGTGGTTGAGTCACAGTTATGTACATAACTGTGACTCAACCACTGTGACCCATCATGGTTGTTCATATTTAAATATTTCTTTATTTTTATCATTGTATCATCATATAAAAGTGATGTACATTAACAGTGGCAGTGGATTATATAGAGTTTACTTAGTAATAATCCATAGATAAGAGTTAGTTTTTGTGGGTTAAGTCTGTCAACTGGCATGAGGTCACTGCCCACTACGTTACCTAAGTTGACCTCCCGGGTCACAGTCCACTGCGTCACCTGAGTTGATCTCCTGGGTCACTGTCCACTGCGTCACCTAAGTTGATCTGGGTCACTGCCCACTGCGTCAGCGGAGATGACCTCCTGGGTCACTGTCCACTGCGTCACCTAAGTTGATCTGGGTCACTGCCCACTGCGTCAGCGGAGATGATCTCCTGGGTCACTGTCCACTGCGTCACCTAAGGTGATGGTCTGCCCACTTCGGTCAGCGAGTGACCTGGGTCACTGTCCACTGCGTCACCTAAGTTGACCTGATGGATGCCCACTATTTTCGAGTCAGTATGAGGGTGGAGGTGAGGTAGACACACGTGTCATCTGCCAGCAGTTCTAAGATCAGCTTCTCATTCTTATTAGCTGTTAAGAAGTGATTTATAAACAGTCATTATAACTTCTGATATTAGAATATCACTAATTAATTAATGCCGTATTTTTTTTTTATCCATCTTTAAATTTGAATTTGATTCTTAATTCTCAAATATTATTTTAGCGTTGTTTTGATATAACCTTATACCCTATATCCTTATACTACCTTATACCATTATACCCACCACTATTACTACTACTACCATCACCACTACCACTATTACTACTACTACCATCACCACTACCACTATTACTACTACTACCATCACCACTACCACTATTACTACTACTACCATCACCACTACCACTATTACTACTACTACCATCACCACCACTATTACTACTACTACCATCACCACCACTATTACTGCTACTACCATCACCACCACTATTACTACTACTACCATCACCACCACTATTAATACTACTACCATCACCACCACTATTACTGCTACTACCATCACCACCACTATTACTACTACTACCATCACCACCACTATTAATACTACTACCATCACCACCACTATTACTACTACTACCATCACCACCACTATTACTACTACTACCATCACCACCACTATTAATACTACTACCATCACCACCACTATTACTACTACTACCATCACCACTACCACTATTACTACTACTACCATCACCACTACCACTATTACTACTACTACCATCACCACTACCACTATTACTACTACTACCATCACCACCACTATTAATACTACTACCATCACCACCACTATACTGCAACTGCGTGGTGATGACACATTACTGTACTCACAACAGGAGAATTCTGTGACGTACAAGGCTGGTGAAGAACAGATAAGAGGAGGTCAAAGGGTGAGAAGAAGATAAATAAGAGGAGGAAGGAGTGAAGGAAGGAAAAAGAGAGGAAAGCGAAGGAAGAATGAAGTGAAGGAATGAAGAATGAAATGAAGGGAGGAATGAAGGAGAAGAGAAAAATGATATAAAGAACGATTACAGAGTTAAAATCAGTTGACAAGTCAGTATTTCCAGTTGACAATCGTATTCCAGTTGACAAGTCAGTATTCCAGTTGACAAGTCAGTATTCTAGTTGACAAGTCAGTATTCTAGTTGACAAGTCAGTATTCTAGTTGACAAGTCAGTATTCTAGTTGACAAGTCAGTATTCTAGTTGACAAGTCAGTATTCTAGTTGACAAGTCAGTATTCTAGTTGACAAGTCAGTATTCTAGTTGACAAGTCAGTATTCTAGTTGGCAAGTCAGTATTAGAGTTGACAAGTCAGTATTCTAGTTGACAAGTCAGTATTCTAGTTGACAAGTCAGTATTCCAGTTGACAAGTCAGTATTCCAGTTGACAAGTCAGTATTCTAGTTGACAAGTCAGTATTCTAGTTGACAAGTCAGTATTCTAGTTGACAAGTCAGTATTCCAGTTGGCAAGTCAGTATTCCAGTTGACAAGTCAGTATTCCAGTTGACAAGTCAGTATTCTAGTTGACAAGTCAGTATTCTAGTTGACAAGTCAGTATTCTAGTTGACAAGTCAGTATTCCAGTTGACAAGTCAGTATTCTAGTTGACAAGTCAGTATTCCAGTTGACAAGTCAGTATTCTAGTTGACAAGTCAGTATTCTAGTTGACAAGTCAGTATTCTAGTTGACAAGTCAGTATTCTAGTTGACAAGTCAGTATTCTAGTTGACAAGTCAGTATTCTAGTTGACAAGTCAGTATTCTAGTTGACAAGTCAGTATTCTAGTTGACAAGTCAGTATTCTAGTTGACAAGTCAGTATTCTAGTTGGAAGATTAATATTGCCGTTGTGAAGATAATTTTAAGTTAGTTTATTATTATTATTATTATAACAACTGGTGTCTAGAGGAAACAGCTGTTTGGGGTAACACAGCTGGTGCTTGAAGTAACAACCGGTGTTAACTGTGTGTGTTGGCAGCTTCATTTTAAGAATTTAACATGCCCCTTCACACACACACACACACATACACACACACACACACATACACACACACACACACAAGTGATACAGGCAGCATCATTTCAAGACTATATGGGTAATATCCTCACGAGGAGAGGCTTACAATCAGGGAACTACACTAACCACAAAATGATACTGAGCACAAGACTAAGGGATCCCGGGAGAGGTTAAGGGAACTCAACAAGATGATACTGGAGGACAGGAGGGATACAAAGACATGATAACGACATATAAGATACTGAGAGGAATTGACAAGGTGGTTTAGGGGGGACAGAATGTTTCACAAATGGGACACAACAAGGGGTCGCAACTTGAAGTTGAAAAATCAAATAAGTCACAGGGATGTTAGGAAGTATTTCTTCAGCCATAGAGTTGTCAGGAAGTGGAACAATTTGGAGAGTGATGTAGTGGAAGCAGAAACATACATAGCTTTAAGAAGAGGTATGATAAAGCTCATGGAGCATGGAGTGGACCTAGTGACGACCAGCGAAGAGGCGGGGCCAGGAGCTGTGAATCGACCCCTGCAACCACAAATAGGTGAGCACACACACACAAATCATCCACCAATTATCGTCAGGTTATTATATAATATTCTTACAGTGAATGTGTTCAGCTTTAGTCTCGTTTTATCATATACGTATACATATGTATACATGTATACATAAGCACACGTACAAATGTGCATGTATACATAAGTGCACGTAAGCATACATATACACAGGCATGCACACACATACAAACACTGAACAAGCCAAGTGTCTTATCGACAAGTTAGGTAAGGTTAGTCAGGAAACAGGATAAGTGTTTCGTGACGCGGGTCTTAGATGATGACCCGCCGTTGGAGCTTTTGGTCATCTGACCGAGGCCTTCCGCTGGCTTACCGGTCCACCCCTTTAAAAAATATGGTTATAGTTATAACCATTCATGGTTCACACACTATCGACAAGTGCCTTTGACAAAATGGTAACTAAAACAGACTCAAGACGTAGATCCAAGCCAGAATTATATACAAGATGATAACACTTACGGAGCGACCCTTGTGAAATGTGATGCTATTAACACTAGTCTCCATTGTGGAGCTATAAACCTGAGTAGGATGTACCTACGTAGGTAATTACTTACCTGTAAGATGAGTGAGTGAGTGGTGGAGAGTCTGTCGCCTTCCAAGATACTGCTCACTTCCCTCCAAGATTTCACCACCTTATCTTATCTGCTGACACATATACATGCATAACATATTCAATGTTATTGTCATATCTTAATGTCATTATATATTTGTGTATGATGTGTGTTGCCCCGTAGTCTTAAGTTAGCCTTTAATCTTGCCCGAAATGCTCTAAATAACCATGGGCTTTCTACATGTACAAAAACTGTATCATGTAGAAATACAAATTTGAATTTGAATTGAATGTTAACCTCACTGCTGGAAATAAGACGAGTCGTTTGCTTTTATTTTGTTTTCTTAGATTAAAGCTACATAATGTATCATAGATGTGTCTATAACATCTATGTGTCTTCAAAATAATTGTACAAGTTTATATTATTGTCTCTGAAATCACTGGTAGATTTACTGAATAAATCTTTATCTTAGCTCACTACGTCATTCGAATGAGTTATATTATTTTTATATTCACATTGAGACACTAAACTCATTGTGGTCTGTTACAGCACCTGGGGAATGGGAGATAATTAGGTTTGAGGCAGGAGAGGATAGTCTGAATTCCTTGGATCTAGAACACTTATCCAAAGCAAGGCACCCATTATTACATTCCAAGATAAGCACTAAACCCGTAGAGGACATACAGCACCTGGGGAGTTGGTGGCAATCAGGTTTAATCCAAGATAAAAGAGGATAGCTTAAATTCCTTGGATCAAGAGCCCGTCACCCCTTGAAGGCAGACAAATGAAAGAAAATGCAGTTAAGAGGGACTATCTAAATAAAATTTATCTCCAATAACACCATAAACCTCTTACTTAACCTTTGGATACATGATATATATATTTACAGTGGTCTTACATATTATGAGCACATATAAAGTACATTAGTTAGACATAACCCAGGATAACCTAACAACCAAAACTAATTATTTGACGATTACTTCAGTTCATCTCAAATACTTAATTATAATTTGGTATAATGCTATGCTGTATCGTATACCCTGGCATAAAACACTAACTGGTGAGAATATCATAAAGAAGAGTTCATTGGTTGGTGAGAATAATTAATTCCTCCATCCATCTTGTTGTGACCCCCCAGTGCTGTGAAGCAGTGCCTGGTGCCTCCACGATGCTCTTGTGACCCCCAGTGCTGTGAAGCAGTGCCTGGTGCCTCCACGATGCTCTTGTGACCCCCAGTGCTGTGAAGCAGTGCCTGGTGCCTCCACGATGCTCTTGTGACCCCCAGTGCTGTGAAGCAGTGCCTGGTGCCT
>WNWK01002003.1:0-236327 GCA_009830355.1 Cherax destructor | reverse complement strand
GCATAATATGATTTTGGGAATAATCGGGGAGGGGGTATAGAATGACACTGGCGAGTCACTGATGTGCAGAGACATCAGAGGTTTTTTGTAAAGCTAGGCATTCGGGTCTGTCTAAATTTTTTTATTTTGTAAATCAGCAATGTGTATTGTAATATATTAGGAAGGCTTGTTCCTTTGTTGTTGAACGTGGAATTGATTCCTTTGGGATGACATGTTAACTATATTTAAGTTTATTACTAAGTTTATTGTGTTTGTCATCATTATACGAAGTAGCATGTCTTATGAATAGTTTCTGTTCATATTTGTATAACATTTCTATTGTATTATGTAAAGTTTAAAAAAAAAAAAAAAAAAACTTTCATATCGGTTCTTTACCCTTTACCCCCTGCCCCGTTGTATGACCCATGTAGGTTTAGAGCTTGTTTTGATTATAATAATAATAATATCGGTTCTTTACATTTTAATTGATGTTTACGTTTCTGTATCAGTTTTTATACTTTTATCAATTTTTTTTGCAATTGTGTTTTTTTACACTGGTTTGTTTTTACAATTCCATATGAGCTTTTTGACAAAGATTCTTCTTTGTTTACATATTGATTTTCAAACATTATTTACTCTGTTTATCAACCTTTCCTACACGTTAATATCAACTTGCCTAAAAAAATTTACATCAGTATTTTTACTTATTAGTTTTTTACACTTGCCTTTACAAACACACCAACTTTTTCCACTTGTATACAAGTTTTCATATTTATATATCGATTTTACACATCAGATTTTACACTTGCATATCAGTTTTTTTACACACGTCATTTTTTAAACATATCCAGGTTTTTCACTTAGAAGTTTTTTACACACATCGGCCCGACGTTTCGTGAACTCTGTATCACTGATCATACACTCGCTCATAAACACTTCAGACTAAAATATAAATCACTAAGCCTCTATGCACAACGGGAAACTAGATTGTGTATTGGGTTTCTGACGTGGAGTATGCACAAGCGTCATTAAGTTCTTAATTCGCATGTACAGTAACAACCAAGAATACTTTAATTTCTTAGAATAGGAATTAAAGCAAACTCTCAGTGTATACAGAGATAATATACCCATCGAATGTATATATACAAACTTAATACACTTCACTATATATATATACTGTATAAGTGTGTACACACACTTATACACGTCTCTGTGCATATATCCTTTGACGCAGAGCACAAGAAACACCCGGCACTGTGTACACAACAACTGGGATAAACTAGCAGGTACTTACCCAAATATTACTGGAGAAGGTCAAGCTAATTATGATTGGTTGATGACGTGGTACGCCTGATTTACCATTGGTCACTTCCCAGCCCCTACTGCACACTACACTCCATGATGGGTGGTAATTTGAGGATAATAAGGGCTTTCGTCCCGAGGAATTGGAGCTACCCTAATCTTCCTGGACTTAAACCCGATTCCCTAGACGCTTTATGCCACATACTGGTTTAGCGCTTCCTAACGAACAATGACGTTAAGAGGCGGAGTGTGTTTCTTATATACACCGACAGATGTGTAGTACCCAGTGTATAAACACACCGAGATATGTACCACCCAGTACATATACACCGATATATATACACACTGTGAGGTATATGTTTCTCCGTTATTACATATTGATAAATTTGTGTGTGCACGAGTATTATTAAGAACACAGGTAGCAATTGAAGGCGTGTAGCACCTGTTCATAAACAAGGTCAGCAATATAACAATCAACCGGGCAAGACAAATACATCAAAAAGTAGATTTCTTAACCTATGTATTCCTTCACTACGTATTTACAATATTTGCAAGGTTAATACATTCACTAAGAGGTGTTTATTGGTGTACATATACACCGAGAGGTGTGTAATGTATCTTTCACTTTATACAGACTTAGGTACATCTCTGTGTATAAGGCAGCGGTGTGTATTTCTTAGAAATATATGAAATGTGTATATTTCACTATATATACACCGAAAGGTGTGCGTGTGTGTATACACAGAGTTACGCATCTCACAGTACATATACAGCAAGAAGCGAGTGTCCTTCAGTGTATATACCCAGTGGTAGGTATAACTGTGCATATATACCGAGAGCTGTGTGTCTCAAATTACACCTTGAGGTGTGAATCTCCCAATGTATACAAACCGAGAGGTATCTCTGTATATATACACAGATGTGTGTATCTTTGTTTATATGGATCTAGAAGTACGTGTATCTCTTAGTGTAGATACACGAAGAGGTGTGCAGGTTTCAGTGAATATACACTGAGAGGTGTGTTTATCACTGTGTACGTACACTGTGATATACAAGTAAACAGACTTTACTCTTAATAAACAGACTTTACTCTTAATAAACAGACTTTACTCTTAATAAACACTTTACTCTTAATAAAACAGACTTTACTCTTAATAAACAGACTTTCTGGTTCATGTCTGTGTCTGTTTAGCCATAAATTTGTGCTATTATATTATATTAATGAATAGGAGGTAAACCTGTAAGGGTCACAAATCGCCTTGGAAATGTGTGGGATTTATTTGTTGCTTATTCGTTGTCGGTCCTAGACAAATCCTTCTAATCATTCAGACTTTTAGTACTAGCAGGACGCAGCCCAACGCATGCACCACAGCCCGACTGAACAGCAACTGGCGTGAGAAATATACTCTTGAAAACAGTCAAACGTCTGTTGGTATAATTCAGTGGGAGACCCTTACAGGTTTAGCGCTTCTTTTTTATTATAATAATAATAATAATAATAATTTTCAGTGGGAGTATTTGGCAGCATGTGCAGAAACCATTGGTCTTGAGAGAAGCCACTTCGGTATGCACATATAGAACCAGTCTCTACACATTCTCCAACTATGCAGTTTCGTCTGCCTTAAAAGGGGCTGTTAGTGTTTAGCAATATTCCATTCAAGAGTACAGGTTCCCAAAATTATCACTGGCTTGGCATCTCTTTTTATTTCAAGGTTCTAGTTATCCAGCCTATCATTTTCCTTGCGGCTCTCATAGTAATATTGAAAGTAAAGTCTTCGGACATTCCTCTTTTTGCTTCGAGTGAAACTGAGTGTGTCGTATGTTTCGTACACAAATAACCCGTACATAGGAGAGGGGAGCTTACCACGACCTTTCGGTCCGACTTGGACCATTTACAAAGTCCAAGTTGGACCGAAACGTCGTGATAAGCTCCTCCCTCCTACGTGCGGGTTATTTGTGTATTGTTCCAGTCATGGTATTGTGCCTTTTTGTTATATATGTTCCGTCCCAGGTTTTAATTCTTCATTTTTTCCATTAAAGATTAAGTAAAAAATGTCCTCATTAAATATCATATTGTTTTTGATGTTCAATGGAAAACCTGGTTTATGGCACCGTGTAAATTTGTTGAGTGCTCAATGGATACCATTCCCATAAAAAATCTAATATCGTCTCCATAGGAAGATACAGAGATATGAAAAACAGGCTTTAAATTTTGCTACCTCTGATTTTGCTCTGTTGACCATTACTCTTTGGGTCCGATTTGTTAGAAAATTAAAAATGAATTGCCCATTATTCCAATTATTCTTTTTTGCAATTGTTTTGTGCGCTATTACACCATGACAACACTTCTCGAATGCCTTTGCTAAGTCTGCGATGTATGGAAATAATTAGGCTTTATCCCAGAGAGGGAAGTGCTGCATAAACTGTATTAAGAATTTTTACCAGTATGAAGACACTTTGCCTTGAAGGGAATATATTGAACAGTCACACGTACACTGCTGTTATAGCCACTCTTGATCAAGAAAAGATCTGTCTTGGCTAGGGCCGTGTGTATAGACTGTATCCCAACACTGCCACGGTGACGACAGGTCATCCTTCAGATGTGTAAAATACACACCCCGCCAATGTATAATCTCCAGAAAAAACTTAATACCATAATTTGGGGTTTGGAGGACCGCTGGCGAATTGATAATGGGGTAATGGGAGAGAGGGAAGGAGACGACACAATGGGGTTGAAGAGAGAGAGGGGGAGTAAGGACGACCTATTGTTCACTAGTTTAGGCATGTGGTGTCTCATAGTGGCGGGTAAACATGGCTCTACATGGGTGAATATCAATGTACATGAGTGACCATGGGTGTACACAAGTGTACATGAGTGAACATGGGTGTACACAGGTGTACATGAGTGAACATAGGTGTACATGAGTGAACATGGGTGTACATGAGTGAACATGGGTGTACATGAGTGAACATGGGTGTACATGAGTGAACATGGGTGTACATGAGTGAACATGGGTGTACATGAGTGAACATGGGTGTACATGAGTGAACATGGGTGTACATGAGTGAACATGGGTGTACATGAGTGAACATGGGTGTACATGAGTGAACATGGGTGTACATGAGTGAACATGGGTGTACATGAGTGAACATGGGTGTACATGAGTGAACATGGGTGTACACAGATGTACACTCATGTACACAGGTGTACATTAGTAAATCAGACAGCAGGAGACCTCACAGTCCAAATCGGTGGTTTATACTCACTATTTTTACTATCGAACCATCTTTACCTCCGTTTACTTGTAGACGTAGATAGTTATGATATAGCTTTGGCTTCCTATACTTGTAAGACTACTAGTATATCCACTACTACTACTAAAACTACTACTATTATACCAACTAAGGAAATTTCACGCCTATCAAGGAGTCAAGAGCAGCCTGAAGCTGCTACAAGTCTTCTAAAATCAAGAAAGTGGACCCACATTCCCTTTCCTAGAATCAAACTTGATTACCTCTCCTTTCCCAGATGCTGTATGGCCCTTAAGGATTTAACGCTCTCAAACGAATATAACAGTAACGTCAACTAACGTCAAGGTAAAGGGAATGTCGAATAATTGTCTGCGGTGCCCCTTATTCAGGTGTCATTGAGGGGGTCATCGCCTCCGCAGGCCGGTCTCACGCCAGACTTCCTGGTTGATTCATGGTCAGTCAGCTGATGCGCGCTCTTAGTGCGTCCCATTAGTGGGTAATTCAGAGAAGACGTCCCATTACTGAGTAATCCAGATAATGGGGCACCCCATTACTGAGTATTCTAGATAATGGGGCGCCCCATTACTGAACATTTTAGATAATGGGGAGCCCCATTACTGAGTAATCTAGATAATGGGGCGTCCCATTACTGAATCTAGATAATGGGGAGTCCCATTGCTGAGTAATCTACATAATGGGGCGTCCCATTACTGAGTAATCTATATAATATGGAGTCCCATTACTGAGTAATCTACTGTAGAAAAATTGTGGTGCCTTAATGATGAAGGGCTCTTGATCCAAGAAATCAGAACTACCCTCTCCTTCCTCGCATCAAACCTAATTACCTCCAGCTTCCCCAGGCGCTGTGTAAACTCCTACGGGCTTAGCGCTTCCTCGTAAATAGAATTATAATAATAATAATGATTATCACAAGGACTAATGACGACGGCTATTTCTTAACAATGAGGGGAAAGTGAATTATTATAATTATTATAACTATCATAATTATTATAATTAGATGAAGTGCTAACAGAGGGGTAAGTCACGAGACATACTGAGTAACCCATAGCAGGGGTCAGGCACACGCTATATACTTAATACAGAGTGACCCATGGGAAGGGTCAGGCACACACTGTATACATAATACTGAGTGACCCATAGCAGGGGTCAGGCACACACTATATGCTTAATACTGAGTGACCCATGGCAGGGGTCAGGCACACTATACTTAATACTGAGTGACCCATGGCAGGGGTCAGGCACACGCTATATACTTAATACAGAGTGACCCATGGGAAGGGTCAGGCACACACTGTATACATAATACTGAGTGACCCATAGCAGGGGTCAGGCACACACTATATGCTTAATACTAAGTGACCCATGGCAGGGGTCAGGCACACTATACTTAATACTGAGTGACCCATGGCAGGGGTCAGGCACACACTATGTACTTAATACTGAATGACCCATGGTACTTGTCAAACACAGTCTATATACCATATACGGTATCGGCAAAAGTTTTGGTATCGTCCCATCATTCCTTGATACTGAGAGACAGTGACCCTTGTCAGGCAAACACTACTTCCTCTAAGTATGGAAAGAGAGAGAGAGAGTGAGAGAGAGAGAGAGAGAGAGAGAGAGAGAGAGAGAGAGAGAGAGAGAGAGAGAGAGAGAGAGAGAGAGAGAGAACACAGTGACTTGATAAACAGGAAGGGCACACGTGGGAATAAAAGTGAGGAAGAGGGGAAATGAGCGAGGGGAACACACTGAGCATGCAGAGTGAGGGGTAAAGACTGACTCCAACAACACAGTAGAAGATTTATGCTGGATAACTACCCACGCGATGGGGAGGATGTGAAGAGGAGTGATGGGGAATGGGGAGGAGGAGGAGTGAAGAGATGGAATGAGGGAGAGGAGAATGAATGAGGACAGGGAAGTAGAAGATAAAGGAGAACATTTCCTTTCTTCTTTATTCCTACACATATATATTTCAAAATAAACACATCTTTGCATGCACTTATTCCTTATTTTATTTATTTTAGGAGCTTTTTCCCTCCTTTATTCATGTTATGCGTTTATACTTTCGTTTATTCACTTTATGCACTTATTCCCTCGTTTATTCACTTTATGCACTTATTCCCTCGTTTATTCACTTTATGCACTTATTTCTTCGTTTATTCACTTATTCCCGCTTTTATTCACTATGCGCGTTTACCCTTGCTTATTCGCTTTCTGCACTAATTCCCTCTTTTATTCACTTTATGCACTAATTCCCTCGTTTATTCACTTTACTGCGGCGCAAAGGGAGCAGGGAAACCTTGATGAAGCAACCAGAAAGGAAGAGAAGATTAATATATTTACAGGGAAAAGAGAGGAGATAATGAAGAGGGGTGAACAGAGAGAATATAATAAAGAGGAGAGAACAGAGAGGAAAGAATAAAGAGTAAAAAAGAGATTATAAATAGTAGATAATGAAGAGGAGAGAATACAGAGGAACGAATAAAGAAGAGACAGAGAGAAGAGGAATAAAAATGAGACAGAGCCTCTGTGTACTTTCACCAGATGTCGACTGCTGGACATCCCCTGCTATGTCCGGAAAAGGGGATTTCTTCTAAGGTATTTTACTTCATAGATCTCATTTAAAGGAGTAAATTTAAAGGTGTAGATGTAAAGCATTTTACTTAAAGGGGTTTCATTTAAAAAATTCTAAGTGATGATCTCGTTCAACGTAAAAAAGTTAAAGCAACCCAACAAAAGCCCAATGAATATATTACGTTTTTAAATACGAGTTTCAGAATGCAAGGGAGTACACTGAAAAGGCAGATAGCAGAAATATTTATTCAACACCGAGGCTACCTGCACTCACCTCGAGGTAACACATCCGTCTGCTGGATGCTCAAGCCCCCCTCCAGCCCTTCCTGGGACAACCCCTATGCGGTCTGTAGTTTAACCCTTCCTTTCTTAAATACTGGGACTACAATCGTCACCATCGAGAACCCTGGCAACTGTCAAGTGTTAATTTGTTGTATATTTTAGCCAGTGGCTCATACAGTACTTCTACTTCCTCATGCGGCAGCATCCATGGTAACACTCTCTCACACTCTATGTTCTTTGATATATTCAAATCACTCAGAAGTTTTTGTTCACCTCCTTCCCTGTTATGTTTGGTATCCAGTGCCAGTAGGTGCTCCTTTTTCTTCGATTCTCCGGTATTACCCCAATTTATGCTGGAAAAGAAAACTCTTCCAATGAGTGGTTCAGCTTCTTACAGACCTCCTTCTCCACCCTCATACAGCCTTGCAGCGATGTATGACCCTTGCGGGTTTAGCGCTTGATTTTGATTATAATTATACAGACCTCCTTGTCGTTTCTTGTGAGCTCTCCTTCTTACCTATTTAGTCTCATTACCTTTTTATTTGTCGGTCATTTTCCTGTAACAGTAAATCAATTTCAGTTCAGACTTTTCTTCTGCTATGTCATTCTCAGTCTGTAGCTAGGCTTCTCTTTTCATCCTTGCATATTAATTTCCGGCTCTTATCTTCTCTTCTCTGTTTTCTTCCGTCCTTCGCTTCACACAGTTTTTCCACGCTCTTGCACTTCTGTATTTCCTCTCTATATCCTTGGTTAAACCACGACCTCTCTTTGTTCTTACCATTACATCTTCTGGTTATGAAGTTCTCTGCCTCATGGCACTTCCCACCTACGTAAGCCTGTCCTTCCAGTTCCCTTTACCATTGTAATACATTCATCAGAGGTTCTTCTAAAGTGTGATGCCTCCTGTCCCACACCTGCTCTTCTTTGCTTATTATTTACTTCCACAAGATACGTGAAATTCAGTACTGTATGGTTGGGAGCACCCAAAGAACTCTCATTCTATTTCGTCTATATCTGATACACTTTCGGTACATACTAGAGCCAGTTTTGCCTACTTATGCCTTCTCTCAGTTCTGTTGAGTCCTTAACATGCTGACACAAAATGTTTTCCATTGCCACAGCCATCCATTTAGTCTTCCACTTTTTTTGGTCATTCCTTTTTGACTCAGTTATTCTAGTCTATATCTTTTCACAGTTGCTGATCCCATGATTAGCAACTGTAAACCTGTTCTGTGGGTGCTAACCATTGCTTTGTTGCTGTTTTCGTATATCTCTTCAAAACTCCACTGGTTTCTGATTAATAGAGCGCAACTCCTTCCCTTCCCCTATTTCCGCTTCATTTCCTCATTACTTGATACCCTGCTGGGAATATTGATTCAGTTATTATTTCAGGGTGTTTTATCCCTGATAGGTATGATGTCTGGGTTGTGTGTTTTACTGGTTATCAAAGGCACTTGGCCTGTATTGTGTTTGTGTGTGTGTGTGTGTGTGTGTGTGTGTGTGTGTGTGTGTGTGTTTTTGCTTGCCTCTGCTTTTTGGATATATATTCATCCATGTGCCTGAGCACATGTATGCACACATCCCTGCACCTATGTACTAAGATGTGGATAACACTGATGTACACCTGTGTACATAAAGACTTCACTAGTCCAACTGACAGGCTCAGGTCCAGCTGGTCAACACAATGTTTCCCTGGCGAGAGCGCTTCACTGCGCCTCTGTAATGGAGACATAAATCCTCTCTGCTGACGTCCACACAAGAGGAGCACTTGAATCCTGCCAGCTCATGGTTGAAGCACCCTGACCAATTGTTCTCCCGGAGCACAATGCCTCTCCGCTACGACAAACTGCATCCTACGCGAAATTGACTCTGATTTTCGACCTCCCGACGCAACGTTCGCAATCACAACAGCCACTTGTAATCTAAAGTACTGATGATTACATTTTTGACACTAGATAAGTAGCGTGTCTGTTCTGTGTATTAATGAAAGGAGGATCAAGCCTGCACCCGCTCCTTACCATGAATGACTCCATACGAGTTCCCACAAAATACGTAAATTCGCTTAGCTTTGTGAATTAACAAGAATATTCTGAACAGTACAAACAAACGCACGCGTGGACAAATAAAGAACTATGTTCCAAACGTTTCAGTCCATTATCGCTCCGAGAGTTAGAAACGTTAACATTTCAACGTTGCCTGTTTGTTTTTCTCAGCAACGTTGTCATATGCATCCCGGGCGAGTGTTGTATCCGTAGTTAAGTATCTTACTTTCTTAATTTAATTAACCTAACCCAAAGCAATCTAACCAAAATGATCTTACCTTAACTTAAAATATAGATAAGAGGAGAGGAGCGGATCCGAAAACAAAATAGAAATGTTAAGAAATTGACGTAGAATACCACGTCCAAAAACTAACGCCATAAACTGTAGACAGTTTCATATAACTCGACCTCACACTAACATACATAGCGCAATAAGATCACAGTAAACAGGTGATACCACAATATGCAGAACAACCACTGTGAAAAGAATAGTGAAATTACAAGGGCTTTCGTGATAATGTGAGAAATCAAGAAAGTGCCTGGAAGTTCACTGTGTTCTTTCACAATGGTTGTTCTGCATAACGTACATAGTAGTCATATTTTGCATTGAAAATAAAAATGAGAATAATTATTTAGAGATCGTACAGCAAACAACTGTTATAAGAACAGGTGTGATATGTTTTACAGACTTAGAAGTTGCAGGTTACTTAGAACACTTCAGCCAGTTGATAAATGAAACACTTGTGAAACATTTGGGCATCTTTATTCTGGAAACCTTCAGAGAGCCGGTGGCTTCTTCAACGTCCAGTGTTCTCTCCTAGTTCGTTCACTGTTAAATTCACCAATATTTAATATACACTTGTATCTGTATTCAGATATACAGCGAGGCGTATTTCTTTCAATGTATATACAGCGACAGGTCTATATTCACTGACAATTTACAGTGAAAACTTACACCGCATTTTAGGGATTAACCTATTGATACGAAAGCACAGGTAAAGTGCAATTCACTAGCCTAACCTGTGATATACCTGCGACCGATGTCGAGGGTTCTTCTATTCTGGCAGTCCTGGTTGAAGCCAGGCTTCCTCGTTGATTGTTTCATCAACCAGGTTGTAGCTGTTAGCGGTCATAAATTTACCCGGCAATACACAAGTTACCCGCACATAAGAGTCTGAAACTTGCGACGATGTTTCGGTCCAACATTGCCCATGGTGACACTTCCTTAGCTTCCATATTCTTTGATATATCCAAATCTGACCTAACCTACCTAGTCACACTAGTTAATGGTCCAAGTCGGGCCGAAACGTCGTCGTAAGTTTGAGTCTCCTATGTGCGGGTTATTTGTGTATTCTTCGTCATGGTATTGTGCCTTTTTATACTTTAACAGGCAAATTAACCAAAGATACTGTGTAATTTATAATAGTGATTGTGCCTTTAGATTATTATTATTATTATTATTGCTATTGTTATGGGGAAGCGTTTAACATGTATTGGTTAAGCAGAGTCTCAGAAATGTGGTGCAATCAAATTTGATCCACTGAAATAGAGGGTAGATCCATTTTCTGGATCAAAATTCCTTCACCGGCATCATGGTACACCCTCCCTTGCAGGTGGTACACTTTCTGAAAGAAAAAAAAAACTACATTTTCTATTTTAAGGATTAAGAGGCGCGCGTGTTTCCCTGTCTCCTAATATCATGTTTATTTTCCCCCTATAATCTACCTTGTTCATAATTACTAACGCATTTGCTTTGTCTGCTTTCGTAAGGTGACGTCCAGGATCTTTCCTTAATTCGTGGTATAACTTAGCAAATCTTTGAGGACAATTGTGCTGTAGAGGTCTGAGCAAAGCTCAACATATTAGAAGACGGGAAGTGACGTGCCCCTTAAGGTATCCCTGATGTTAGTGCTGAGGTAAACTTTAACCTTAATGACCCAGGCGCAGACGATAGCTCTTGAGGGCAACCAATAATTATATGAAAATTATACATATATTGCGATTTTATTTTCGTTCTTAAATTATTGCAAATTAATGTTTAAAGTCATTGCACTAAACAAGACTATGATTGTTATATATTTGTAGCTTGTACACGCGCGTGCACATACACACACACACACACACCTTATCTCTCTATACATGTTTCTAAGAGTAGGTACGATAGGGCTCATGAGGCTAGGGGTGAATCTGGCAAGCGGCAAAATGAAGGGAGGGAGCCAGGAGCTAGGACTCGACCCCTGCAACCACATATAAGTGAGTATTTATAGGTGAACACACAAACACACAGGTTTTGTGATGTACCGCCAGCTGTTTCACATGTAGGTTTTGTAGTAATGTTTATGTTACTGCGGGCGAGCATGGGGCTCCATTTGTAGCTAAGTGTACCACACCGGAGACCCATTAATGTATTTATAAATGTTTATGTCCTGACAGTATGTACTTGTATGTGTATGAGAGTATTTAAGTTATTATGTGTCTGCATTTACCTAGCCGAATTTACCTGAGCGGGTTTGTGGGAGGCTTAGTTCCAGCTCCAGGGCCAGCCACCATCGTTTTAAGAACGGATGTATGGAGTCAGTTTCTACAATATCATGGCAGAGTTAATTTCATTTCTTTATTACTAATACGCTCTAAATAGGCTCTTTTTGGGGAGGGGGTTCAATTTCCATCTGTTTCCTTAACTAGTCTCCGGAGTATTTTGCCGTGATCATCTCCTCAGTTCTTTGTTGAGTTTCCTTGGGTGTGGATTCCATGGTTGTTTCCTAATAACTTAGCAATAGTCTTACGTATGTAGTTAATAGTTATCTGAAGAATTTCTTGTTCATTTTCGTGGTGGTATTTCTTCGTTTTGTTAGCCTGGTGAACGCTGTTAACACTTGATTTCTCCTTTCAGTTCGATTTTTTTGGGGGGGTAAGTTTTTTTAGTTTTTCTCCATTCAGACGAAACATACCTGTGACCAGTTCCGAGAGTGTTGCTATTCCCGCATCCCGACCTGGGCCAGGCTTTTCTGGTGGAAGCAAGAAACTGAGCTCGACAAGACATTCAGCGCTGAATGCAGCAGCGCACTGCCGACGCTAATGAGAAAAAGAACAGATACAGAGCAAGCTTTTACTGTGAAAACTTTTGCTTTAAATAGAGGTATAAGAAACCAATGTATTGATAAAGATCTACGTAGAGTTAAACGTTTTTACAATAGAAGCTTGCTCTGCACCTATATTCTTCTTTCAACGGTGGCCCGTGGCCTGGTGGCAAAAGCTCTCGCTTCACAGGCTGAGGGTCTAGGTTCGATTCCCGGCAAGGGTAGAAACATTGGGAGCGTTTCCTTACACCGGTTGTCCATGTTCACCCATCAATAAAAATGGGTACCTGGGTCTTAGTCGACTGGTGTGGGTCTCATCCTGGGACAAAACTGACCTGATTTGCCCGAAATGCTCTGCATAACAAGCGGCTTTCTATGTAGTAATATGTTATTGATGTCAGCTATGCCTGTATACCATGTACATGTACTTCTAGAAATAAAAATATTATGATTATTATTATTATTATTATTATTGTTTTATTATCATTTTTAATTGCTTTGCATCATAAAGAAAAATCACATTAGCACTCACTTTAATACATACATTCAAATCACAACCCCATCCAAAAACATAACTCACACACATAATCCTACCAAAATTACAATAAAATTAATACTGTCACTCACAATTAGTTTAAAAACTTCGCCTCTTTTAAAAATCCATTAACGAAACTTACTAAAAGATTCTTTTAAAAGTTCTCAAACGTCCCGACTGGCACCTGGGTGCCCATCCAAGTGGTACCATAAATGGTCCTCATTCCTCGTCACCTAGTTTCATTACCATGCACTGCCAGAGATTCAGCTCTAGGAGTCATTTTCTTGACTACTGGTGCAGGCTGCGCAGGGCTTCTTATTAGTTTGGACCCAAAACTAGTCGTTAGCGGACTTTACTTGTTACAGTCGCCCACCCTGGCTCTTCGTCTCTCACCTTGAGTCTTCCTTCTGGAACTTTAATGTAGCTTTTTTTACCATGCAGGTATCCTATCACCCAAACATTATATTTTGTAGTACTGCATCATGGGTCTCCTTACAGTCTAGGATGTGCAGTCCACTCATCCTTCACTCCAAACTCTGTCAGCTCGTCACAAACACGTCTTGCCATTCCTGAACCCATGCTGCTCCACTAGTATAGTTTTATAGTTCCTGACACCTTACAGTAATACTAGTTTGTATGTTAATGCCTCATGTCCGTTTCCCTGAATATTGGAATAAATTAGCCAACTTCCAAGTGTGTAGGCGTGTTCCTGTCTCAAGTGTTTTGTGAAGATCTGGCCAGATGGTTTGCTCAGGGCTTCAGCTCTCTCTTATAGTATTCCCTGCATTATCAGGCTCTTTACTTATTGTCTCAAGTTCTCTCACGAGTTTCATTACTTCCTTAATTGTTCTCTCTATGTGCTAATACTCTACTCGCCTATGTGTGGTTGCAGAAGTCGAGTCATACACACACACACACACACACAGTGTGAGTACACATATATACACACAGTGTGTGTGTATGTGTACACATCTATTTGTGGTCACAGGGGTCGATTCACAGCTTCTGGCCCCGCCTGGCCCAACGCGCGCGCGAGTGTGTGCGTGTGTACTCACCTAGTTGTGGTTGCAGGGGTCGAGTCACAGCTCCTGGCCCCGCCTCTTCACTGGCCGCTACTCGGTCACTCTACCCACTCCATGAGCTTTATCATACCTCTCATTAAAGCTATGTATGGATCCTGCCTCCACTACATCACTTCCCAGACTATTCCACTTCCTGATAACTCTGTGACTGAAGAAATACTTCCTAACATCCCTGTGGTTCATCTGAGTCTTCAACTTCGAACTGTGACTCCTTGTTGCTGTGTCCCACCTCTGGAACATTCTGTCTCTGTCCACCTTGTCGATTCCTCTCAGTATTTTATGTCGTTATCATATCACCTCTATCTCTCCTGTCTCCCAGTGTCGTCAGGTCGATTTCCCGTAACCTCTCCTCGTAGGACATACCCCTTAGCTCCGGGACTAGTCTTGTTGCAAACCTTTGCACTTTCTCTAGTTTCCTTACATGCTTGGCTAGGTGAGGGTTCCAAACTGGCACTGCATACTCCAGTATGGGCCTAACGTACACAGTGTACAGGGTCCTGAATGACTTCTTATTAAGATGTCGGAATGCTGTTCTTAGGTTTGCCAGGCGTCCGTATGCTGCAGCAGTTATTTGGTTGATGTGCGCCTCAGGAGATGTGCCCGGTGTTATACTCACCCCAAGATCCTTTTCCTTGAGTGAGGTTTGTAAGCTCTGGCCCCCCTAGACTGTACTCCGTTTGTGGTCTTCTTTGCCCTTCCCCAATCTTCATGACTTTGCACTTGGAGGGGTTGAATTCCAGGAGCCAGATGCTGGACCAGGCCTGCAGCCTGTCCAGATCCCTCTGTAGTTCTGCCTGGTCCTCGTCCGATTGAATTCTTCTCATCAACTTCACATCATCTGCAAACAGGGACACTTTGGAGCCTATTCCTTCCGTCATGTCGTTCACAAATGCCAGAAACAGCACCGGTCCTAGGACTGATCCCTGTGGCATCCCGCTCGTTACAGGCGTCCACTCTGACACCTCGCCACGTACCATGACTCGCTGTTGTCTTCCTGACAGGTATTCCCTGATTCATTGTAGCGCCTTCCCTGTTATTCCTGCCTGGTCCTCCACCTTTTGCACTAATCTCTTGTGTGGAACTGTGTCAAACGCCTTCTTACATTCCAAGAAAATGCAGTCTACCCACCCCTCTCTCTCTTGTCTTACTGCCGTCACCCTGTCATAGAACTCCAGTAGGTTTGTGATGCAGGATTTCCCATCCCTGAAACCATGCTGGCTGTCGTTGATAAGCTCGCTCCTTTCTAGGTGCTCCTCCAGTCATCTCCTGATAATCTTCTCCATGACCTTGCATACTATACATGTCAGTGACACTGGTCTGTAGTTTAGTGCTTCGTGTCTGTCTCTTTTTTTTAAAAATTGGGACTACATTTGCTGTCTTCCATACCTCAGGTAGTCGCCCTGTTTCGATAGATGTGTTGAAGATTGTTGTTAGTGGTACACATAGAGCCTCTGCTCCCTCTCTAATTATCCATGGAGAAATTTTATCCGGCCTCATCGCCTTTCAGGTATCTAGCTCGCTTAGCAGTCTCTTCACTTCCTCCTCAGTTGTATGTATTGTGTCCAACACTTGATGATGTATCTTACCTCTCCGCCTTTCTGGAGGCCCTTCTATCTCCTATGTGAACACTTCTTTGAATCTCATGTTGAGCTCCTCACACACTTCGCGGTCATTTCTTGTGACCTCCCCTCCTTCCTTCCTCAGCCTGATTACCTGGTCCTTGACTGTTGTTCTCCTCCTGATGTGGCTGTACAACAGCTTTGGGTCAGATTTGGCTTTCGCTGCTATGTCATTCTCGTATTGTCTTTGGGCCTCTCTTCTCACCAGTGCATATTCATTTCTGGCTCTACGACTGCTCTCCTTACTTTCCTGGGTCCTTTGCCTTCTATAATTCTTCCATTCCCTAGCACACTTTGTTTTGGCTTCCCTGCACCTTTGGGTGAACCACGGGCTCATCCTGGCTTTTTCGTTATTCCTGTTACCCTTGGGTTCAAACCTTTCCTCAGCTTCCTTGCATATTTTTGTCATATATTCCATCATATCGTTTACTGACTTCCCTTCCAGCTCTCTGTCCCACTGAACTCCATGCAGGAAGTTCTTAATGCCTACGTAGTCTCCTTTCTTGTAGTTTGGCTTCGTTCGTCTGGCCCTTCCTGCTTCCCCCTCCACTTGTAGCTCTACTATGTATTCGAAGCTTAAAACCACATGATCACTGGCCCCAAGGGGTCTTTCATATATGTGTATGTGTATGTACTCACCTAGTTGTGGTTGCAGGGGTCGAGTCATAGCTCCTGGCCCCGTGTGTGTGTGTATGTGTTTGTTTGTGTGTGTGTGTGTGTGTGTGTGTGTGTGTGTGTGTGTGTGTGTTTGTGTGTGTGTGTGTGTGTGTGTGTGTGTGTGTGTGTGTGTGTGTGTCTGTGACTATTTTGAAATCGTACATGTTGTTGATGGCGAAAATGTGGACGAAATTCGTTTTAGTTTCCAAGATGAGGAAGCTTCGAGCTTAACCCATGAGCTGGAATCACTCGTCCCCCAACTACAAGTATCATACACTGCCAGCAAATTGAATATGAGAACCGAACATGACCACAAGCTTTATATTTTCAGCTAATTCTCCAATGTGTGCTCTCGCTGATACGGCACAACTGTATAAGGGCAGAATGCTATGTGTTTGCCATTGATTAATTTGAAATGAGACGTATTGCAGTGTGGACGATGCGTTATTTGGCAAGACACACACACACACATACTCTTATTGTGGTGTTAAATTTGTTAGTGGTTCAGGGAGCAGTGCCCCAGCGGCTCGGTCTCAGACCAGGCCTCCTAAATTGCTAAGTAAATAGATGAATGGTTCAGAGAACCGACAAGTTATAAATTAGACACATATGCAAAAGTGTTGCATATGTGTCTAATTTATTACTAAGTAAATATGGGAAGGCTAATTAAGAACTATTTAGACATATGTTTAATAGACAGAAAGGACCGATTAGCAATACTGCCAGTGACCAAAAATCCAATAGATTTTCGTTTCACACTAAAATGGCAGAATTGCTGTCCTCCAACCTGTTATCTTCTCTATATTAACTATTGATTCACAACCTGAAAGTCTTGTTGGTAAGGTATGATATAGCACTTGCTATTATTGGAGCTTTGAAGGTGTTAAGTACAGTGTCTGCACACTGAAGAGCCTTTGAATTGTCATTTGGAAAGGCAACCACTGAATGAGTTGCCTTCTTTGGAGCATCGTATATCGGTGGTGATGGTGGACAACAAGTGTCTCTTAACATGGGTCTTTGTCAGCTAATGACCTGCTGGCCTCTGGAGCTAGGTTTCCAAGAACACAAGAATGGAGGAACAGTGAAGTGGGCCTACTGGCCCATGCTAGGCAGGTCTAACCCAAATCCATTCATGTATCTGTTTAACCTTTATTTAGAACTATCCAAGGTACTGGCTTCAATAACGTTACTGGGAACTTTATTCCTGTATCCTTTCCAAATCTAAATTTATCAAACTTGAAGCCATTGTTATAAGTATTGTCTTGACTGGATATTTTCAGCACGTTATTTATATTCCCTTTATTCAAGTCTACCATTTGTACACTAATTCTACGTCTCTCACCCAATGGCTAACCATATAATAACACCCTAAGATATGATAATTTTGATTGTTTTGTATTTACCTAGTTACGAAATGGCCATTGTGTGGAAAAAACTTATTCCGTTCAATGTTATATGGAGCGAGAGGCGTGTATCTCTCGTTATGTAAATATTAAGAGTTTACTTTAATTCCTATTTTAGGGATTTAAGTGTTCCTGACTGATAGTTACATGCAGCCTTAATGACCCTCGTGTTGTCGATAATTTTTTAACCCAGTGAACCAACCAGCCAACCTTCCGCTCGTCTTTAAGCGACGGGAAGCCAACTGAAGGAGCACCAGTTGCCACCTCCACCGCTGCAGTGACACGGAAATTGACAAGTGGAGGAAAGATATTTAGTTGCTCCACGGCGAAAGTTTTTGCTCACACGTGCGTGAAGCGTTGCCCTCCTCTTTTTGTGTACACACCTGAAACACACTATCTTTTTCTGCCTAATTTTTATGCTCTTTGATGCTCAAAACAGGTTTATGTAATTTTATATTAATTTCCCTTTCTGTTCTGCAATAATTCCAGCAGTTTATATGCTCTTTGATACCCAAAGCAGATTTTTATATATTTATTTAAAATTCCTCTTTCTGTTTCCTCTTATTTATTATTTTTTTCTTCCTATTCCTTTTCTTTAACACTGCTTGTCTTCCATTAGGGTAAAGTGATCATAAAGAAAAGGAAACACATTCACCGTCATTCATTCAACTGCTATCCTGCCAGATATCACAGTTCAGATGACCCTCAGACCCGGAACCTTCTCACTTCCCATTCAGAGAGCAGGCACTGTGCCTACCACCTCCAGGACTCAAGTCCTATTCCTCTTCTACTTAAATCTTTTCGTCTTTTGAGTGTGCGCTCACTCCACCTGGTGTGGTTGTCCCTGAGGTCGCCAGAGTTTTTCTGACTCCAGGATCCATCCTTCAGCACTCTGGCTCAGAGCGCAAAATTCACGAAAATACAATTGTGGTCGGACATAGCCCTTTATTTTTCCAACACGCGATCCACTTAACGACATTAAAGCCATTTCCCGTCGAATTTCACCGCGAAAATGGCCGTGACAGATCGTTCAGTGGCCTGTGGCGGAAGAAAGAGCGACCAAAAAATTGAAATTGTGGCGTTATCGACGTTGCCGAGTTCAATAACAACAAAAAGAAGAGGACTCATCAGACGAGCCGAAATAGATTTCGGATACTTGGCTCTGGGAGGTCGTGTCAGCAGTCCTTCCCCTCGTTTCCGAGATATATTTACCATGGCCACGCACTTATTGCCACAAAAACGTAGAGGTGATTTTCTTAGATGCCTCTAAAATGTGACAGTTTTTCAGCAGATCCGTCACCTGATGTATACCACTCTTCCTCGGCCCCAGCACAATATTTTACACGCTTGGTATTTTCATCCTATACAGCCATGTTAGGGGTATCTTTGATGGGTTTCCAGTTTTCCTATTTCCACAAGCCGGCCCTGTTCAAGGCTTGTCTGGTGATTGTCTGGTCATCCAAGTTGTGTTGCTGGCGGCTTGCTAGTCCAAATATCCATCACAGCCTGGTTCGTCTGACACTTGGCGGAGGCACATGATGAGTATCCTCGGAATGCACAACCTTTTCACTTCAAGGGGCAGCTGAAAAATGACTCATGAGTGGAACTTCAATTTTCACGCAGAGTTCAACAACGAAGATCACACAGTGCCTGGGCAACCGGAAGTAATCAGGTATACGGGTTGTAGATCCCAGGGGGCTATCTAATCCCCTGTGGTCTGGTCCCAGACCACGCTTCCTGGTTGATAATCTGATCAGCTAGGATGTTCGTGTTGGCAGTTCAACGTAGGCACCACAGTATGGTTGATCAGGAATTGACTCGAGGTAACCTATCAAATTCGTTCTTGAACATAGCTAGGAACCTGTTGGTGATTCGTTTTATGCATCAAGAGCCCTTCGCCAGCATCAAAGAACCTCCCTCAGATCAAGAGCTCTTAACCAGCCTCATGGAACCTTCAGATAAAGAGTCCTTCACCAGCATCAAAGAACCTCCCTCATATCAAGAGCCCTTCACCAGCATCATGGAACCTTCTTAAATCAAGAGCCCTTAACTAGCATAATGGAACCTTCAGATCAAGAGTCCTTCACTAGCACCAAAGAGCCTTCCTCAGATCAAGAGCCCTTCACCAACATCAAAGAACCTCCCGCAAATCAAGAGTCCTTCTCCAGCATCAAGGTGGTAACATCAAGTGGTACATAATTTCCCTTGAAGAGACAGTATGTACCACTTTTATTACTTTTTCTTTAAGACTTTATGTGGAGATATACGCTTGTCATAAATTATTTTGCGAGAGTAAATTTACAAAAGAATTTATATCACCAAAGACTGATAGATACACTTAGAGAGAGAGAGAGAGAGAGAGAGAGAGAGAGAGAGAGAGAGAGAGAGAGCGAGAATGAGAGAAAGACAGAGACATAAACACAGAGTTAAACAGAGATACATGCAGCAGAAGCAGACATAAACTTCCGGGTAATGATATATCAACACAATGAGAGAGTAAAAGATGAAAAAGTATTAATTTACCACAGCTGGGTCATGCATGTCAGTACCTCCCTCCCTGGTTCCTCCCCTCTCTCCCTCCCTGGTTCCTTTCCTCTATCCCTCCCTGGTTCCTTCTCTCTCTCCCTCCCTGGTTCCTTCCCTCTATCCCTCCCTGGTTCCTTTCCTCTCTCCCTCCCTGGTTCCTTCCCTCTCTCCCTCCCTGGTTACTTCCCTCTCTCCTTCCCTGTCTTCCTTCCCTCCCTGGCTTCCTTCCCTCCTCACTGTCATCTTTCCCTTCCTGTCTTCCTTCTCTCCCCTCCCAATTTGTCTCCCTTTCCTCCCTCAGTCCATCCTCTTCAGCAACGTCAGTATTTCACTGTGGTTAAGACCGTCGGACGTGTGACGTTGACATAGGAATTAAAACGTAATTATTTAACAGTGTCTTGTACAGTCCGCTGGCTGGCTCTCCGTTCTCTGTTGACGCTTCAAAAATTTCTATTGTATTTATGTATAGTGCAATTATTTTGTTCTGGTAGAGGAGGAGGAAGACGAGGGAGAGGAGTAGGAGGAGAAGAAGAATTATCTTGAAGGGTTTATAACCAAAAATGTTTTTTTTCTAATAGACAATTAAATCTAACCAAATCAAACCAAACAAAGTCTAACCTAACCTAAATAATATATATATCGAAAAATTCGGTTGCGACCCTTGCCTCTTCCTCTCTCTCTCTCTCTCCATGTTCCCTCTTTCCATCCCTCCTCGCCCCCTCCCTCCCTACTTGCCTCTTCAATAATACACAACATAACTGGCGATAAATACAAGAAATACACACTGGCAATCCACAGTAACGACCATTGTATACAAGATAACACCTGCCCTCCCTCACCCTTTCCCCTAACCTCACTTTCCCCTCACCCTCTTCCATCTATTCCCCACTCCCTCTCCTTCCCATCACCCCTCCAAGAACTCGCCACCCTCAGGTTTGGGTTACCAGGGCGCAACGTTAAAAGTGTCAGGGGGGAGTCAACAAGGTTTGTACCGCCCTGACACACTAACTGACCAACCTATGTGACCTGACTCCTCTGGTTACACTGACTGCACATTCTCTGGCTGGCTGGCTGGCTGGCTGGCTGGCTGGCTGGATAGATGGATGCATGGATGGATGGACGGCTGCTTGCCTGGCTGGCTGGATGAATGTATGGTTGCTTGCCTGACTGGCTGACAGGCTAGCAGGTTGGTTAAAAGACCACCTGTCTGATTGAATGGCCTACTGACTGGAATACAAATTAAATAGCTACTGACTGACTAGTTACTAGGTGGCTGACTGAATGGATGAATGGATGGGTGGCTAACTGGATGACTAAATGACCGACTGACCGAATAACTCTCTGGTTGAATGGTTTTCTGAATAGCCGGCTATCTCATCATCTGGCTGCCTTTCCGACTGAGTAGCTTGCTGACTGAGTGGCAGGCTGGCTTGTTGACCGGCTGAATGCAAGGCTGACTGGTCTACTGGATTGATGGATGGCTGTCTGGTGCAACGTGGTGGCTGATAATTGCCAGGTTGAAAAACACTGTGGAATGATTGAAAAGTTTTTCCTTCTGCTAATGATGTCAGTCACAGGTCACGATAACAAACTACGAGGTCATTTTGTTAGTAATAATTATCGACGGAAATAATTATACAGAGGAATAATTTGACGGGAATAATTAAAACTTCCTTGAATAAAAATAATCTCGCGAAAGAAACATTTAACAAGAATTAATAATAAAGTGGGAAGATAATAATGAATACTTATTTCACTTCCCTTAAAGCTCTCTATCTCTCTCCCTCTCTCCTCCCATTCTCCCTTCTCTCTAATTAAGTAAGGCTACTTAAATTTAATTAAAGCCCTAATGCTGCTCAAAACAGTCTGGACTTACCCAAACTAATTAAAAGTGCATAAAACTACTAAGCCTCTTCACGTCTACTTAAACCCACTTGCGTGACCACTCAGAAGCTGGATAACAAACACAAAATACTTTTAAAATTTCAAGACTCAGGTCTAAGACAACCTACTACAAAATTCTTTTAAAAGTTTATGTCTAAGACAACATAATATTAGACTTTTTTTTTTAAGCTCTAACAGAATATAATGCAAGACACCTTTAAAGATCTATCTCTGAAACAACATAATGACATCATAAAACATACTACTGGGAAAATAGCTTAACACAACTATGTTGGGCAACTACATCTTCAATACAAGAATCATCAAGACTTCGTGAAACGTAAAAAATCCGCCAATGCTTCACATATCTTCAAGTGTTCAAAGACTGTCAAGACTTCGCAAAACTTTTAGCGTTCAAGGAACGTCAAGTCTTTACAACCCTTCAAATGCTCAAAGACAGTCAAGATTTCACAACCAGTCAAGGAAAAAAAAAAAAAAAAAGGTCTTCATTACATTAGTTCCTCCGCCTTCCACACCCCTACTACTACCTGGAGTCTACCTGGAGAGAATTCCAGGGGTCAACGCCCCGCTACTGGTGTCAGCTGGCATCTAGTTGTTCGTAATTGGCACTCATGCCAGTCATATACAACCCACCGCCAAATAAGAGGTCTAGATAACGTCATAACCAGCAGTGAAAACAAAAATACTGGCAGGAAGAGGGACGAGAGCAGGTATTGGTGATTCTAGGAAAATTCACTGAAAAAGAACATCATGAAATCGGGACTGCCATAGGAGAACAGAGACACAACTTTAAAATTCGGAAACGAGGACATTCCTGAGCCAACACACCAAGGTACCAAAGATGACCCAGCAAGAAGACTTGGACTAGTGTTCCCCATGATTCGCTCAAGACATGAATAAACTACTGAGTCCCAAAAGACTCGGCAGGAGATGCAACATTTTCCCAATGAAAAGCAGGGGCGCCACGAGTACACTGAGAGACAACACAATATGTAAGTGTCCGGGGGCTCAAGACTGTTCAACTGCCTCCCAGCATACATGAGGGGGATTACCAATAGACCCCTGGCTGTCTTCAAGAAGACACTGGACAGGCACCTAAAGTCAGTACCTGACCAGCCGGGCTGTGGTTCGTACGTCACTTTGCGTGCGCTCAGCAGTAACAGCCTGGTTGATCAGACCCTGATCCACCACGAGGCCTGGTCTCAGACCGAGCCGCGGGGGCGTTGACTCCCGAAACCCTCTCCAGGTAAACTCCAGGTAAATGACTAGTGTATACCTGGAGTATACCTGGATAGGCAAATTCAATAAAAAAAAACATCATGAAATCGGGACTGCCATAGAAGAACAAACACAACATTAAAATTCAGAAACAAGGAACTTCCTGAGCCAACACACCAAGGTACCCAAGATGACCCAGCAAGAAGACTTGGACTAGTGTGTATGCTTATATTTTATTACCTTCTGGACGTGGTTTTGGAAGGCAGAAACGAACCAGAAGAAGGGACTATGTAGACATGAGGAGGATCTTGCAGTAATAAAATATGATGTGAAAATCAGTAAGCTGTCCTCGTAAAATATGATGGAATTTTTTTACTCAAAAGTGCTAAAAAGGAGCAGACAGTTTTGTGCCTACTTACAAAGATTTAAACAAAACGAACAAGAGAGCCCGTGCTTCAATTATGCAGAGACCTTGCCAAATATATACAACACAACCAATATCAAATACCACGGATAAGTAGTTAAGCCAGAAATAAATACTATATAACAAGGCAATATGAGAGAAAACTTATTGTAAACAACGTAATGATCAAAGCTTTCTATGCATGGTAGAGCGTGTACCATCGTATATAATGATGTGATCTTTCATTTTTTTCTTCACATGGTGGACGGGTAAGCCAGCGGAAGGTCTCGTTCCTATTACCAAATGCTCCGCTGATTAGGTGAACATATGACTAACACCAGCGTAAGGAATTTTTTTTTATGTTTCTCCTTGTAAATAAATGACAACCGCCACGTGAAGGACCTGGGTGTGGTAATGTCTGAAGACCTCACCTTCAAGGACCACAACAATGCCACTATTACATCTGCGAGGAAACTGATAGGATGGATAATGAGAACATTCAAGACAAGAGATGCCAAGCCAATGATGATCCTTTTTAAATCACTTCTCTCTAGGCTAGAATACTGCTGTACATTAACATCCCCATTCAAGGCAGGTGAAATTGCAGATTTAGAGAATGTACAGAGAACCTTTACTGCACGTATAAGTTCCATCAAACACCTTAACTACTGGGAACACCTGTAAGCGAGAGAGATATCATAATCTACACCTGGAAGATTCTGGAGGGACTGGTCCCTAATATGCACACAGAAATCACGTCATACGAAAGCAAAAGACTTAGCAGACGGTGCAACGTACCCCCAGTGAAAAGTAGGGGCGCCACTGGTACACTAAGAGAAAACACAATAAGTGTCCGGGGCCCAAGACTGTTCAACAGCCTCCCACCAGTAGGCCTCTGGTTGTCTTCAAGAGGGAGCTGGACAGATACCTAAAGTCAGTGCCAGATCAGCCGGGCTGTGGTTCGTACGTTGGACTACGTGCAGCCAGCAGTAAGAGCCTCGTTGATCAGGCCCTGATCCACCGGGAGGCCTGGTCATAGACCGGGCCGCGGGGACGTTGATCCCCGGAATGCCCTCCAGGTAGACCTGAACCCAAAATGCTACAGACCTACATGAGAAGGACAACCAGAGTAAGAGCTCAAGTGATGAGACAAAAAAAAAAAAGCGGGATCCAGGAAGGTGGCCACTGCCAGACTTCCAGGAAGGTGGCCACTGCCAGACATCCAGGAAGGTGGCCACTGCCATACATCCATGAAGGTGGCCACTGCCAGACATCAAGGAAGTTGGCCACTGCCAGATATCCAGGAAGGTGGCCACTGCCAGACATCCAGCAAGGTGGCCACTGCCACACTAGTATTGTAGAAAAGAAAGATATTAAAACAGAAACCAATATTCCTAACAAGTATCTCATGTAAAGGGAGGGGCAAATTAATTAGTAAGGTAATTATCATAACATTTATGGAAGGAGTTCTAAACCCTTGGAGATCATACAGTGTTTGGGGGATGGAAGGCAATAAAATTAGATCCGAGAAAGAAGGGGTAGCTCCAATGCTCTGGATCAAGAGCCTTTCAGCATCATATAAAGACCGCCCTCCAAGGGATAATCGGTAAGAGATTAGTTGACCACCTGGCATCCAGGGATATCATAAGACATCACAAGTATTGATTTAAACGTGGAAAATCCTTGTATTTCACGAAGCGCTAAAACCGTGTGTTACTCAAGGCAAGGAGTAGTGGAGACTCGATCCTCCGTCTGCTAATCACAGTCTGTTCTCTAACTAGTCAAACTGTAGGAAATGCCATCATAAATTTAATACAGGCCTACGAAAGGCTGAACCATACATGGGTTAAGAGGAAAATATGGCACTGTTAAAACACGTCAGTAGATGGAAAGTTAAGAGGGCCCAGGAACTAGATGTCGACCGCCATCATCATCCAGCTTTAGTCTCTACGTGAAGCTATCTAGCATCTTACGACATACAACATATTAGGAATGAGAAGTAATCAAGTTTGATCCGAGACAAAGATCAAAAGCCTTCCAGCTGTATCCCGGTAGCTTTCCCCTGTCCAGCCCTTGAATGAGAAAGTAACATATAACCTGCAAATGGAAACTATACGACTTCCAGATAACTTAAAACTGGGTAATGTTGGTGTCAGTCAGTGAGTCAGGTCAGACACGTTGTGTTTGCCCACTGACTGACAGATACACAACCCTGCACTCAACCCAGCCTACCACCACCAGTGATAAACAACCATCCTCACACCAACACTGATAACACCAACCATCCTCACACCAACACTGATAACACCAACCATCCTCACACCAACACTGATAGCACCAACCATTCTCACACCAACACTGATAGCACCAACCATCCTCACACCAACACTGATAGCACCAACCATTCTCACACCAACACTGATAGCACCAACCATTCTCACACCAACACTGATAGCACCAACCATCCTCACACCAACACTGATAGCACCAACCATCCTCACACCAACACTGATAGCACCAACCATCCTCACACCAACAGTGACAGCATCAACCATTCTCACACCAACACTGATAGCACCAACCATCCTCACACCAACACTGATAGCACCAACCATCCTCACACCAACAGTGACAGCATCAACCATTCTCACACCAACAGTGACAGCATCAACCATTCTCACACCAACAGTGATAGCATCAACCATTCTCACACCAACAGTGACAGCATCAACCATTCTCACACCAACAGTGATAGCATCAACCATTCTCACACCAACAGTGATAGCATCAACCATTCTCACACCAACAGTGACAGCATCAACCATTCTCACACCAACAGTGATAGCATCAACCATTCTCACACCAACAGTGATAGCATCAACTATTCTCACACCAACAGTGATAAACATCAAGCATTTCACTTTTCCATTTTTCCTGGGCCACATTGTTGCAAGACGTATCACTGCTTGTTTGCCCTTATCTTAGTTAAATATCCTTATTTATAGAGCTATGTAACCCATCTTAAAAATAAAGACAAATATAATTTGAAGAAAAAGAAAAAATGTAAAACAGAGAATGATGAGGAGATTCTCATTTAAGATACCTGGAGAGGGTTTCGGGGGTCAACGCCCCCGCGGCCCGGTCTGTGACCTGGCCTCATGCATGGTATTTATTAAACATTTGAATACCCATAGATATTAGTGTTGAAATATTTATATTCCTTTACAGAGAAGTTTGAGCGCTTTTCTGTATGAACAGTCACTTCAACCTGACCTCAAAATAGTGTCTGGCTTTACACGCGTTACAATACGTCGATTTCTGAAGGACCCAACCACTCTATAAGAATTACACATTAGTTAATCTAAATGAGGTTAACCTAACCTAACGTAAATTAATCTATAATTTCGAACAGTAAACAGTCGTTAACAAAATATTATAAATGGACAGCACACGTCTGGCAGCGCCGGGCACATAGTCGCTGCTTCAAGTGTTGGTAACCTCACGTTCATCATGGCGTCATCCAACATGTTGGATGACGCCACGATGAATTACTCATTGACTATTAAGTAATCACCCTCATTCATCCAGCTTAAAGAGCGTGCGTGGGGTTATCAACGCTCTAAGGGACTTTGATTATTCCCATGTTATTTAACTATATATAAATATAGGTTAATGTGTAAGAAGTTAGGTTAACAAAACCAAGAACATAAAATATTAAAATTGAGGGAAAACATAAACGAACTATAAAGCGTGAGAAAACGCTGATCCTATTTGAAGTCGAGGTTGCTTATGAAGTATCATGTGGGCCGCTATGAAGGATAGTGAATGGATAAAAGTATCTTCAATTAAGTTCTTTAATGAAGGTAAGTTGACTCGCTCACATATCAGAGTATCCTCCTCCTCGCTCATCAGGGAGAGTATTAAAAACTCGCGTTCAAAATGATTTACCATGTAATGACTGCAGAACCACCCAGCACACAAACAAGCCCTAGCCAGGCTACACTAATTGTTAATTGTTTTCTACTCCCATTTTCCTTTAAATTACACACACACCTTATACGTCAGGCCCATACTGGAGTATGCAGCACCAGTTTGGAACCCACACCTGGTCAAGCACGTCAAGAAAACTAGTCCCAGAGCTAAGAGGATTGTCCTACGAAGAAAGGTTAAGGGAAATCGGCCTGACGACACTAGAGGACAGGAGGGTTAGGGAAGACATGATAACGACATATAAAATACTGCGAGGAATAGATAAGGTGGACAGAGACAGGATGTTCCAGAGAGGGGACACAGAAACAAGGGGTCACAATTGGAAGTTGAAGACTCCTATGAGTCAAAGGGATGTTAGGAAGTATTTCTTCAGTCATAGAGTTGTCAGGAAGTGGAATAGCCTAGAAAGCGACGTAGTGGAGGCAGGAACCATACATAGTTTTAAGACGAGGTTTGATAAAGCTCATGGAGCAGGAGAGAGGACCTAGTAGCAATCAGTGAAGAGGTGGGGCCAGGAGCTATGACTCGACCCCTGCAACCACAAATAGGTGAGTATCTATATATATATATATATATATATATATATATATATATATATATATATATATATATATATATATATATATATATATTATATATATGCAAAAGATCACAGTAAACAGGTGATATCAAAATATGCAAGACAACCACTATGAAAAAATAGAGGAATTCCAAGCGCTTTCGTGACTACTCACATTATCAAGGTACAATTTATATATATATATATATATATATATATATATATATATATATATACATATATAAAAATATATAGGGAGGTACCACCTCTAGAACTATACTGGGGACACTCATCCTCAGAGAAGACAATAAACGTACTTCAGGGAAAACTCAAGGTTCTCCCCGGAAATGTTTGAATGTCTTCTCCTACCAGCCCTATATTCTATATTCTATGTAGACTTTATTTAAAGACAAAATACATTGGCAAAAATTCAATAGGGAGTAGAACAACATAGATAACATCTCAGAGCTACATCTTGAATTCTTCGTCCAGCTCTCCGGCGGTGGGCGGCGTGCCCAGAATGCTGCAGGCATTTTCCCTCTGGATCGCAACACTGAGTCTCTGAAAGAGGAAGCTGGCAGCTCTGTGATCCTTGGTTTCTATGACGAATTTTTCACCCAGGTCTTTGAGGAACTTTAGAGCACACTTGCCCCCTGCTCCAAGGGTCTCCGACCCTATTGGGATGAAGTTATAGCAAGGGGCAAGGCCTTCATATTTGCGGGTCTTCAGGGTCTCCCTGTAGCTGGCAGCTCCACCCCCTTCAGCTTCGGAGTATTGAAAGTAGGTGTCTGCCAATGTGGCGGCAAAGATGTAGTCCCAGGCAGTCTCCTTACCATCCTTCCAGGGTAGCATAGTGGCTCCATCAGGACACTTTTGACTTCCGTCAGACCTCTGTACTTGGGGTTCCCATTGAGCTGGGCAACGGGCTGTGGCGAGGCTTCTCTTTATGATGTCGTTGACTTCCTCATGTCTAGCATACTTCCCTTCTGATGTGTGACACACGAGACCATGAAGTCTGAATTGATTAGCCGTTGCCCTGCCACAAATACACCTATGTTCGGTGAGTATGGGGGCGGCTAGGCGAAGAGCAACACCAATCCGAATGACCTGTGGGTCGAGTAGAGTGCCCAGAGAGGAATTGGGAACATCTAGAAGGAAATCTCCTGAATGCTGTGCCTTCACTGCTAGGAGACAAACTTTGTCCTTTCCTGAAGCGTTGGTGAACATTGTGTTGGCGATTTTTTCCATGCTCGGTTTGTCCCAGTGAGACTGTTTGTGCTCTTTGGGAGGAGCTGGTCTACTGGAGGAGTCGGCAAGGGTGTCCTACCACACGGCTGCTTCAATGAACCTAGGGTCTTGAGCTCCTACCGCACCTCTCAAGCGTTTGGGGACAATCTCCTTGACTAGTCCACTGGAAGCCAAACACTAAGACAGAAATGCAGGTAAAGCTACCTGCGTTGCTTTGCACACCCCTATACCTCACAGTCGCACTGGGAGGGTTGCCTGATCCCATTGCTGATCTTCCAGTGACAGATTCAGTGCCTTCTTAAAGATTGATCTCATGAGTGAGTCATATTTGTTGAGTGTTGGGTTGTCAAAAGAGGGTGCGCACCTCAGGAAGTGAGTCTTGACAGAGTAAGACACTTTGTGAGAAGATACAGGGCATCATGGGCATCAAGATCTCTTATTCTCTCCTCCATTCTCTTCAGGTCATTCAGTTTGTCTTTGAGGACTGTGTCGATGGCCTGACGACCCAGTGGTGTTCCCAAGAGGGTGCTCTTGGATGGAGTGGTAGTAGAGACTTCAGGGAGGATTGTTCGCACAGCACTGATTATTTCCTGGTTTGTTGTGATGATTTCACACTTGGAGGTTGTAGGTCCTCTAACAGGGACTTTCAGTACCTGCCAGAGTGCCACCATCCAGGTACCAGATGTTGAGCTCGCTGCACAGGCTGGAAGTTAGTTCTCTTACTGCCAAGCAGAAGAGAAGTGGAGCGAGTGGGTCACCCTGCTGAACACCCTCTGATGAGGGAATTTCATGTTTGCCAAACAAAAGAATTGAGGGTTTCCTGTAGCCAGCTGAAATGAAGGGAAAAAGACTGGGGAACAAATCACGAACGGCTGGCAAGACCACATCTCTTTTCACCATATTAAAGGCATTTCTAAAGTCAAGTTTGACTATGGCCTTGTCTTCTGGTAAGTCCATGATGTAGGCCCTTGCTGAATGAGCTGCGGCTTCACTGCCTTGAGAGACCCAAAAGCCCAGTTGTTGTGGCTGGAGTAAACTGACAGCTGGCGTGCTGAATAGGTAAAACTTGCGATTTTCGCTTAAATAGCAATGTTCTTCTCGCCGAATAAGGCAAGCGAAAATTTGTGTACGCAATAATTTCGCAAAAATTATTATGAACCTAACGAATTTTTTTTTATTTCATTGTGTTTGTTTATTATTAAATTAATGTAAACTTATCTAAAATATATTTAGTTGGAATAGGCGGCAGGCCAGGATTCGACCCCACGACACATTGTCCCGCCTCAAGAGGCCACACAATGTATATGTCACCTTACCAACTGAGCCATCGAACCTACAAACAACATGAGCCTAGCGAACTAGGCTTATTTCATGTTGCGAGGACACTTGTGGCAGTGGTATGCTCAAGGATTAATTTCAGCCTCCTCCTGTTTGAATACCCGCCTCCACAAGCAGTCTATATAGCAATGAAACCACGAAACAAGTGGTTTTGAATTATTTACCAAACTGCGGCAGGCCAAGATTCGACCTCACAGGAGGAGGCTGAAATTAATCCTTGAGCATACCACCCCCACGAGTGTCTTCGCAACATGAAACAAGCCTAGTTCACTAGGCTCATGTTGTTTGTAGGATCGATGGCTCAGTTGGTAAGGTGACATGTACATTATGTGGCCTCTTGAGGAGGGACAATGTGTCGTGGGGTCGAATCCTGGCCTTCCGCAGTTTGGTAAATGATTAAAACCACTTGTTTCGTGGTTTCATTGATATATATATATATATATAATATATATATATATATATATATATATATATATATATATATATATATATATATATATATATATATATATATATATATATATATATATATATATATATATATTGTGTTCTATATTGTACAGAGGTTATGTTCCATTATAATTACTGTGCAGAAAATAAATTTCTTTATCAGTGTGATTATCTTTACATCACCTAGATTACTAAGTAATCAGTCCTTTCCCTGTGACAATAAAAATATCTTCATAACTGTATATACCTTACTGCAGATTGGTCACAATTTCTTAACATTGCATAAATTTTCAACGTAAATTTCTTGTAGAAATAAATTTTCTGTTGAATAAATAGTAGAAATATTGGAGGATATAGCCCACAATGAGAGTATGTGAGTGAGAAGTGGAAATATTCAAACCTTCGTTCCTGCTTATATCTGGAATTTAATGCACCAACATATAATATAGATGTTTCCAGTAGAAAGACAATGGCACGTGATAAGTAAATTCCTAAATAAAAAAGGAAATAATACTTTTAAAAGGCCCTGTGGCTTAAACGGGAAGGAACATTCTGTTTGTGAAACGCCGTTTCGAGCGAGGTGATAATCTTAAACCTGGCTTCAAAGAAAGTTTTGAACACTAAACCATGTTTTAAGTAAATCTATGAATACTGAACCATGTTTGAAGCAGTGTTGTAAACACTGAACTATGCTTCAAGCAACGTTTAGAACAATGAACCAGGTTTCAAGTGAGAATGTGAATACTAAACCAAATTGTAAGGCAGGGAATCACCATGAAACAAAGATTCAAATTATTGTGAATGCCGGGATGAACGAATTATACACGACTAAAGTATTTTCTCCGTTTACAGTTCACTTTGAATAGACTGCCTTTCACAGCTCATCTTGAACAAATCAGAATCAACAATTCAGCTTATACCATTCACAAGCAAGCTTACACAAACCTTCGTTCTTAATTCAGTTCATAAAAATCACCTTTTATGAAGCTTATACAACTCACCATTCACAATTAAGCACTTCAACATTCAAAACTCAGCCAAAATAAATCATAACACACAAACACAAGCACACACACACACACACACACACACACTGTACCCCGTGTACATCAGACCCATATTAGAGTATACAGCACAAGTATGGAGCTCACACCTGGTCAAGAGCGTCAAGAAATTGGAGAATGCAAAAGTTTGCAACAAGACTAGTCCCGAAGCTAAGGGGTATGTCCAGTGAGGAGAGGTTAAAGGAACTTAACCTGATGATACTGGAGGACAGGAGAGATAGGGGGATACATGATAATGACTGAGAGGAACTGACAAGGTGAACAGAGCCAGAATGTTTCAGAGATGGGACACAGGAACATGAGGGCACAACTGGAAGTTGAAAACACCGATGAGTCATAGGGATGTTAGGAAGTATTTCTTCAGCCTTAGAGTTGTCAAGAAATGGAACAATTTTTAAAGTGAAGTAGTAGAGGCAGGATCCATACACAGCTTTAAAAAGGGGTACGATAAGACTCTTGGAGCCGGGAGAGAGTGAACCTAGTAGCGACCAGTGAAAAGGCGAAGCTGTGAATCGACCCTTGCAACCGCATATAGGTGAGTACATATAGGTGAACACACACACACACACACGGCCCATGATTCACAACGGTACACTCTGAAGCAGTGACTATTAAATCATGTCAGACCAGGTGTCTAGATTCACTCATAATAACATTAGTTCTGGCTTTTGAGTGCCTTATGGCCTCTGAAACGTTATTAAGCAGACGCTTTGTAGATATATTAAGCCCTCACATTTTTTTAAAGTATTTTGCAGAATTCATTTGACCTGATATATCGTGAGTATAAATGGAAATATTTGCTATAGCTCTGTTTGTCTCTCTCTGTCCATTGGTTCTTAACTTTTTCAACGGTGCGTGACTAACAGAAAAGAAATATTAAACAACTTTAAAACAGAAGCAGGTATATCAGCATTTTCATTTTGAAATATTCAGGTAGAATACTGTTCAATTTTACAACCGCTGTTCTGACTTATTCATATATATATATATATATATATATATATATATATATATATATATATATATATATATATATATATATATTATATATATATATATATATATATATATATATATATATATATATGCAAGAAAACCACTATGAAAAATAGAAGAATTCAAGCGCTTTCGTGACTACTCACATTATCAAGGAACTATAAGAGGAAACATGACAAGAAGGGCTTATATAAGGGGCGAGACTACAACCTCACATTCACATCACACTAACAAAGACTACACCTCAAGTAGCGTAACATCGCACGACTCTGTGAAGAGGAAAATAAGAAAGGACCTGAAACTCTTCCCAAGAATTAAGATTAGTCCAATTTATTATTAAATTCTTCCCAAATTTTATTAATTATAAATGAATCCAATTTATATAAACCAAAAGAAATATTCATATTATTTTCAAAACTGCTTTTAATGAAACATGATTCTATTATATTTCTCTCAACCATGGACTTGCTTGATACAACCTTTCTCAGCATTTTGAAAATCAATTGGATGGTTAAAATCTTCACATGAATAAATAGAGCATTAGAATCTTGTCCAGTTCTAATGCTATATTTATGTTGTTTTAATCTTAGTTCAAGACTTTTACCAGTTTGACCAAAATAAACTTTATCGCATATTTTACAGGAATCTTATAGACACATCCGTCAGCATTTTGGGAATTTTTATCAAAAGTCTTTTTACTGTATCAAGATTTTTAAATACAACTTTGATATTAAAATTCTTAAGAAAGGAAGGCATATCAACCAAGTTTTCATGGTAAGGAGAACCAACATATTTTTGGTTGAATAAGGTTGGTTGTCCTTTTGGATTGTAAAAAGTATTCCTAGCTATTTTAAAAGATTTATCAATTATGTTTCTTGGGTATTTTAAATCATTAGCTATTTCATAAATTTTAGAGATTTCTTCATCTATGAACTCTGGACTACAAATACGTAAAGCTCTCAAAAACATTGAAGAAAAAACCGATACTTTAACTCTATCTTGATGTGAAGAGTAATAGTGTACATAGGAACAATTATTTGTAGGTTTTCTGTAAATTTTAAATTTAAAATCAATGTTACCCTTAATAATAAAAACATCTAGGAAGGGCAATGAGTTATTTACTTCGAATTCAACAGTAAAATTTATAGAATGAGCTAAGCTATTTAATTTAACAAGGAAAAGGTTTATATCTACTTCCTTAGGCATAAGGCACAAAATATCATCAACATATCTATACCACTTAGCTCTATTGGGAAGGATAGTGTTAAGCAATCTTGTTTCGAAAAATTCCATATATAAGTTACTAAGAACAGGTGAAAAGGATTTCCCATTGCCATACCAAACTTCTGAGTGTAAAACTCATCATTAAATACAAATTTTGCATCAACAATACAAAGTTTAATAAGTTTAATGATAGTAGGAACTGGCAATGGTAAATCATAATTAACCAGTTCTTCAGATAAGAACCTTAGTAAATAAACAACTGGAACTTTTGTAAACAAGGAGGTAACATCAAAACTAACCATATTGAAATCATTTAAATCAGTCAAGGTGCTTAATTTATCAACTAAATCTAAGTTGTTTTTAACATTAAAATTAGAAATTTTTCCAACAATTGGGCTCAAAATATCAACAAGCCATTTAGAAAGTTTATAAGAAACTGAACCTATAGAGCTAATAATTGGTCTAACAGGATTACCAGGTTTGTATTAATCCATACATATAAGGTAAAGATGGATTAGTGGAAGTAAATTTTTTAATTAATTCATCTTTGCCCTTCAATAGATGTTTTATTGTTTTATTGAAATTGCTGTTGACAGATTCTAAGGGATTCTTTCTAAGTTTAAAATAGGTTTCAAAATCATCTAGGAGGTTATTCATTTTATCTTGGTAATCGGTTTCTTTCATAATTACAATTGCATTAATTTTATCTGCTTTAGTAAGACGCAAATTTTTATTATTCAAAAGTGAATCATAAGACTTAAAAAATCTTTGAGGGCAATTGGGAATATTTTGTTTTAACATTGAGCTATATACCATCCCCTTACTAATATTAATTTCATCAGTGGATAAATCAGAGGATTTTCTAAATTACAAAAGGCTTTTGCAATTTCAACATTATTAAGTTTTTTGAAGTTGCAAAACTTAAACCGAAACCAAGAGCAGCAGTTGTATTTTTATCTAATATTTCATCTGATAAGTTAATTACAAAATTGTTATTAGCGTGCTTTGTCCAATCACTATTTTCAATTAAATTATCTAATTTTCTTTGTAGTTTGTTTTTGAGATTATTACAAATTCTTCTGAGTTTATTATAGCAATGATCCAACATACTATGTTGCCATTCTGATGGAATAGCTTGATAAAAGGAGTATTTTTTGTTTCTCAATATTTTGAATGCTTCTTTCTCCTGTATTTTAGTAATTTCAATATGTTTCTGAAGAATAATTCTCATAAAATCATCAAAAGGACGATCTCTCATGTCAAGGAGTCTATTTGGTAAAAGAGATTTAGGCAAAACTTGTTCATTCAAACAGTCTTTTAAAAAATTAAGTCGAATTTTAAGCTTATGTGACTTGATCAGTGCAGAAGAAAAATGGGAAACAAAAGAAATATGATTAGGAAAGCTTACCGAGAACATTGTGAAGAGTCGTGTGGTATCCATTGATGCAAAAAGATCACAGTAAACAGGTGATATCAAAATATGCAAGAAAACCACTATGAAAAAATAGAAGAATTCCAAGCGCTTTCGTGACTACTCACATTATCAAGGAACTATAAGAGGAAACATGACAAGAAGGGCTTATATAAGGGGCGAGACTACAACCTCACATTCACATCACACTAACAAAGACTACACCTCACAGTAGCGTAACATCGCACGACTCTGTGAAGAGGAAAATAAGAAAGGACCTGAAACTCTTCCCAAGAATTAAGATTAGTCCAATTTATTATTAAATTCTTCCCAAATTTTATTAATTATAAATGAATCCAATTTATATAAACCAAAAGAAATATTCATATTATTTTCAAAACTGCTTTTAATGAAACATGATTCTATTATATTTCTCTCAACCATGGACTTGCTTGATACAACCTTCTCAGCATTTTGAAAATCAAACCTGGTAATCCTGTTAGACCAATTATTAGCTCTATAGGTTCAGTTTCTTATAAACTTTCTAAATGGCTTGTTGATATTTTGAGCCCAATTGTTGGAAAAATTTCTAATTTTAATGTTAAAAACAACTTAGATTTAGTTGATAAATTAAGCACCTTGACTGATTTAAATGATTTCAATATGGTTAGTTTTGATGTTACCTCCTTGTTTACAAAAGTTCCAGTTGTTTATTTACTAAGGTTCTTATCTGAAGAACTGGTTAATTATGATTTACCATTGCCAGTTCCTACTATCATTAAACTTATTAAACTTTGTATTGTTGATGCAAAATTTGTATTTAATGATGAGTTTTACACTCAGAAGTTTGGTATGGCAATGGGAAATCATCTTTCACCTGTTCTTAGTAACTTATATATGGAATTTTTCGAAACAAGATTGCTTAACACTATCCTTCCCAATAGAGCTAAGTGGTATAGATATGTTGATGATATTTTGTGCCTTATGCCTAAGGAAGTAGATATAAACCTTTTCCTTGTTAAATTAAATAGCTTAGCTCATTCTATAAATTTTACTGTTGAATTCGAAGTAAATAACTCATTGCCCTTCCTAGATGTTTTTATTATTAAGGGTAACATTGATTTTAAATTTAAAATTTACAGAAAACCTACAAATAATTGTTCCTATGTACACTATTACTCTTCACATCAAGATAGAGTTAAAGTGTCGGTTTTTTCTTCAATGTTTTTGAGAGCTTTACGTATTTGTAGTCCAGAGTTCATAGATGAAGAAATCTCTAAAATTTATGAAATAGCTAATGATTTAAAATACCCAAGAAACATAATTGATAAATCTTTTAAAATAGCTAGAATACTTTTTACAATCCAAAAGGACAACTAACCTTATTCAACCAAAAATATGTTGGTTCTCCCTTACCATGAAAACTTGGTTGATATGCCTTCCTTTCTTAAGAATTTTAATATCAAAGTTGTATTTAAAAATCTTGATACAGTAAAAGACTTTTGATAAAAAATTCCCCAAAATGCTGACGGATGTGTCTATAAGATTCCCTGTAAAATATGCGATAAAGTTTATTTTGGTCAAACTGGTAAAAGTCTTGAACTAAGATTAAAACAACATAAATATAGCATTAGAACTGGACAAGATTCTAATGCTCTATTTATTCATGTGAGAGATTTTAACCATCCAATTGATTTTCAAAATGCTGAGAAGGTTGTATCAAGCAAGTCCATGGTTGAGAGAAATATAATAGAATCATGTTTCATTAAAAGCAGTTTTGAAAATAATATGAATATTTCTTTTGGTTTATATAAATTGGATTCATTTATAATTAATAAAATTTGGGAAGAATTTAATAATAAATTGGACTAATCTTAATTCTTGGGAAGAGTTTCAGGTCCTTTCTTATTTTCCTCTTCACAGAGTCGTGCGATGTTACGCTACTGTGAGGTGTAGTCTTTGTTAGTGTGATGTGAATGTGAGGTTGTAGTCTCGCCCCTTATATAAGCCCTTCTTGTCATGTTTCCGCTTATAGTTCCTTGATAATGTGAGTAGTCACGAAACGCTTGGAATTCTTCTATTTTTCATAGTGGTTTTCTTGCATATTTTGATATCACCTGTTTACTGTGATCTTTGCATATATATATATATATATATATATATATATATATATATATATATATATATATATATATATATATAGGTACAAAAGATTTAAAGATACATGTATATATATATATATATATATATATATATATATATATATATATATATATATATATATATATAATACAGCTAGTTTTCTGTTCCAGCGACTCAGCGCTGCTGTTCAGAGGGGTAATGCATGCTGTATTTTGGAACGCTCCCCAGCTCTGAGGAGCTGGATGAGATTTTCGCATTATAATCAGTGACAAACATGTAACAATATGTACTAGGTGGTTGAGGTGGTTCGGACATGTAGAGAGAATGGAACGAAACAGAATGACTTCGAGAGTGTATAAATCTGTAGTGGAGGGAAGGCGGGGTAGTGGTCGGCCTAGGAAAGGTTGGAGGGAGAAGTTAAAAAAAATTTTGTGTGCGAGGGGCTTGGATTTCCAGGAAGCATGCGTGAGTGTATGTGATAGAGTGAATGGAGACAAATGGTTTTTAATACTTGACGTGCTGTATATATATATATATATATATATATATATATATATATATATATATATATATATATATATATATATATATATACACTCCTGACTTAAGTCTATTTCTCCCCACTGAAACTCACCTACCAACTTCAGCTTTGTTACACTATAAGCAATCATCTCTTATCATCCGCAATACATCCACGCACATTCAAACATCCCAATTCTCTGGAAATTTTGAAAATTCAAGTTTTTCTTCTTCTGTTTTTTAGTAAATGTGTACAGGAGAGGGGGTTACTAGCCCATTGCTCCCGGCATTTTAGTCGCCTCATACGACACACATGGCTTAAGGAGGAAAGATTCTTTTCCACTTCCCCATGGACAATAGAGAAAATAAAGAAGAACAAGAGCTATTAAGAAAAAAGAAGAAAAACCTAGATGTGTGTATGTATATATATGCATGTGTATGCCAGTGTAGTGTGACCTAAGTGTAAGTAGAAGTACCAAGATATACCTTTTATCCAGCGTGTTTATGAGACAAAAAAAGACACCAGCAATCCTACCATCATGTAAAACAGTTTCAGGTTTCTGTTTCACAGTCACCTGGCAGGACGGTAGTACCTCCCTGAGTGGTTGCTGTCTACCAACCTACTACCGGTTGTTGAGGTGGTTCGGACATGTAGAGAGAATGAAACGAAACAGAATGACTTCGAGAGTGTATAAATCTGTAGTGGAGGAAAAGCGGGGTAGGGGTCGGAAATGGAAAGGATGGAGGGAGGGGGTAAAGGAGGTTTTGTGTGCGAGGGGCTTGGATTTCCAGCAAGCATGCGTGAGCGTATTTGATAGAAGTGAATGGAGACAAATGGTTTTTAATACTTGACGTGCTGTTGGAGTGTGAGCAAAGTAACATTTATGAAGGGATTCAGGGAAACCGGCAGGCCGGACTTGAGTCCTGGAGATGGGAAGTACAGTGTCTGCACTCTGAAGGAGGGGTGTTAATTTTGTAGTTTTATAACTAGTGTGAAGCACCCCTCTGGCAAGACAGTGATGGAGTGAAAGATGAAAGTTTTTCTTTTTCGGGCCACCCTGCCTTGGTGGGAATCGGCCGATGTGTTAATAATTATATATATATATATATATATATATATATATATATATATATATATATATATATATATATATATATATCTTTCAACACGACGGCCGTTTCCCACCGAGGCAAGGGGGCCCAAAAGGAAAAACGAAAGTTTCTAATTTTACATTTAGTAATATATACAGGAGAAGGGGTTACTAGCCCCTTGCTCCTGGCATTTTAGTCGCCTCTTACGGCACGTATGGCTTACGGAAGAAGAATTCTGTTCCACTTCCCCATGGAGATAAGAGGAAATAAGAACAAGAACTAGTAAGAAAATAGAAGAAAACCCAGAGGGGTGTGTATATATATGCTTGTACATGAATGTGTAGTGTGATCCAAGTGTAAGTAGAAGTAGCAAGATGTACCTGAAATCTTGCTTGTTTATGAGACAGAAAAAAGACACCAGCAATCCTACCATCATGTAAAACAATTACAGGCTTTCGTTTTACACTCACTTGGCAGAACGGTAGTACCTCCTGGTACTACCGCATATATATATATATATATATATATATATATATATATATATATATATATATATATATATATATATATATAATATATATATATATATATATATATATATATATATATATATATATATATATAATATATATATATATATATATATATATATATATATATATATATATATATATATATATATATATATATATATATATATATATATATATATGCTTAGCAATTCGCAAACGGGCGAAGTTATTTACAAACATTATATCTGAGTCCACAGTAGGATTCGAACCTACAAACTTTGCATCAAAGTACTGCGTACTTTGATGCAGTATTTTATTAATGAAAATAAGATACCAGACATATTAAGCAAATATCCTGAATTTGCTTGCAGCTGATAAGTCAATTGTAGATAAATAACTAGACGTACTCATGTTAACCCTTCTGGGGCCTAGCTACTAGACCTTCTGAATATCCATGTGTCCTTGCCTCCACAGGTGGGTCATGGGGGTGCACAATAAACTAATAAACTAGCCGCTTCTGTGGCAAAATCTAAATGTAATCTAATCTTCCAGAAGATTTTATACAGTTAACATTTATTTAATACTATTAGTTATTATATCATAGCATATCATTTTTTCTTTTTGAAATGAACTCATTTTTATTAAATCTATATACCGTCGAGTACAAACGGTATAAAACCATAAAAAAGCCATTTTGAATATTTTCTTACCTTTGGTAATGATCTTAAACTCCTGAGCGTCTCTTTAACGTCACTTACTGAGCCAGAGCAGTTAGTCTTACACCTTAGCCTGAGCTGCTGTTGCACCAGTCTGGTACTGCTGCTACACCAGTCTGGTACTGCTGCTACACCAGTATGGTACTGCTGCTATACCAGTCTGGTACTGCTGCTACTCCAGTCTGGTACTGCTGCTACACCAGTACTGCTGCTACACCAGTACTGCTGCTACACCAGTACTGCTGCTACACCAGTACTGCTGCTATACCAGTCTAGTACTGCTGCTACACCAGTCTGGTACTGCTGCTACACCAGTATGGTACTGCTGCTATACCAGTCTGGTACTGCTGCTACTCCAGTCTGGTACTGCTGCTACACCAGTATGGTACTGCTGCTATACCAGTCTAGTACTGCTGCTACACCAGTCTGGTACTGCTGCTATACCAGTCTAGTACTGCTGCTACACCAGTACTGCTGCTACACCAGTACTGCTGCTATACCAGTACTGCTGCTACACCAGTACTGCTGCTACACCAGTATGGTACTGCTGCTATACCAGTCTGGTACTGCTGCTATACCAGTCTGGTACTGCTGCTACACCAGTCTGGTACTGCTGCTATACCAGTCTGGTACTGCTGCTATACCAGTCTGGTACTGCTGCTACACCAGTCTGGTACTGCTGCTATACCAGTCTGGTACTGCTGCTATACCAGTATGGTACTGCTGCTATACCAGTCTGGTACTGCTGCTACACCAGTCTGGTACTGCTACTATACCAGTCTGGTACTGCTGCTACACCAGTCTGGTACTGCTGCTATACCAGTTTGGTACTGCTGCTATACCAGTCTGGTACTGCTGCTATACCAGTCTGGTACTGCTGCTACACCAGTCTGGTACTGCTGCTACACCAGTCTGGTACTGCTGCTATACCAGTATGGTACTGCTGCTATACCAGTCTGGTACTGCTGCTACACCAGTCTGGTACTGCTGCTATACCAGTATGGTACCTCTGCTATACCAGTTTGGTACTGCTGCTACACCAGTCTGGTACTGCTGCTATACCAGTCTGGTACTGCTGCTACACCAGTCTGGTACTGCTGCTATACCAGTCTGGTACTGCTGCTATACCAGTCTGGTACTGCTGCTACACCAGTCTGGTACTGCTGCTATACCAGTCTGGTACTGCTGCTATACCAGTATGGTACTGCTGCTATACCAGTCTGGTACTGCTGCTACACCAGTCTGGTACTGCTGCCATACCAGTCTGGTACTGCTGCTATACCAGTCTGGTACTGCTGCTATACCAGTCTGGTACTGCTGCTACACCAGTACTGCTGCTACACCAGTACTGCTGCTACACCAGTACTGCTGCTACACCAGTACTGCTGCTACACCAGTACTGCTGCTACACCAGTACTGCTGCTACACCAGTACTGCTGCTACACCAGTACTGCTGCTACACCAGTACTGCTGCTACACCAGTATTGCTGTTACACCAGTCTGGTGTTGCTGCTACAACAATCTGAAATTGCTGTTACTGCAACGGAAGATTAAGAAAGATTTGCAGCAGCAACAACAACAATAGTAGGAACAACAGCAGCAGCAACAACAATAGTAGGAACAACAGCAGCAGCAACAACAATAGTAGGAACAACAGCAGCAACAACAACAATAGTAGGAACAACAGCAGCAGCAACAACAATAGTAGGAACAACAGCAGCAGCAACATTAACAATAACAGCAACAACAACAGGAACATCAACAAAGATACAAAAATAAAAAAGGGGGGATTTAGAACAATATTAGTGTAACGAATAATTGTATTCCTTTATATTTTTGAATATAATTTCCCCTCAACATATATCCGAATTATAAAGTGTAAATTAATTGGAAGTTAAGTGGTGTAAAGAGCTCTATCGAGAGGTGAAGTAGTAGTTGGCACTTTTCCCTGTATGACAAGGGGAGATATGATCCCCACATACAAGATGATTAGGGGCATTTAGAGAGCACATAAAGATAAATTAATTGACTTTGAAGAACCAAACAAGAGAGGGTAAAGTCTTTGAACATCTAGATTTACCAAAGAGGCCTAGGAAAACACATTTACAGTATAATGCTCACGTTAAACGAGCTGGGCGAGGAGTCCGTGGAAGCAAACTCCATACGTGCTTGTAGAAGTAAATGTGATAATGCATAATAAAGCTATGTAGTAGACTGAAGGGTGAAATATAAGGCTTGAAAGAGGATCGCAACCCCAGACGACACTACGGAGTAAACACACACACAATCTCGCCATGGGTTCTGAAGGAGGGAGTAAAACCACAGTATGCACCGCCTCCTAAAATCTACAACGTCAGCCCACTGCTAGAGGTGTGGAAGACGGCAAAAGTTAACCCAGTAAAAACATGTACCATTAAAACAAAGACCAGCGTAAATGACATGCATACTATGTAAGGTAATGGGGAAGATAATCAAAAGATTTGTAAAGCACCTGGAAAAGAGTAATCTCATAAATAACAAGCACGGTTCAGGAGATGGTAAATCGTGTTTGACAAACCTACAGGAGTTCCAAAGCAACATAACAGAAGTGAAACTAAAGATAGAGAGATGGGTAGACTTTAAGGTCTTTAGGCAGTGCTGTACAAGAGACTAAAAAAATAACTGGAGTAGGCAAGAATAACATGGGAAAGTGCTATAATGCATCAAGGAATACCCAACAGGAAAACAAAGGAAGGGGGGGAGGTGACAAGTGGTGTTCCACAAAGATCAGTATTGGGACTGGTGTACGTGAACGACATGCCAGAACAGAGTGTCTGATGTATCCCTGTTTGCAGATAATGTGAAACTAATGAGAAGAATGAGAACCGGTGAGGACAAGGAACGCAACAAATGGACTTCAACAAGCTGCAAAATTGGTCTGATAAGTGGTTATTGGAATTAAACCCCAGCAAGTGAAAGGTTATAAAAATTGGTGAAGGGAATAAAAAAAATATCCAGAAACGAAGTTGGTGGCAAATGTTGCAATTCTCACTCTAGAAAGACCTTATGATGAGCATATTATTAAACATATTGCCTGAGACGCCCATCAACTGAATAATTTCAACAGTTATATTGAAAATGGTATAAAACACAGGCAAGTTGATGATTAAGACACATGGGCAACAGTGGCGTATCTTTAATGTTGAAATATTTCGCCTACACAGTAGGCTTCTTCAGTCACTATTATACCTGCTGCCTCTGTATTTGGCTGACAAAGCCTACGGTGTAGGCGAAACGTTTCAACAATAAAGATACCCAACTGCTACACATGTGTCTTAATCATCAACTTCAACAGCATATGAGGGATACACAAATCTAAGATCAGCTTTCATGAATCTCAACAAACATTCATTCACGACATATACGACATAGATGAGGCCCATCTTGAAGTATCTAGCACCAGCATGGAACCCCAACCTGATCAAGAATGTAAAAAAAAAAAAAAAAAAAAGTGAAGAGCGAGGCTTGAACCAAAGTTAAAGGCGTGAATTATGAGAAACTAAAGCAGCTAAACCTGATGGAATTAGAGGACAAAAAACTCATAAGAATTGCTATGGTGGACAGGGACAGCCTGCTCCAGATGAGGAACGCTATTATACGTGGGTACAAATGGAAGTTGAAAACATACATTAGCTATGAGGAAGTGAGGAAAATGGTTAGGAAGGGAAATGATTTGGACAATAAAGTGGTAGATGCAAGATCTATACACAGCTTGAAAAATGGGAATGATAGGCTCACGAGGCTAGGGAAAAGCTGGGATTCGACCTCTATTACCACCAAGTGAGTTCAAATAAGCGCACACACACACACACTTTAATACTGACTAGCGAAGAGCCGGGGTCAGGAGCTATGAATCGACCCCTGCAACCACATATAGGTGAGGAGGTGAGCACACACACAAGAAACAGGAAGGACAAAGCTTTGAACCTCTTTTTTCCGTCTTTTTTGAGAGAGGCAGTAACAGGGAAGAATTTTTTTCATCTTTCACGCCCACACTATCGAATCCACAAGCCAGCAGCAAGAGAGCCCCTCAGCTCAAAGGCAGCGGGGAAAGCCAGAAAGGCAGCCGGGAAAGCCAGAAAGGCAGCCAGTCTCTTGTGTGACTAATCAATGCCGCAACACGTCCAAAGAAGAAATTGGAAATACCACGATTTTTTTTTTTGCCTGAAAATCTTCAAAGAGACTGCAACACTGCCGTTTATTTTGTGCAAGATCTTGAGAGGTATGCGTTATTGTTCGTTGGTTGGTCTAAAACTCTTTTTCGTTATGCATCATTGTTACCTGGTGAAGGTTTTTCGTCATGAATTGTTTAATTTCTTTCTATTTTTGTTTTGATATTTTTAGCTTTACTAGCGAGTTCATACTTTTTTAATATGTTTTTTAAATTACATGGATTTTATTACACGAGGGGGAAAGTGAAAAATTATCTATACAAAAGTGCTTCAGTAAGTGTAAACTAGAGTTACATTCATGCCGACTTAGCTTTTTTGCATTCTAGATGCAATTTGGTCACTGTGCCATCAAAGAAAGGTATCCACGTATTGCATAACCTCAAGGGCGGACTATTATTTCTTCTAATTTCATAATACTTGACTTCTCAAAACCCTGTTACCCCATATGGGGGGGGATGGGGATGGTGGAAGTGCTGGGTGTGACACCGACCGTTGGCTCACATTCTGAGAGCCAGCAGCAGAGGACAGACCCACACTGCGCTATTCTGAGAAAACTTCTTCCCCTCACTTCTTCAGTTGCAGCCTTGCAACATTGCATAGCACCTGATGACGCACTGAGAAGTGTGAAAGTACTTGAGCTAAAGATTTCCACCCTCCGTGGCTTGTCTTGCATAGTTAGGATCGCCTGTCTGCGATTGCTTGCATATATATATATATATATATATATATATATATATATATATATATATATATATATATATATATATATATATATATCACATACACACAAATATCAAAACATCACTACGAGCGTGTGTGGCGTTGAAACATTATATAAATAACTGATGTAGATTTACGTCTGATAATTACAAATGTTCAACAATTCCAAGTGTATTGACACTTCATCCCGAGTATGATGAAGTCTCAAATTAACATACGGTTAAATGCATGTTGATGACACGAGTGTGTTGATGAGAGTATTGATGACACGAGTATGTTGATGATATCAGGTTAATGTAGAAGTTGCAGTCACTTTGCGACTCAATACTGTCACAATACTGTCAGAACACACAGGTGTCATTGTCTCACCCGTCAGCTCGCCTTAGACTAGAGTCGCTGCTACTAGCACCTTCGTAATGGGAACTACAGCCTCCGTAATTACGGCCACTTTAAATAGGTGGGCCTAGACCAATACTGTTTCAGAGAACATTCTACTGTGGATAAGACCGTGGGAGAGGACGAAATTATTGTGATCCTAGCTCGGGTTTTATTAAATATATAATGAATAAACACAGTAAAGTCAGAAACTTAATGCCTATACGCACTTAACCAGAGAGAGACACATTGGCCTGGGGGTACAAACTGAACAACAGTCACCATTATTATATATTCCATATGATCACTAAACCTTTACTGATCATACAGCGCTTGTGTAATGAGATAAGGCACTCTACAAAATACTGAGAACATGCAAAATGAGGGCAAATCATTGGATGGTTAATGGAGGTATAAAGCTTATCGACTACTCAAAGTGCCATTAAGGCTGCATATCACCTCGTCAAAATCGGTAAAGAATATTTTAACACTAAAAATAATTATCAAAGAAAACTCAGTGTATATATACTTATATACACCGAAATATATTGTAGACCTGTCGGTGTATATATCCTGTAGCAAATGCGTGAATATTTATCTTTATACGAATTAAGACTCTGTGCCCAAAAAGAAGCCGACCTGGGCCTTCCTTTTCCCAGGTCGTTGGTTCAGCGCTTCTATTTGATTATAATAATAATTCCCAGGTCGTCATCATATTAGGTTAGACATGAGTACATAGGGTCTGAATTCGTGCCGGTGGATTACTAAATTGTACTAGTATCTTTGTTTAATGTAGAGAGTTTATTAAAAAATATTGACATAAAATATTGCAGTAGGATAAAAACAGCATTCTAAATCATAGCGATAAGGAATGCGTTGATGACAACTGTTGCAGACAAGAATGTGTTGATGACAAGGGTGTGTTGATAACAATGGTGTGTTGATGACACGATTTTACTGATAAGAGAAGGTTTATAAATAACAAAAAAGGCACAATACCGTGACTGGAACAATACACACACAACCCGCACATATAAAAGGGAGGAGCTTACGACGACGTTTCGGCCCGACTTGGACCATTTACAGTCACACTAACGGTTAGTGTGACTTTGTAAATGGTCCAAGTCGGGCTGAAACGTCGTCGTAAGCTCCTCCCTTTTATATGTGCGGGTTGTGTGTGTAAGAGAAGGTTTGTTGATGCAGAGAGCACGAGGGTCATTAAAGTCGGTTGGGGTATTGGACAAGATCCGGCAAGAAACAGGACAAGTGTTTCCTGACGCGGGTCTTAGTCATATGATGACCCCCCACTGAAGCTTCTGGTCATCTGATCAAGGCCTTTCGCTGGCTTACCAGTCCACCCCTATAAAATTAAAAATTCATAAGGTTGCAGTCTACCTCTTCCAGTGACTCATCTTTTAATTCCCAAAATATTTTTTAAACAGACACAGACACTAGCATAATATTCCACCAGTAATGATCTGATGACTCTCCAGCTTTGTTAATATCCGCTAAACCCTTGGCATCTGAGTACACAGTAGCAACGCTCTTATCAGACCAGTAAGATGACTTGAGCTTCCTGGATGAAGGGATCAATGTGTTTCCATTCCGGAGGCGGGACTTTAAGTTTGTTGTTAAGAGGAATGCAGGGGATTATGGAGCGTGTAACCAGACTCTCGAGCTGACTTTCTACCTACACACAAGAGCATGTCTAGAGAGCCAGTTCTCTGCAGAGACTGAAATTAGCATCTCAAAACGCTAAGCCTGCATTAAGGAACATTAAGAAAAGCTGCATCATAGTGTGATGAGCACTTGTCAGTGGCTGGATATGAGCGCGTTGGAGACAGAGACAAGAAGAAAAGCTCGTATGTATATTTCGACCTGCAAAAGAGATCGTATCTGCTGAAGAGGATCTCATTTGAAAGACGAAATGTAAAAACAAACTTTTTTTCCTATTTTTTGTCCCCATGTTTGATACAGCCTTCCAAAGATGAAAGAGAACGAGATATATTACACTCGCTGTGACTGATTCTTCACCCTCGGGACAGTCACCGTCCATTACTAATTTCTAGTTCTCCGTCTATACGATAGTCATCGTGAGTCACTAGTGACTGGTTCTCTACCCACGGGACAGTTACCTTGGGTCCCTCATTAATACATCCCCACCCCCCCACACTGAACAGTCACCGTGGGCCCCTCATGACTATATATCCCCCATAATGAAGTGGGTCTCTGATGATTGGCTCTCCCCTACAATGTACAGTCACAGTGGGTCACTGATAACTACCTTTCCTCACACTGTACGTTCAACATGGGTCCCTAGTGACTGGCTCGCCCCTACTCTGTCCAGTCATCATGGGTCCCTGGTGACTGCCTCTCCCCCACGGACCAGTCTTTGTCCTCATGGGTAGTTATATCAAGTTTTATGACCGTAATTTAGGAACAATATCACATAATAACATGTAATTTTAGAATCTTACTCAATTATTCATCAAAGTGAGATCATTTATCCATCATGCTGGAAGAGAGAGTACAATCTCGTACCTCAAACTTAAAACGAAGAAAAAATAATTGAATTTTAGATACGTAAATTAAACAAAACACATGAAGAGTAAGTCGCATTAAAGTAACAGCAATTATTTACAAACAATTCTTTGAAGAGGAATCTATAAACAAGGTTTCGGATGGGCCAAAACCTCGTCTAAAGTTACCTGTCCAAAGTGCATTTATTGCAACTTCCAGCAGCTATAAATATACACCTGCACTATAATACTTAGGAAAGTATATGATAAACTGAACATTGAAGACGGTACACTACAACCACAACTTTGTTCATGTAACTACAACACTAAAGACGGTACACTACAACCACAACTTTGTTCATGTAACTACAACACTAAAGACGGTACACTACAACCACAACTTTGTTCATGTAACTACAACACTAAAGACAGTACATTACAACCACTTCTCTTCATGTAATTAAAGACAGTACATTACAACCACTTCTCTTCATGTAATTAAAGACAGTGCATTACAACCACTTCTCTTCATGTAACTACAAACACTGAACTCTTCATATAAATTACAAGGTTAACTACTAACATGTGATTACAAGTAAGCAATTACACTCCATTCTGCCGCCTCCCTCACCACGTTTGCAAATTCAGGGAAATTCAGGGAATTCCAAGGAGAGTGTCCTGATGCTGAAGGGCTCTTGATCCAAGGAATTGCATATGTCCTCTGCCTCCTTGAGTCAAATCTGATTGCTTCCTATTCCCGGGGTGTTGTATATTATGTAACCATGACGGCTTTAGCGAAATACTACTACTATCACTACTACTACTATTACTATTACTACCACCACTCTTACTACTACTAGCTGCTCTGTCAACCATGAATCATACTTTTGATCTAATGATACTTTTCTGAGACGGCATTTCTTTGGAATCTCGGTACTGAGAATATCTCCAACTGCATTGTTAAATCTTTGGCCTAACATATAGGCCTGACTTAATTCTGCTAGTGAACCCTGCCCTCGTGTGACCACGTCTTCAACTACTGCATCGTTTTTAAACTTTTTTTACATCTCCAGTGCTAATATTCTATCCCACCTTGTAGGTATAACTTACTACCAAGCGTGACTGTCTTGAGCGGCTGCAGGTGTCCGCCTCTTCCACTGGAACCAGTTTAAAAAATCTTCGTCCTAATACCTCTGTATTAAATAGACAAAGGTTGCTGCGCGACCGAAACGTCCCTCAGGGGGCCTGGACTTCCAGCAAGCATGCGTGAGCGTGTTAGGAGCGAGTGGAGACAAATGGTTTTTATGACTTGATATGCTGTTGGAGTATAAGCAAAGTAACATTTATGAAGGGACTCAGGGAAACTGGTTAACCGGACTTGAGTCCTACAGGTGGGAAGTACAGTGGCTGCGCTCTGAAAGAGGGGGTGTTGATGTTATAGTTTTTTTAACTGTAGTGTAGGCGCACCTCTGGCAAGAGAGTGATGAAGTAAATGATGGTGAAAGTGTTTCTTCTTTTTCAGGTCACCCTGCCTTGGTGGGAAACGGTCGACGTGATGTTTATTTATATATATATATATATATATATATATATATATATATATATATATATATATATATATATATATATATATAAAACAATATACATATACACAGAATATACACTTAAGGATTAGTAGTACATTCCAATATGTGAATATAGGCATATAATCAATATACACCTACGTATAAACCTCAAAACGCACAGCTGCACACTAGCGAGCTCATCACAGATACACAGTGTACTTGCATCCTCCTTGAGGTAATCCCGACCCTTGTTTGGTTAGGATTTCAGTCAAGTGGATCCTCTTAAAGGCGATACAACTCCACAAACGAGAAACTCAACCAATCGTATCCATCGCAAATACATTTGGGAGAAAAACCATTGCGTTTAATCATTTTAATAAAGAATCAACTGGGAATATATATATATATATATATATACTATATACTATATATATGTCGTGCCGATTAGGTAAAACTGGTCAATTAGCAAGAACTCATCTAAAATTAAGTCCTTTCTAAAAATTTCTCTTATACGTTTAAAGATATATTTTTTTCATTTATGTTAATGTAAGAATTTATAATTTTGTACCAAGAGAAACTTTGAAAACCTACTTAACCTTATTACAACAAGCGCAATTTAATTTAGCCTAACCCAACTAAATATATTTTAGATACGTTAACATTAATTGAATAATAAACAAACACAATGAAATATATTTTTTTCGTTATGTTCAGAATGATTTTGGCGAAATTATTGCATACACAAATTTTCACTTGTCTTATATGGCAAGGTGAGCGTTGTTATTTAAGCCAAAATAGCAAGTTGTACCTAATCGGCACGACATATATGTATATATATATATATATATATATATATATATATATATATATATATATATATATATATATATATAAATACTGTTACTATTATTAATAATGGTACAAACAATTATGACACAAACATTTATAGTGACAACCATTTATAATAGCACAAACTTTTATAACGAAAACGCACTAATGTTTATAATTGCAAAAATGTCTAAATTAGCACAAATGTTTATAACACAAATGTTTATGGCACAAACGTTTATAATAAAAAATTATGGCACAAAAATTCAAAACAGAAACGTTTATAATGGCACAAATATTTTTTAATGATACTAACATTGATGTGGCATGCAAAGAGTACGTTACATTTATTCAGTGTATGTACACACTCCCATATAGGCTGCCTCCCCATGGTTAAATCTGTACCTTGGTTCAGCCAATCATAATATGGGTCTGACAATTGCGAAGGTGATGTGGTATCACTTACAATTCACTCCTGCCAGATTCATCCAGCTGCTGGTTGAAGCACGGTGGTCTCTCTGTTTTTGGCTGTTGTTGTTTGCCTTGACTTACCGTTGTATACTTATATTTCCTACTGCTGTACATAGTGTATATTGTGTACATACATCTGTTCATACTTGGTGAAGGAAAATACAATTCAAAGATCACTGCTGTGTTTATTTTCGCTCCAAGCTCCCTTTACGGCCAGGTTAACAGGCCTTGATTACCTGGGGTCGCAATAATTGATACTGCTCCAAACCTTTACAGTGGCACCGACGATTATAATAGAACAATCGTTTATTGTGGCACAAACGATTATAATGGCACAAACGCTTATAACGGCACAAATATTTATTATGGCACAATGCTTGTTATGGCTGGAAACGTTTATATTGTACATCGATTCCAAATCTGTTTTCGGTTATCTTGTAACACGTCCCTCTATCTTTTAGTACGTCTAATTATCATCTAGCACTTCTAGTTATCTTCTACCACTTCAAGTTATCTTTTATTACGTCTAGTTATCGAATATGACTGGTGTTAATTTCAGAACAATATCTGATAATAATCACACATTACAGCGTAATTCCCGCAAACGTTATACACACAGTACACTTTTTGTTATGTTTATATAGTACACATCTACGAAAAAATATGTCAATATTTTGGAAAGCTGCGGGTTTTTCATTATGTAAATCCTTTAACATTAAGTGGATTGTGAAATGGAAGCAGTTATATTTTTGGCCGACTGGAAAAAAAAAACATTTTTTGGTACCCAAGGAAAACAACGTAACCAAACCTTACGTACCTAACGCAGAATTTCACTAAAAATCTTGGTTAGGTTACGTGTTGGGTTCTGTATTTGCACAATAATCTAAAAACATTACGAGTACGAATTTCTTTTGTAAACTTTGTCCGGGCTGGTAAAGATTTTCCATTGCCAGAGTGTGTTGATGGAAGCGTTCCTCCCTGCTTGTCACTCATCACGCCAAGGTTTTCGGGGAAGAAATCAAAACAGAAATGTGAAAAATCTGTTCTCAAAGACATACGACAGCTTTTCTTTTATATGTATTGATCAGCTTTTGGATTCCATCTTTGTATGCGGGAGAATTTTGGTCACCCAAAGTTTCTACAAATGAATTTGCAAGCCTAGTATGCTTTTAGTTGTAATATACAGAGGCTTTCATCAAATCCTTCATCCTGTAGTATGAGCTGCTGACATAACAATGTCAGTATTACTTTTACCCTTCAGAAGCATGATGAAGAATGGGTTGATGTAAATCACATTAAAGAATAAATAAAGTATACATAGGATAAAACATACAGTACATTAAAAAAATACAACACACACATATTTCTTAGTGTTAATTTTAACATTATAAGATACTTAAGACGCTGATTACAAATCAGTATTGTTTTTTTTTCCAAGAAGTTTGTGATGAGACCGATCAAATATGAATGATTACTCAAATTTTTATAATTATGGTAAAAACCAAGAAATAGACGTGCTGGAGGAAAAACGAAACCCGGTTTGGAATCATCGCTCTAGGAGCTATCTAGCCAACCTGAAATATTAAGATTTTATTAACTTTTCCCTAAAACACAGTTTAGAGGCTCTTGCAAGTTTCATTTAAAGTTATGTCAATTTATATGTTTTACACAACACATCATCAATTCTGTCATTTATATGCATATAGCAGCAAGAATTTCAGATGTGTCTGATGAAAATTACACTTTTGCCAGTGTTATTATCATCATTCTTTAGATTTCATCCAAGGAAGAGGAGGCCTCTCACTACACTCAGCGTGAGGTTGCAACATACACTCATCTTGTCTTCAAGTTTGTTTGTGCCACTGAACAAGGTTCATTAAACTTTTGTGTATACTTTATGCTGCCAACAGACATATGAACGTATTGACAACCTGATGCACAGACACGCACAAGGAATGCAATTCCCTCTCCCCCTATCGGTGGCGATGGTGAATACATTTTCTTTTATCAGCTTTGATTTCAGTTTAGATAACATGTAAATGCAATAATGGAAAATGGAAATCTATATTCACAAAGCCGATAAAAGCGTACACACATACACACACTAAAACACACGCACTAAACACACACGCATGCATACACACACACAAACACACACACACACATACACACACTCAGATGAGTCAAAGGGATGTTAGGAAGCATTTCTTCAGCCACAGAGTAGTCAGGAAGTGGAATAGTCTAGAGAAAGATATAGTGGAGGCAGGAACCATACATAGTTTTAAGACAAGGTATGATAAAGCTCATGGAGCAGGGAGAGCAGAGACCTAGTAGCAGACAGCGAAGAGGCGGGGCCAGGAGCTGAGTCTCGACCCCTGCAACCACAATTAGGTGAGTACAATTAGGTGAGTACACACACACACACTCAGACTTTTACCAAATTTCCACTGCCTTCATCCCCCTCTCCATCTCCCAAATATGTTATTCCCTGACATCAGATACAGCAATACAAAACCCCAAAATTCCTTATCTAATTGCTATATCTCCAACCTTGCCCTTAACCCCATCCTTCTTCCCCCAGCTCCTGCATAGACCTTTTTATCTGGCCAGACATCAGGAAATGGCCAGATGCAACAAGAAGAGATAAGTAGAGGATTAAAGGTCTGGTACAGAAATGAGTATGACTGTGCAATTAAAAGCTGTAAAGTGACTGGTTGGTTAATTGGGTTTCCAACCTATCCAACATACAAAGGGCCGTTAAGGCTGCATGTAACCTGTTTCCCACCAGTCAAGGATCCTTTAATCCCTAAACTCACGGCATATATTTAATGAGAGTATATATCTCCCGGTGTACAAATCTTGTCAAGAGGTGTGAGGTAAGAATAAAAATAGCAGAAACAAATTCAGAAATAGTAGGCATAGCAAAGATAAAGCTTTCATGAGTGATATCTGATTTGTTCCCTATTTATTTTTCATAACAATAAATATTTAATTAAGATAAGGGAATATTTTGAAATGAGCTGAGGTTACCTATGTCAGGTCTTTGGTTGTCGAACTAACGTTGAAAGATAAGCGGAGCTATGAAGATGTGAATAAAATCTGTAGTGGAGTTCAGAGACTATGAAGCAGGGAGAAAAGAAATAGAAAAAAGGAACATAAATACGTTGGTAGATTACAATCCTCCACAGAGCAGAAGATGCCTAACACAAGAGTATGAGGAAAACAAGGCAAGAACAGAGATTCTGGAGGAAGCAACACAGAGCTTATATAACGAAGGCAAAAACTAAAAGAGGGGAGACTTAATCACACAGAAACTGACATGAAATTAGTCAGAAACATGGAAAAAATAACTGATGTAGGTAGGAATGGAAAACCTCTTGGGTTAACATGTTAATGATACCACAAAGCTTTGAGGGAAAGATAAACTAGCAGATTAAGAGATAAAAACAACAGCACTCTGTTGGAAGAAAATCTAGACTATAGGAGAGGTAATTACACAGGAAAGAGATAATTTCCTAAGTTCAATGAGAAAAAGAAATGGAAGGCAAGAGTTGCTCAAAATATACCGGCAAGCTACATAGGAAGAATGTGCCCATAGTTTACAAAAAAAAAAAAAGTATAACGAGGCAAAGGTAAGAGTAAAAGAGCAAAGAAAACAGAAACTAAGCAATAAAATCAATCTATAATTACACTACTGTAGGATAAAAAGGAAGGCAGAAAAAGAATTTACAAATGACTTAGAACAAAAGGATAAAACAAAGCCTCGAGAGATGTGTAGCCACATGAGAAAGAAAATGAGTGTAAAAGACATGATAATAAGACTCAAGGAGAGAGAGAGGTGGACTAAAGAGGATGACAGGGAGGCATGCGAAGAATTGATAAGATGACTCAGAGTTCTTTACAGAAGAGTTGTGATTAAGATTAATAGATTTTGCCGCCGAAGTGGTTGGTTTATTGTGTACCCCGTGTCCATCCTGTGTACAGTAGCGTTCAAGCAAATGGATACACAAAGAGTCTAGCAGCTAGGCCCCAACAGTTACATGTAACCAGGATATACCTTTCATGCTGTAACATCACACTAGGACAGAGTTACATGTGACCAGGATTCACTATCCATGCTGTAACATCACTCCAGGATAAAATATAGATACATACAACTCTGATCAGGACATAATAGCAAGATAACAACTATTGGAAAAATATTCCAGTGTATTTAGCCTTGACATTCATAATATATGTGTTTAATCAACTACGATAAGCTTAAAAAAATTAAAAATAAATTTTAAAAAGTTATTTTAGTGGAACACTTTTGTCGATAGAAAAAAAATATTATACCATAATTTAGTCAAGAGTGTCAAGACAAAAATCTCACCATTTTTTAGTTTCGAGACAGTAACCAGGGAAACAAGGGCATATACACCAAGAGGCGTATGTCTCTCAGTGTATACACGTTATTTGCTGTCTCAATGACCCTCGTGTAGTCGAAAGGCTTTAAACCAGTAAACTAGCTAGGAAGTGGATATTGAGTAGATCAACTTTTCATACTAGTTACAGGCAAACCAAAGGAGAATTCTCCCACAGACATAAGCAAATATAAGCAAGAGTGGAATACAAATGATTCAAGGAGAGAGAGAGAAGAGAGGAGAGGGATGTCAAGAAAGAAGAAAAGGGAGAGTTGTAAAGGAGAGGAGGGGAACAGTGAGGGGATAAAGTAGGCCACAATAGCGCTACTTTTGTTGTGAAGGCACGTAAGAGGTGTCAAGAGGGGAAACATATAGTAAAATAACTAGCCACCACCACCCCATAACTCTCAAGATATGGCTGGAGTGGGACTTGTGGTCGACAGGGCGAGTAATGCCGGAGTGAGGGGAGAAAGAGAAGGCTACCTTTTACCCTAGCAACACAATGGATGACCTGTTCTTACTACTGGGTGAGGGGTATCCTCGTTGCATAGCAACAAAAGGAGGTTCTGAATGAGGCTACCCTCGTTCCCTAACAACACAAGGTGGTGGGTAAGCCTACCCTCCTTCCCTTGCAATACAAGGAGGGCACTCGGGGCACGCGAGAAGTTGTTGACCATAGCTTGTTTTCTTTCATCATCTACATGATGAAGAGAGAGGATGAGTGGCGCTAAGTGCTGTACCGCAAATACCGACAAAACGCCTTGAATTAAAGTATTCTTGTCTGGTGGTGAAAAGATTACGTGAAGCCTTAATAACCCTAGTGTGGTCGATAGGCTATAGACCCTCTTAACCTTGATGGCTGCCTCCCTCATTTTGTGCTTAGAGTATCCGTGGAGGAGAGCAAGTGGTTGAGTGGTGCTCACAATGGGAGGAAAGACTCGTGCCAGTAACGAGTAGGAATGAAGGAGACGAAGCAGATTGCTGTTATGCCACACGTCTCACGCGCCGTCACCTTCACTTGACTCTTCTAACAGGAAAATCTTTAACGAATAAGGACCCGCATCCATAAGCCAGGTCCTAAAAAATCTCTGCTTCCTTATCAGAGTTCATACATTCGAACCTACAGTGTTTCACATCCTTTTTTTTTTACGAATAAATGGTCAGACATCCATCGTTTATATCTGAAATATTTATCTATGGTAATTCAGATTAAATCTGGTTGAATCCATTCCATTGGCGCTGTATGATACCTATGTAGTCATTAGGAGCTATCAGGTAGTTCGGAACGACAAAATTTTCGTTTCAAATGATCAAGTCGTCGCTGGGGGCTTCCAAGTCGTCACTCGAAGCATCTAAGTTGTTACCAGAAGCAACTAAGTCGTCACTAGAAGTATCCAAGTCGTCACTGGAAGCATCCAAGTCGTTACCAGAAGCAACTAAGTCGTCACTAGAAGTATCCAAGTCGTCACTGGAAGCATCCAAGTCGTTACCAGAAGCAACTAAGTCGTCACTAGAAGTATCCAAGTCGTCACTGGAAGCATCCAAGTCGTCACTGGAAGTATCCAAGTCGTCACTGGAAGTATCCAAGTCGTCACTGGAAGTATCCAAGTCGTCACTGGAAGTATCCAAGTCGTCACTGGAAGCAAAAAAATCGTCACTGGAAGCATCCAAGTCGTCACTGGAAGCAAATAAGTCGTCACTGGAAGTATCCAAGTCGTCACTGGAAGTATCCAAGTCGTCACTGGAAGCAAATAAGTCGTCACTGGAAGTATCCAAGTCATCACAGGAAGCAATAAGTCGTCACTGGAAGCATCCAAGTCGTTGCCAGAAGCAACTAAGTCGTCACTGAAAGTATTCAAGTCGTCACCGGAAGCATCCAAGTCGTCACTGGAAGCATCCAAGTCGTCACTGGAAGTATCCAAGTCGTCACTGGAAGCATCCAAGTCGTCACTGGAAGCATCCAAGTCGTCACTGGAAGTATCCAAGTCGTCACTGGAAGCATCCAAGTTGTCACTGGAAGTATCCAAGTAGTCACTGGAAGCATCCAAGTCGTCACTGGAAGTATCCAAGTCGTCACTGGAAGCATCTAAGTCGTCACTGGAAGCATCCAAGTCGTCACTGGAAGTATCCAAGTCGTCACTGGAAGCATCCAAGTCGTCACTGGAAGCATCCAAGTCGTCATCGGAAGCATCTAAGTTGTCACTGGAAGCATCCAAGTCGTCACTGGAAACGACCCAGTAGTCGTCTGATGTGGCGTTCCTGACACCATATTTACAGTGAGTGAAGAACGAAGGGAAGCGCATCCAAAGGAAACATTTCGTGTGTTTTACGACGCCATATTGGAACTTCCACACACAGAATAAGCACATCATTCTTGTGATTACAGGATGGAATATCGACCCTGAATGACGCACACGGGTTTAACGTTTCATATAAAAATATAATTATTGTATTATTATTATTATTACTATTATGGTGTTGATAATTTATGTATTTCGGATGGATATATTTGTGTTTCCATGGGATGAACTGAAAAGGTGGGATTAGTATGGAGATTTTTGTTGTGTTGGTTCCGTTTTGGAATAGTTTAGATGTTAGGTGCACATACACAGGCTCCGTAGCACTGGTAGTGTTTTCTTTTTGTGTTGTCTTGACACATACACAGGCTCCGTGACGCTGTGTGACGCAGGCAGTATTTGCTTCTGTTAATTAGGTGTCTTGTACATCCGTGAGTTATGTATATATTCTCGAGTTTTGTATATATCCGCAAATTATGCACTGCTACTAGTTAGGTCGAGGTACGAGGCCTTCTCAGTAGGTTGAGGTACAGTGTGATGGTGTTCTGTGATACTGGGAACAATGCTCTCGGCTCGCACGGACACTAAAACAGGTCTAGTTATTACTATTATTATTATTATTATCATTATTATTATTATTATTATTATTATTATTATTATTATTATTATTCACGAGCAATCGCTGAACCCGTAAGGAATGAAACCCACTTAAGGAATAAAAAGTATAATTAGGTTTGTTCCACTGACATGGCGAGAGTAGCTTCACTTCCCAGAATCAAGAGCCATTCACCTGCATCAAATATCCCCTCCCCATATAAAAGGGTGAAATTTTATCACAAAACAAACATTATGAGAAGAGAGGGCTTATTAGTAAGCAATTTAGACGATGAGGAGATTACCACGAAGTGGTGATGTGTGTAAAGAGGATTTACCACCCGGGATGGACATCTGCTTATGTTATATATAATTGAAAAGTAGCCTAATTCTATAACCCATTAATATTTTTATGCTGATGGGAATCTAACGTGAATATATTATTCTTTAGGATTATTATGTTTAATTCTGAGAGAGAGAGAGAGAGAGAGAGAGAGAGAGAGAGAGAGAGAGAGAGAGAGAGAGAGAGAGAGAGAGAGAGAGAGAGAGAGATTAATGAAAGACGAAGTGTGAGTATTACTTTACTGAAGTGAACACGTCAAAATAAAGACATCATAATGAACGTCAAAATAAACACTTCAGAATGAATTCGCCAAAAAAAAACACTTCAAAATAAACGTATCACAATAAACACGTCACTATGAACCCGTCAAAATGAACACGTCAAATAAACACATCACAATGAACACGTCAAAATGAACACGCCAGCATAAAGACGTCACAGTGAACACGACAGATTAGGATAGTTTCAGTTCCTTGGATGAAAAGCACTTGAGCTAGGTCCACGCACCCATCTTTGGAGGCAATGAGTATCACATTTACGTCACACATCTGGACTTGTATATTCGAGTCATTTGTTTGGTGTTTTTCATTTCCGAAGTATGAGAGGAGGGCAACTTCCATGACACCAGGAAAAGGTCAGTCTCAGGGGAAAAAACCGAACTTTGTTGAAAAAATATCCATCTCCTGGGAAATATTCAGTCTCCTGGGAAATATGTCAATCTCCTGGTAGAAAAAAATGCCAAGTTCTTTAAGAGAAGCCAATCTCCTGGTAAAAAAATATATCAATCTCCTTGTATAATCTCCTGGTACAAAAAAAATCCAAGTTCTTTAAAAGAAGTCAATCTCCTGGTAAAAAAAATTCAATCTCCTTGTATAAATGTCAATCTCCTGGTATAAATGTTAATCTCCTGGAAAAATATCAGTCTCCTGGAAAAATATAAATTTCCTGGTATAAATGTTAATCTACTGGAAAACTATCAGTCTCCTGGGAAAATATCAGTCTCCTGGTATAAATGTTAATCTCAAGGGAAAATATCAGTCTCCTGGTATAAATGTTAATCTCCTGTGAAAAATTAATCTCCTGGAAAAAAAATATCAATCTCCTGGAAAAAACATTATTCGCCTGAAAAAATACATCAATCTGCTGGAAAAAAATCAACCTGCTGGAAAAACTTCAATTTCCTGGAAAAAATATCAATTTCCTGGAAAAACACCAATTCCTGGAAAAATATCAATCTCCTAGAAAAACATGAATTTCCTGGAAAAAAAATTCAATCTCTTGGAAAAAATATCAATCTCCTGGAAAAAATATCAATCTCCTGGAAAAAAAAAACATCCTTCTCCTCTTCCAAATATCTCAATTTCCATGAAAAGAGGCCACTACCTTACAAAAAAAAAAAAAAAGGTCGTATACCAAAGAGGACCTTTCAACTTCCTGGGGAAAGATCAGGTCACTCTTTAGTCATAAAGTTAAGCTCATAAGTTCACATTCATTTCAGTGATCTCAATCGTCTGGAAAAAAAAAACTCACACCAAGTGGACAAGTGGGCCACTTTAATGTCAGCTTCACAGGAAATTAATTTGCATACAATTTATATAAAGAAGTTAATAAATGAAGCTATTTATATTGGTGCTGTGAATTTTATATTTACTTATTTTTTTGCCCATCTGGAAGCTGGGTGATTAATGGCTTTGTTTATTTACCTGGAGTTTAGGAAGAGAAAACGTGATAATTATTCAAGAAATAAAAAGAGAGTATAAGGAGAAAATAAAGAATATAATATCCCAATTATAAAGAACAAGAACAGAGAGGAGGAGGAGGAGAAGAGGAAGGAGGAGAAGAAGGAGGAAGAGAAGGAGGAGGCGAAGGAAGAGGAAAAACAGCAGAAGAGAAGAAAAAAGAAGAAACCAAGGAGGAGGAGGAAGAGGAAGAAAAAGAAGGAGAAGGAGAAGAAGGAGGAGAAGAAGAAGGATAAGAAGAAGAACACAAAAAGATAAAAAATAAAAATAAGAAACCAAGGAGAAGAAAGAAGACTGAAGTACCTGTATATACATATCCTCCTCGTGTTCTTAGGTCCTCGTATTTATTTTGTAAACTCAGTGAAAAATCGGGAGATATGTAAATATTACTTTGTTAGCTCCGCTGGTTGATATTTGGAACTTTAATTGGGATGCGCTTTTTTGTGTTGTAGTTGCTGGAAGACGCTGGATAGTAAGTATGCTTTAACTAGGTAGAAGACGATGAATCGACAAGTAGTCTTTAACTAGGTAGAAGAGGAAGAGTCGACAGGTAGGCTTTAACTAGCTAGAAAAGGGAGAGTCGACAGGGAGGCTTTAACTAGCTAGAAAAGGGAGAGTCGACAGGGAGGCTTTAACTAGCTAGAAAAGGGAGAGTCGACAGGGAGGCTTTAACTAGCTAGAAAAGGGAGAGTCGACAGGGAGGCTTTAACTCTGTACACGAGGCAGAGTCGATAAGATAGGTAGAAAAGATAGTCAATCAACAAACAGGCTTCAGCTAAGTAAAGGAGGGAGAGTCAACCGCAGGCTTTAACTACCTACAGGATGCTAAGACTACACAAGTACAAAGACGGCAAATAAACAAAACAAAACAAAAATACTCTAGGATAGTTTTATGAAGAAAAAGAACGAAAAGACACAATACCGTGACTGGAACAATACACAAATAAGCCGCACATAGCAAAAAGAAACTTATGACAACGTTTCGGTCCGATTTGGAATATTCACTAGTCACACAGTGGAACTGTGTGACTAGTTACACTGTGTGTCTAGTTACACTGTGTGACTAGTTACACTGTGTGTCTAGTTACACTGTGTGACTAGTTACACTGTGTGACTAGTTACACTGTGTGTCTAGTTACACTGTGTGACTAGTTACACTGTGTGACTAGTTACACTGTGTGACTAGTTACACTGTGTGACTAGTTACACTGTGTGACTAGTTACACTGTGTGTCTAGTTACACTGTGTGACTAGTTACACTGTGTGTCTAGTTACACTGTGTGACTAGTTACACTGTGTGACTAGTTACACTGTGTGTCTAGTTACACTGTGTGACTAGTTACACTGTGTGACTAGTTACACTGTGTGTCTAGTTACACTGTGTGAATAGTTACACTGTGTGACTAGTTACACTGTGTGACTAGTTACACTGTGTGACTAGTTACACTGTGTGACTAGTTACACTGTGTGACTAGTTACACTGTGTGACTAGTTACACTGTGTGACTAGTTACACTGTGTGTCTAGTTACACTGTGTGACTAGTTACACTGTGTGACTAGTTACACTGTGTGTGACTAGTTACACTGTGTGACTAGTTACACTGTGTGTCTAGTTACACTGTGTGACTAGTTACACTGTGTGACTAGTTACACTGTGTGACTAGTTACACTGTGTGACTAGTTACACTGTGTGACTAGTTACACTGTGTGACTAGCTGCACGTAACCTTTCTTCCACCAAACAAGAATACTTTAATCTCGAAAATAAGCTCTCAGTATGTATACACAGATAAATACAACTCTCGGTGTATATATCTTGTGCTGAAAAAAAAATTACATCAGAGAAATTCACAAGTTATACGAAGGTAAATATTTCCAGCCTGACACGTCAAGGCTTTTAACCTCGCCTCACATACTCAAACTTAAGTGAAAAACACAACATATTTGACATTACTAACTTTCTTAATTACGTTTTTCAGCCTGATCACACTCTTTAGTTCAGTGGGTAACTAGAAACCTTTCATTCAGTTTGATAACTAAACAAAATGTTTAGTTATCAAGGAGGTTACTTAATAAAATCTATAATTCAGGGGGGTAACTATTTTTTTTTAGTTCAGGTGGGCAATTAAACCAAATGTTTTGTCAAGAAAGTTAATAAAACAAAATGTGACAGTTTGTCATTCATACAGTTATAAACACGGTTTCGTCGAAGTCATCTTCAAGTAAGATGTATATGTGACGAGCGTGGACAAGTCAAGGGAAATAGATGACGCCTTGTTACGCCGGGTCACTGAACCTGTATATAAAGACGAGTGATGTCATTATCAGACGCATCATGGTGCTAATACGGAGTCATCTATATGATTAAGATTCCTGTCAGGAAACTTGTCTTGTCTCCTGACGAATAAAATAACAACGTCAGATGTCACTGAACTAGTATATTAGGATGTCATCCTCAGACGTAACTGAACAAGTATATTAGAGTGAATGATGTCAAGCGCAAACGTATTAGGGTGAGTACATCAGTGTACCATCATTGTAAGATATTCTCTCTGCCTGTGTGTGTCTCTCTCTCCCTCCCGTGGAACACTGAGTCCCACCCCTGCCCACCTACGACATAAACATAAGAGGCCAGCAGGCAGTTACCGAGTGACAGGAAGATGCGCCTTGCTGCTTTCTTTCCAACTAATATTTCACCAAACTTTGGTAACGAGGCCGGAAAAAATCTGAGAAACGAACGTTCGAGCTTATATTGACACAACGACGTCAGCAATCGATTTCTCTCTATTTTTTGAAAAGCCGATATCGAGGATTTAAGTTGACGGCTGCTTAAGATCGGGGAATGATTTCTATGTTCGTAATACACTCAAGAAAGGTTGCGATATGTATCCTTGTTATACTCAAATGTTGTTGTGATATATTTAAGTGTTATACTCGAGAAATATGATATATATATATATATATATATATATATATATATATATATATATATATATATATATATATATATATATATATAATATATATATATATATATATATATATATATATATATATATCATATATATATATATATATCATATATATATATATATATCATATATATATGTTGTGATATATGCCCATCTGTCTATGTTATGCTCAAGAAATGTGAAGTATATCCTTTTTATGCTCAATAAATTTTGTGAAAGCTGCCTATGTTATACGCCAGAAACATTCTAACATATGCCCGTGTTATACTCAACAAAAACTTGTGACATATACGGGTATTACACTCAACCAGATGCTCTGATATATACCAGTCTCAAAATCAAAGAGACTGATATTTCTCAGAGAAAAAAAACATGAAACACGAAGATTAATACGGAAGAAATTTGATATTCGTACCAAGTTTCCCCTCTGAGAGGAAAAAGGTGACACAGGTCAGCGGATGCAATATGCTTCTCTCCCCTCGACAGTATTTTTAACCTTTGGATCCCCTGTAAAAACGAAACAAAGACACGAATCCAACATCCGCTGGCTTCAGTCAGTGGAAGGGGGGATGAGGGGGGGGGGGCTACAGGGAAAAGGGTGTAGCTTTGTACTCGAATTGATACATATTCATGTATCTGGCTTCGCTTAGGGAGGGAAAAAGGTCAAAGCATAAAGTGAACTTTGAACAGATGAAGGATGTTAGTTTAAGACACCTTTGTGAAGTACGTAGCTTCTTTTTTGTTCTAAAGCCTTCTGACGGCACCATGTCATTAACTCACCTGTACACTAACATCAAGAATAACTTAATCCCTAAATTCGGGATTAAACTCACAGTGAATATACGCTGAGAGAAGATGCATACCTTTGTATATATACACGGCGATATGAACCTCTCCGTGTATGTTCCTATAAAATTATTGACTATCGTATGGTCACTAAACGTTATAGTTATTGTTATTATTATCGTCGTCATTATTGCTTATATAGAATGGGCCACAGAAAACACAAAGCTGCCCCTTCGATCGTGCTGGGCCAGTAGTGAACAAAAATTGAGGAATATGAGCAGAATATGGAAGCCATCATTTCAGTAATATCGTAGATGCTTAATCTTCATGAATTAATAACCCCTCCTGGGATACTAACTTTCCTGAGTTAATTATCTTATAGGGTTAACAAGCATTCTGGGTTAATAGCCCTCTGGGGTTAGTAATCCTGAGTTAATGCTCCAGAGTTAACAGCCACTTTGGGTTAATAATCCTGAGTTAACGCTCCACGGTTAACAGCCACCTTGGGTTAATAATCTTTCGAGGTAAATAACCTTCTAGGGCTAATAACCCTTCTGGGTTAATAACCCAGCTGGATTAACAACCTTTTAGATTTAAGAACCCTACTTGACTAATATCCCTCCTGGGTTATCCAGATTTGTTTCTCTCACTGCGAGCTCCAAGAAAGGTAATCCCCATTTACTCCATAATCCCGACCACTACTCCACAATACACGGAAGAGGCATAGCAGCTGAACCTTCAAATCCTCAAGAGGCTGCAGTAAAACTCCCTCAAGAGGCCCAGGGTCTGAAGATCAACATATAGTCTTATAAATCTGACAAAAGGGCACCTGCACATGCCAATAATTGCACTACAGCGTTAAAAATTTGAAGCCTAAAGATGAGCGAAGAACTTGGCGTAAGAAAATAATTCCAACAACCACTGACGGGTACCTCCTCAGGGGAATACCTAATAATCCCGAGCAAGTCTTCTTCATCCAGGAATAATAACCTTAATGTTTAAAGGAGTGGACTGGTAAGCCAGTGAAAGGTCTTGGGCAGATGACCAAAAGCTCCAGTGGCGGGTCATCATATAAGACCCGCGTCAGGAAACACTTGTCCTGTAACTGGTGTCGGCGAAGCTAACACTTCTTTTGTGTTCTTTGGGTCTGTCAGAAAGAGACTGGCTGCTCTCTTTCTGACAGACTTGTCCTGTTACCCAAATCTTACCTAATCTAACCTATCTTCACTCAGTCCAGTGACCATTGTGAGTTTTGTAACTATTGGAGAATTGGTTGTACAACCGACATGCTCGTAAAATAACAGAATGGAACCAACAACCTAATCGCTTGGAGAACAAGCGAGAACCCTGATTCACTGTGGTTTCCACTGTGCCATAATATTTTTTTTCTTATGAGTAAATCTTTTTCATGCGGTCCAGTGCTACCCGTAAGCAACGATGGCTGTCAGCCAAGCAAATCTTCACCCAGGACAACACTACCCCTGAGCAGTGATTACTGTCAGCCCAGCAAATCTTCACCCAGGGCAACACTACCCCTGAGCAGTGATTACTGTCAGCTGAGCAAATCTTCACCCAGGACAACATTACTCCTAAGCAGTGATGGCTGTCAGCTGAGCAAATCTTCACCCAGGACAACACTATCCCTGAGCAGTGATTACTGTCAGCTGAGCAAATCTTCACCCAGGACAACATTACTCCTAAGCAGTGATGGCTGTCAGCTGAGCAAATCTTCACCCAGGACAACATTACTCCTAGCAGTGATGGCTGTCAGCTGAGCAAATCTTCACCCAGGACAACACTATCCCTGAGCAGTGATGGCTGTCAGCCGAGCAAGAATCCCCCCGCTCCAACTTTCCGACTTTTTTTAAGGCATCGTTAAGACGCGCATATCTACGTTGATCGTATGGACACAATTTCCTGCTAGTGAGACGGGATGGTCTGAGCGAGACTGGTGCTGGAGAAGGATCTCTCCCCCTACCCTCCCTAGCCTCGTTAAAACCAGGAACCACATTAAATTCCCTCGCCTAAGCTGTCCTAACTCTTTCATCATTGGGATTAGAGATAATCGTCTTTCTCTAATTTTTCGTTCATTAAACACCAAAAATTACTTTTAAAATAAAACTCAATTAAGTATTTTTTTACGCAAATGTTGAAAAAATATACATACTATTTATGTCACCCAAGTGCATAATGCTCGTAGAAGCTGCTTAAAATTTATAGGATTAATATTATTACATTCAGGAAATATATATATATATATATATATATATATATATATATATATATATATGCAAGACAACCACTATGAAAAAATAGAGGAATTCCAAGCGCTTTCGTGACTACTCACATTATCAAGGAACTATAAAAGGAAACATGACAAGAAGGCTTATAAAAGGGGCAGAATACACCATGTTGTTTTGGTCCGCCTCATGGTGAGCGAAAACCACATGACGCTCTAACCCACAGGACCACGCAATCCTACAAGAATCAAGCATCCAGCAGAGCTAGATGTTTTACCTTAATCCGAGGACATACGGTGGTGTGGGTGCATGCTGGATGCTTGATTCTTGTAGGAATCAAGTATTCTTGTCTGGTGATGAAAGGTTACTCGCTACCTTAATGACCCTAGTGTAGTCGATAGGCTTTAAACCCTATTAACCATCATGGAGAACACAAAATATACACACCGGGGCGTATCTCAGAGTATATATCCTGAGTTCTTTTTTATCCTATCTTAGGAACTAAAAATAAATTAGTGTAGTCAGTAGGTTTTAAACCCCATTAAACATCATGGGGTAACGGTTTGTATATATTAGGATGAATCCCTCACTCTTGATGTGTGTACATTACATTGAGAGGAACGGTGTGTATCTAAGCACATATATACACTTAAAGTTTACTGTAATCACAATACGCCAATATTTGGGATTAAGGTGTTCTCTATTGGTAGTGAAGAGGTGGCCTTGATGGCCCCTCGTGTGTCGATAGGCTTTAAGCCCAATTAGCCAACCACCCTAAACCTGCTATGTATCTACATATGCGTATCTGTGTATATTCAATTACATATGTGTATCACTGCATATACATATATATATATATATATATATATATATATATATATATATATATATATATATATCTGTGTATATTCACCTACATGTGAATATACACCTGCATGTGTGTATCTGTATATACACGAAGATGTGTGTATATGTACATATATACCAAGAGAAGTGTAGCTGTGCATATATACCTGTACATGTATGTATATACGAGAGGCGTATTTGTATATACACCGGTAAGTGTGTATCTGTGTATATACAACGATATATGTGTACCTGCGTAAACGAAAGGCGTATCTGTATAAAGTATATACAACGAGATGTAAATCTGTATATACACGTAGATGTGTTATCCGTGCATATAACCAATAATTGTATATACACCGAGAAATGTATATTTCAGTGAATATGAAAATTTATTTTAATCTCTATTTTAATCCCTATTGGGCAGTCGATAGGCTTCAAACCTAACAAACAAGGTGTCGAGTATACAGGCTTCAAACCGAAGAAACTAGGCGGGCAATCGATAGGCTACAGACACACGAAATCGCAATAACAAGATTGCATATGTATCGTACACACATGTATGAAACACAATAAGTATCGTATACACACATGTATCAAACACAATAAATGTCGTACACACACATATATCAAACACAAGTATCGTACACACACATGTATCAAATACAACAATTATCGTACACACACATGTATCAAACACAACAAGCATCGTACACACAAGTACGTTATGTGTCTGTGTATCATACACACAAGTACGTTATGTGTCTGTGTGTATCGTACACACAAGTATCGCACACACAACAAGTATTATACACACAACTATCGTACACACAAGTATCGTGAGCAGTCACAATCGTTCTACACGATACAAAAGCTAATGTTCCCTCACATACATTTATCACTACCAAATTCCACGACAGTTCGTAACCAGACAATATATAACACTGAAAAAAAATATGATCGGAAAATATCATTTATTTCTGGCGTGAGAACGAGACAGGAAGGTAATTCCAGTCATGTTTTTTAGCCGGAAAGTAATGCCCGGAGTTGTTAGTTAATTATATTAATTATCCAGTACATTACTTGTGCATGTAAGCGGATCTCACCCCCGGCCACCAAGTGAATTAATGTGGTCTAGATTTTAGAACAACTTTGTTAGAGAGAATACATAATATGGAGATAGTAAAGAGAGAGGGGGGGTAAAGAAAGATGCATTATAAAGAGAGAATGATGTAAAGAGAAAGGGATATGGTAAAGGGGTAAGAAAGGGGTATAGTAAAGAGAGAGACACGAAAGAAAATGAGGTATAGTAGAGACAGAGGTGTAGTAAAGACAGAAAGAGGTATAGTAGACAGAAAGAGAGAAAGAGCTATAGTAAAAGGGGTATAATAAAGAGGGAAAGGTATACTCTATTCACAATTTAGGTTAGATTAGGTAATATTCTTCAGGAAACAGAATAAGTGTTTCCTGACGGGGATCCTAGTCATATGATGACCAATGGAGCTTCTGGTCATCTGACCGAGGCCTTCCTCAGGCTTACCCGTCCACCCCATTAAAAATTTAAATTAATTGTTATTAATTATAACTATTTAGCATTTCCCTCTTTATTATACCCGTTTTACTATAGCTCTTTCTCTCTTTCTGTCTACTATACCTCTTTCTGTCTTTACTACACCTCTGTCTCTACTATACCTCATTTTCTTTCGTGTCTCTCTCTTTACTATACCCCTTTCTTACCCCTTTACCATATCCCTTTCTCTTTACATCATTCTCTCTTTATAATGCATCTTTCTTTACCCCCTCTCTCTCTTTACTATCTCCATATTATGTATGTACTTTCTTTGTTGTGGATTTGGGGGGTCGAGGTATGGCTCCCGGCTCTCACCTCTCAACTACTCTCCAACGGTTTTACTCTCTTGTTGGCCTCATGAACCATATTAAACTTACCTGAAGTTCACCTGAAGACGGTTTCTGGGGACAACGCCCCCTTCCTATCGGAATGGTCTCAGACCAGGCCTTTTGGTGGATGACCTGATCAATCAAGCTGTAGTTCCTAGCCTTGCGTAGTCCAACTCTTGCACCACAGCCCGGCTGATGAGGCCTGACTTAAGGAACTGCCTGTTGGTAATTCCCCTTATGTATAAAGGAAAGCTGTTGAAGTCTTGTTCCCTTTACACTTCATGTGTTATATTTTAATGTATTCAAGGCACCCATGCGTTTTACTGAGGTATTTTGTACCGTCAAACGAGCCTCCTGCCTTCTTAGAAGCAATTTTTGGGTGCAGATTTTGGAATAATCCCTCTTAAAACAGTGGCGGGAATCATGCATCTCTTGCTCATCCAGATTTTTACACTTCCTAACCATTTTTACACTGAAGAAGTACTTTTGAACATCCCTGTGATAATATCCGTACGTCTCCAGTCCACTTCTCTCAAACGATCTGTTTGTGTCTGGCATTAAGATGCTCTCTGAGTATTTTACATGTTGTAGTTATGTTTTCCTTTGCTCTCCTCTATTCTAGTATTTTAAAGTTCAGTTTTAATCTTTACTCGTATCATGCCTCTGATCTCCGGGACTAGTCTCGTAGCGAATCTCCAGACCAGTGATTTCCAAAGTGGGCGGTACCGCCCCCCTGGGAGCCGTGGAAAGATCCACGGGGCACTGAAGAAAAAGGGGGCGGTACGGGGTCAGCAGGGTGGCATCAGAACCAAGGTAGCGTTTGTTTTACAAAATCTATATGACAAAATCTAAGTCACAAACACTTAAGTAACACAAATGCTTTACAAAGAATATAATTAACATAAAGTTATACACGAAAGCATAGTTTTATTTTATTTTGTGGTCCGAAGTTTGTGTTTACGGTGCACTATGTAATCCACAGAGAACATATGGTTGCAAAAAACCTAAGTGGTCGACTTCACAAATCATTAAGCACTGTTATCACAGCAGTAAATAAAATCAAGGCATATGCTCTCAACTCCCGACTGTTTCAACAGCTCTGCACTGAGGATGATGATTCTGAATGTCTGTTGTTGTACACAAAGTCAAAGGGAGACTTCCTGAGACGCTTCTATTCACTTCCCAAGCATGACATTGCATATTTGTCAGATGTATTCACAAAGTTCAACGAAGTTAATTTTCAGCTTCAAGGAAATGAGGTTAATCTTATCAATGTCAAATTATCCCTTTCCACTTTTCTGTCCAGGTTACAGTTATTCAAACGTAACATACCCCGTCGTAAGTTCTTCCAGTTCTCCGAGCCTCTCTGAATTGGAGATCATACCAGACGATAACCTTGTATTGTGCACGCCTGAATGAGCTGCACAGAGACATGTCTGACGGCTTTCAGGATCTTTTTTGTTTTGCTTAAAATACCAGACTGGGTGAACAATTCATTCCTAGATATCAGCAAAGAGGAAACAGGAATGGTGGAGGAAGAACTGATTTCACTCCAAAATGAAAATGAGCTGAGGCCAAAGTTCAAAAAAATCATATTAAGAATTTTGGTTACAAAAAAAACATTTCTGTCCGCTGCCCTGTACTGTTGAACAAGGTCTAGATGTACTTTATTGCCTTTCCAACATCATATTTATTAGAACGAGGCTTCAATGCAGTCGCCAAGCTTCTTTCCGAGCAAAGAAACAGACTGAAAATTAGTGAACGCGGGGTCTAAGACTTCTCCTTCAAGCCTGATGTTGAGAAGCTGATGTCCCTGCACCAAGAACATCTATCTCATTAAAATTATGAAGACAAGGTAGTTACAGATGAGATGAAAATTTACCCTTTCATATTGTTAAATAAATTGGTTTACTATGTTAATTTTTATATGTGAAATAAGTACGCTTGTTTATAGTGTTAAGAGTAGTTGTTGTTTTGAATTTGAAGTAAACGTAATACCAAGAAAGAGGCGTGTTCATATGTGTGTGGGGGCGCCAGGAATGTGGCCTGGGAGCCAAGGGGGCGGCAACCTGAAAAAGTTTGGGAAACCACTGCTCTAGACTTTCGCAGGATCAGGACATAGGTTTGCAGGTGAGGGCTCTAAGCTGGTAATTACCTTCTGTCTAAGGCGCAAGTCAAAAAGACACTTGACCTGGAATGTATATGTGTGTGTGTGTGTGTGTCTGCATATGTGTGACTATATTTCTATGTGCGCGTGCCGGGAACTCTATAACTGATCTGACATACCATCATATACAGGAACCCGAAACACTGGAGGTACATATAGGTACTTCTGGCTTCATCCAGTGAATGCTGGTGCAACACAGTGGAAAAGTTCAGCGGGTGTATAACGGCGGTGACCTTTCCTGAAATTCATGTCAATCTCACACTTGTCTATAATTGATAGATTTCGCCCCTGGCACTTTTCTTTTTGACTAAAAACTTGGTATCTTCTAAAGTGAGGACACCACGTGCCCTGTTAGGAAAACAGTTAAGTGTCTTCTAGAGTGAGGACCACGTGCACTGTGTTAGAGAGGTGAAGCCAAGTGATCTACTACCCTTCACGGAGGGTGCCTTGATGCTCAGGAAGAACTTTTGATCTAAGAATCTGAAGCTACTCTCCACTACCTTCAGTGAAACCTGACTGCTTCCCATTCTCCGGCCACTGCAAGAACCCTACAAGTTTAGCACTTCCCCGTCAGGATGATGATGATGATGATGATAATAATAATAATAATAATAATACACTTTTGTATAATAATCTTGGGTGACAGCGTCCGGTACCATAACCTTTCCTGTCTTCATCTTAAAGAAGGTACTTTCTTCCAATTAAACTGTTACATTTGTCAGCCTTGACGAGCCATGGACAATATCTTACTGGATCTGTAAGATGCATCTTCACTACAAATGAACCGCCAGTATGGAAGGGGAGAGGGGAGGGGGGGTCATAATTTTCCTGACTGCCGTTTTAATATGTTCCATCTTGCAGGTACAGTGGTAGAGCTGTGTACACAGGTAGTCTTGTCGCTCCTTCGCAAAAGCCACTGTCAAAGTTTGCTTTCTACATTATGGCAATTGATGCTGTCGAGAGCCCAGTCCCTGAACTTATTATGCGCCTTTATATTCCACTGACTACCGCCCACAGAATGGGTATGGGGGTCACTGCCACCTACAGGATGGGTATAGGAGTCACTACCGTCCACAGGATGGGTGTAAGTCACTACCGTCCACAGGATGGGTGTAAGTCACTACCGTCCACAGGATGGGTATAAGAGTCAATACAGTCCACAGGTTGGGTATAGGAGTCACTACCGTCCACAGGATGGGTGTAAGTCACTACCGTCCACAGGATGGGTATGAGTCAATACAATCCACAGGCTGGGTATAGGAGTCACTACCGACCAAAGGATGTTTATAGGCGTCACTACTGATCACAGGATGGGTATAGGAGTAACTTCCAACCACAGGATGGGTATAGAAGTCACTACCGTCCACAGGATGGGTACATAAGTCACTACCGTCCACAGGACGGTATAGGAGTCACTACCGTCCACAGGATAGGCATAGGAATTACTTCCGACCACAGGATGGGTATAAGTCACTACCATCCACAGGATGGGTATAGGAGTCACTACCGTCCACAGGATGGGTATAGGAGTCACTACCGTCCACAGGATGAGTATAGGAGTCACTTCCGACCACAGGATAGACATAGGAGTCACTACCGCCAACAGGATAGGATTTGGGGATGGATAATAAGAATTTCAAATCATCGTTGAACTGCTCTATCTCAACTCACAGCCCCAGAAGCTTGCAGTAGGGTCACTGAGGTGGTGTGCGCAAGCTTTGTCGCTCAGTGGTACGACTCACACTGCTACATACAAGAACCACGGTTCGAATACTTGTCCATTCTTTTATTTACTCACTGACAGTCTTTCATTCCGACTTAAGTCGGTGTTTTTATCTTCAAGTCGTAGACCGTAAATTGTTATCCGAACAAAAAGTCATTAATTTCTAAAGAGTTGCTTGTTTGTTTGTCATTAAGCTGTTGTAATGGAAAAAATTCTACCTACACTATTATGGAAATAAATTATAAATGACCTTTTTTTGTAATTCAAGACGAATTCATGTTAATTTTGATCCTCAATTAAAATTAATTTTTCATATAATGAAGCGAGAGATAACAACGTGATAAAAGGTCATGTGATGAGATGTGACGTGATGAGAGGACATGTGATGAGATGTGACGTGATGAGAGGACATGTGATGAAATGTCATGTGGTGATCTTTCATTCACTCACATAATTCTTGAGTGTGACTTAATGAAGTTCAAGAAACTCCACTCACACACAATTCCTGTATTGTGTGATGAGTGAGCAGTCTCACGAAACTCCACTCACGCACAATTCCTGTATTGTGTGATGAGTGAGCAGTCTCACGAAACTCCACTCACACACAATTCCTGTATTGTGTGATGAGTGAGCAGTCTCACGAAACTCCACTCACACACAATTCCTGTATTGTGTGATGAGTGAGCAGTCTCACGAAACTCCACTCACGCACAATTCCTGTATTGTGTGATGAGTGAGCAGTCTCACGAAACTCCACTCACACACAATTCCTGTATTGTGTGATGAGTGAGCAGTCTCACGAAACTCCACTCACGCACAATAGCTGTATTGTGTGATGAGTGAGCAGTCTCACGAAACTCCACTCACGCACAATTCCTGTATTGTGTGATGAGTGAGCAGTCTCACGAAACTCCACTCACACACAATTCCTGTATTGTGTGATGAGTGAGCAGTCTCACGAAACTCCACTCACACACAATTCCTGTATTGTGTGATGAGTGAGCAGTCTCACGAAACTCCACTCACGCACAATACCTGTATTGTGTGATGAGTGAGCAGTCTCACGAAACTCCACTCACACACAATTCCTGTATTGTGTGATGAGTGAGCAGTCTCACGAAACTCCACTCACACACAATTCCTGTATTGTGTGATGAGTGAACAGTCTCACGAAACTCCACTCACACACAATACCTGTATTGTGTGATGAGTGAGCAGTCTCACGAAACTCCACTCACGCACAATACCTGTATTGTGTGATGAGTGAGCAGTCTCACTAAACTCCACTCACGCACAATTAAAACGTGAAATCTTCGTTTGGGGTAAAAATGACTTAACAGCATAAATGAAACCTGTAATATATTTTACTGTGTTTTCTCGTAAGTCCTGAAAATGTTTCTGCAACAGAGAAGCCTGCATGCAACACCTGACAACGAGTGACGACTGACAACGGCTGATGACGACTGACATGAATGTCAACTTGAGCAGCGCAAGAGAGGTAGAACACATCGATTTTTGTAATTTGATGTGTTGCTGGTGAAATATCTATTAACTTATTATTATTATTATTACTATAATTAATATTATTATTAAAAATATTGCATATACCTTATGTTCAGTTTCTTGTAATTATACATTTTTTGAGTGAGAGGCCCAAAAGTACTTTTTTTTTTAACTAATTTCAGAAAAACAAACAAAGAGTTACTTGGATATATACCTCCAAAGAATGCACATTTAATTCTGAAATTACCTAAGCCATATATAGCATGTGATGGTCAGTTACCTGAGCAACACAACACGGATTACCTTCCCATTCCACAAGCGCTGTATGACGATGTAAGACGGCAGTGTGTAGCCTCAACTAGACGAGATGGTAAGCGTAGTACCCATACGGATTTAACACTACCCTTGAATATAATAATAATAATACCTGAGCAAGATAAGTTATTTTTTTGTTTCAGAGTTTGTTTACAGGTCAAGAGTTATTATTGTGCCTGAATGACCCAGCAGCATCCAGGGCTATATGACCACATATGAAGCTGTGGGGATCATTGATTCAACACACGCACACACACAGCACCCTGCCAGGTCTCCCACTACCCCAGCCCCCATAAACCCCCCAAATTAGAGTGCTGGAGAGGAAACTGAAGCTTTGGTACACCAAAGCGGATGGAATAACGAATAAGTGGAAGGAGTAGCACGAAAGAATCACCGAGGCATCACCAGACATCATAGCTCTCACGGAAACCAAGCTCACAGGAATGATAACAGACGCCATCTTTCCAACTGGATATCAGATCCTGAGGAAAGACACAGGGAATAGAGGGGGTGGAGGAGTTCCACAGCTCATCTCAAAAAAAAAAAAAAAAAAAGAATTTTAAGGAGCTGGTAAGGGGAGACGGAGGAGAAGCATGGGACTACATAATAGGAACACTTCAGACTGGAGGTCCCAAGGTGGTGATTACAGTGATGTATAACCCACAAAAGAATAGCAGGCCAAGACAAGAATATGATGAAAGTAACAGAGACATAGTCGACACGCTGGAAGAGGTGGCAAGAAGGGTCCACGTGGGCAGGGCAAAGCTACTGGTTGTGGGTGACTTCAATCACAAGGAAATCGACTGGGAAAACCTGGAGCCACATGGGGGTCCAGAAATATGGAGGGCTAAAATGATGTAGGTGGTACTGGAAAACCTCATGCAGCAACACGTTGAGGACACTACCAGAAAGAGAAGAGAAGACGATCCAGCAAGACTAGATCTTGTATACACCTTAAGTAGTTCAGATATTGAGGACATCACATATGAAAGGCCCCTCGGAGCTAGTGATCACGTGGTCCTGAGCTTCGAATACAGGTGGAGAGGGAAGCAGGAAGAGTAGGACAAATGAAGCCAAACTATAAAAGAGGTGACTACACAGGCATGAGGAACTTCCTGCACGACGTTCAATGGGAAAGAGAATTGGCAGGAAAATCAGTAAATGATATAATGAAATATGTGACAACAATATGCAAGGAAGCAGAGGAGAGGCTTGTACCCAAGGGCAACGGAAATAACGAGAAGGCCAGGACGAGCCCTTGGTTCACCCAAAGGTGTACTGAGGCCAAAACCAAGTGTGCTAGAGAATGTAAGAAGTATAGAAGACAAAAGACCCAGGAAAACAAGGAGATTAATCGAAGAGCCACAAATCAATTTGCACAGATAGGGAGGGAGGCCCAGCGACAATACGAAAATGACACAGCAGGGAAAGGCACGTCTGACCAAAAGCTGTTGTACAGTCATATCAGGAGCACCACGGTCTGGGCTCAGACCATACTGTGGTCTACACACACATCTGGGCTCAGACCCCACATTGGGACACACGGAAAACTGCACACCCCTACTGCACATGCGGTTACAACATGGCTTGCACTAGCAAAAGATGCTTTTCTATGTAAAAATCGACATTAAGGCAATCACGAACGTATGAGAACACTGACTGAGAAGTATTAACAAGTGATATATCTTCTCTCAATCGTTCTCGACAAATTGCTCACTGTGACATCGTGAGGTGACGTCAGGCAGACGTAGGTTGACGTAGCGAGGTGACGTTGGACAGGCTTCCTGGGGTGATGTCGGACAGCATCGTGACATCAGGGTAGTGATGCGGGCAAAATGGTGATGTTGCAAGGTGATGCCAGGCAGCAGACAACAACATGTGGCTTTGGTAACTCACGTGGCTTGCTCTATGTGGCCTTATCCACACGTGGCTTCATGATCCACATGGCTTCGAGTGACCTCAGGCACTCGGATACACAGCTCTGGCAAAGAATTAACACTGAATTCACTAAAACAGCAGAGAGGGAGTGAGAGTGTATGGTGGTAGCAGTGTGAGTGGCGTGAGGCAGAAACATACAGGTGATGCTGAACACGTGACTGAAGAACAGCGCGTCCCGCGCTGTGAAGACCCAGGTGATGCCATGAGGATTTTTTGAGGAAAATTCAACAAATATCGGCCTGATCCTGTGTCTGAATAATGAAACTTGCAGACACAACTTCAGGACACCTCGTAGAGACGGATGTTTCTTGTATGGGGCGATGAAGTGGAGACAACATCTTCGTCTTCCTTCCTCTCCCCGGGCAACACACTTGCTGTGACCACCGCTAAGCCACTATTTATCGTCGTGTTGTTTTGTGTGTATCCAGGCAGAGGATGAAAGATAAGGCTTTGGAGGCGTCTTACTTTATTTGGGTTCATGGTACACAGGCAGTGTGTTTAAGTGCCCAGGACTGGAGGGCCATGCCCAGGAGAGTGACGTAGTAGACCTTGTTAACTGAGTGAACTCGGCTGCCTGAATGAGGCAAAGTAAGCGTGGTGCGTGCTGAGCTGGGTAGGCCTATAGGTGGCAACACCAGCATGGCACGAAATATGAACCCAGCTGGCATACAGATGGAGGTAAAGTAAGAGAGAGAGGGGTGTGTAGATTGCATTGTCTTGGACTGTAAGAAGGCTCTTGACACAGTTCCACAAAAGAGATTAGTGCAAAAGCTGGAGGACCAGGCAGGTATAACAGGAATGCACTGAAATGGATCAGAGAATATCTACAGGAAGGCATCAGCGAGTCATAGTATGTGACGAGGTGTCAGAGTGGACGCTCGTGACGAGCGGGGCTCCACAGGGGTCAGTTTTAGGACCGGTGCTGTTTCTGGTATATGTGAATGACATGACGGAAGGGATAGAATCAGAAGTGTCCCTGTTTGCAGACGATGTGAAGCTAACGAGGAGAATTCAATCGGATGAGGATCAGGCAGGATTACAAAGGGACCTAAACAGGCTACAAGCCTGGTCCAGCAACTGGTTCCAAGAATTTAATCCCACCAAGTGCAAAGTCATGAAGATCGGGCAAGGGCAAAGAAGACCGCAGACAGAATACAGTCTAGGGGGGCCAAAGATTGCAAACCTCACTCAGGGAAAAGGATCCTGGGGTGAGTATAACACTAAGAACATCTTCTGAGGTGCACATCAACCAAATAACTGCTGCAGCATATGAACGACTTACCTTTATCTTTGATGAGTTAAGAGAGTCTCACTACTCTCGAAGCCCTTCCATGGGCCACATATCCGTCACAGCCTGGTTGATCTGGCACCTGGTGAAGATATTTGTCCAGTTTCCTCCTGAAGGCTTCTACACTTGTTCCAGCCGTGTTTCTGGTACCTTCTGGTAAGATATTGAATAGTTTGGGGTAACGAATGTTGATACAGTGTTTTCTTATTGTCCCAACCGCACCCCTGCTCCTCACTGGGTTTATTTTGCATTTCCTCAAATATCTCTTACTCCAGTATTTTATGGCAGTTTGCAGATTTAGGACCAGGCCCTCGAGTACTTTCCAGGTATATATTATCATGTATCTCTCTCTCTCTCCGCTCCAGTGAGTACATATTCAAGACTTTAAGGTGTTCCCAATAATTTAAGTGCTTTACTGGCTCGTTGTGGGCCGTAAACGATCTCTGTATTTGTTCCAGCTCTGATATTTCTTATGCTCTGAACGGGGCCGTCAGCACTGAGCAATATTCTATATGAGGGAGCACTAGTGATTTGAAGAGTGTCACCATAGGCATTATTTCCCATGTTTTGAAAGTTCTCAATACCCACCCGGTCATCCTCCTGGGTGTTGTGTATTTTTCACTATGAGAAAACTCAATAAGTGTCCAGGGCCCAAAAATGTTCAACAGCCTCCCACTAGGCATAAGGGGAACTACCAATAGACCCTTGGCTGCCTTCAAGAGGGAGCTGGATAGATACTAAAAGTCGGTGCCGGATCAGCCGGGCTGTGGTCCGTATGTTGTACTACGTGCGGTCAGCAGTAACAGCCTAGTTGATCAGGCCCTGATCCACCTGGAGGCCTGGTCGTGAACCGGGTCGAGGGGGCGTTGATCCCCGGAGTACCCTCCAAGTAGATTCCAGGTAGGTAGACAGGGATGTTAGGAAGTATTTCTTCAGTCATAGAGTTGTCAGGAATTGGAATAGTCTGGAGAGTGATGTAGTGGAGGCAGGATCCATACATAGTTTTAAGATGAGGTATGATAAGGCTCGTGGAGCAGGGAAAGTAGACCTAGTAGCCACCAGTGAAGAGGCGGGGCCAGGAGCTGTGAATCGACCCCTGCAACCACAACTAGGTGAGTACACACACACACACATAGCTTTAAGAAGAGGTATGATAAAGCTCCTGGAGCAGGGAGAGTAACCTAGTAGCAACAGTGAAGAGGCGGGGCCAGGAGCTGTGAATCGACCTCTGCAACCACAACTAGGTGAGTAGACACACACACACACACACAAAACTCAGAGTTCCTGTATAAAAACAATAAACTAATTTATAAGTTTGTGTTGCGTAAGTAGTTAAATAAATGTTCCTGAATATTGAGTTGCAATGAATATTTTCTTACATAACAAGCATTGATTTCATGTTTATTATACGACATACAAGCTCATATTTAGAAGTAGTGACAGACCTTGTCTGAGGTAATAAGAAGGATTTTTTTGTGGTCATGAATATATTACTAGTTCTCTGATGTATGGTGTGATAAAGTGTCTAGGATGAAGTGAGAGCTGCATACACCCATTCAGCGGATTAACACCCATTCAGCGGATTAACACCCATTCAGCGGATTAACACCCATTCAGCGGATTAACACCCATTCAGCGGATTAACACCCATTCAGCGGATTAACACCCATTCAGCGGATTAACACCCATTCAGCGGATTAACACCCATTCAGCGGATTAACACCCATTCAGCGGATTAACACCCATTCAGCGGATTAACACCCATTCAGCGGATTACCACCCATTCAGCGGATTAACACCCATTCAGCGGATTAACACCCATTCAGCTGATTAACACCCATTCAGCGGATTAACACCCATTCAGCGGATTAACACCCATTCAGCGGATTAACACCCATTCAGCGGATTAACACCCATTCAGCGGATTAACACTCATTCAGTGGATTAACACCCATTCAGTGGATTAACACCCATTCAGTGTGAATAAACATCCATTCGGCAAGGATAAAAAAAAGTTCAGTGTTAATAAACGCCAATTTATTGTAGACAAACACCCGCTCAGTGATGATAAACATCAAATTATTAAATATAACACTCCTTCAGTGTTGATAAACACACATTCAGTGTTGATAAACATTAATTCAGTGTTGATAAACACCCATGTGTTAATAAACACTCATTCAGTGTTAATAAACACCCATTCAGTGTTGATAAACACTAATTCAGTGTTGATAAACTTACATTAAACAATTAATTCTAACATTCATTCAGTGTTTAACCAAAACACTAATTTAGTGTCGTTGGAGACACCAGTTGGATAGTTTGTCAAATTTAAAGCCTATTACTGCAAGACGTAATTAAGGCTGTATATTTCTGTTTTATTGATTAATTGATTAATTAAGTTTACTACTTAAAGTGTCATTAACGCTACATGTTACCTGTATATATACTAAGATATACATACCTCTCGCTATTTATACTGCAGTTTATTATTATTATTATTATTATTAAAATTTATTGTTATTGTTGTCGACGTTGTCGTTACTGCTGCTATTGTTGATGATTTTGCTGTTGCTTACGTATACTGTTGTTGTAGTTTTTATTATTATTGTTGTTGTTGTAAACTAAATGAACTAGAGTTTCAAGACAGAACCACAGAAATTTAGTACCACAAAGACATTTGTGTATTGCGTTCTCCTCAGGAAAAATTATTTACTTCTCTGAAGCTATTAAGATACCTCAAAGTTAGAACTAATGTAATTATGAAGAAATTTAATTACCTGTACCCTTGGTCCAAGGAAGAGTATTTAGTCGTCAGTGTCTTGGCTTATTATAAGACCGTGAGCTCTAATTTCTTAAGAAGGCGCTCTTATATCTTAAGAAGTTTTAAGTCATCAGATCTCAAGGAAGTTTTTAAAGTAGAAATTTTAAGTCGTCAGTGTCTTGGTTTATAAGACAATATATACATCGAGAGGTGTATTGCTCTAAGCGTATATATATATATATATATATATATATATATATATATATATATATATATATATATATATATATATATATATATATATATATATATATATATATATACTGAGTTTACTTAATCTCTATTTTTTGGGATTAAAATATGCTTGTCTAGTTGAGAAAATGTGACATGCAGCCTTATTCATAAAACCCTCCAATAATCAGTAGGCTTTAAAAAAAATCTTGATAAATTAGACACATGTGCAACAACTATAAAACTTTGAGGTTTAAGATCTTAAGGGAAAAGTTTCTAGACTAGAAGTTTAAAGTCGTCAGTGTCTTGGTTTATAAGAAGACTGAGCTTTGCATTGTAAAGAGGATGTGTCTAGAGTAGAGGTTTTAAGTCTTCAATATGGTAGACTATATGGCTGTGAGGTTTAAGATCTTAAGGAGGAGGTGCCTAAAGTAGAGATTTAAAGTGGTCAGTGTGTTGAGGTATATGGTAGTGAGGTTTAAGATCTTAAGGAGAAAGTGTCCATGACACCCTATGGTAGGGGTGGGCAAAATACTGGCCACGGGCCACATCCGACCCGCCAAGAAACTATCCGGCTCTCCACTGCATATAGCAATTGCGAAAAATTTAATATCTACAGAATTAATTTTGATGTGATTATGTGATGATGAGGAGCGAGTGTTGGGCAGTACAAGCAGCAACACCTGGAAGCTCCTGACGGCGAGTGTTGGGCAGTACAAGCAGCAACACCTGGAAGCTCCTGACGGCGAGTGTTGGGCAGTAACAGCAGCAACACCTGGAAGCTCCTGACGGCGAGTGTTGGGCAGTACCAGCAGCAACACCTGGAAGCTCCTGACGGCGAGTGTTGGGCAGTACCAGCAGCAACACCTGGAAGCTCCTGACGGCGAGTGTTGGGCAGTAGCAGCAGCAACACCTGGAAGCTCCTGAGAGCGAGTGTTGGGCAGTACCAGCAGCAACACCTGGAAGCTCCTGACGGCGAGTGTTGGGCAGTAGCAGCAGCAACACCTGGAAGCTCCTGACGGCGAGTGTTGGGCAGTAACAGCAGCAACACCTGGAAGCTCCTGACGGCGAGTGTTGGGCAGTACCAGCAGCAACACCTGGAAGCTCCTGACGGCGAGTGTTGGGCAGTACCAGCAGCAACACCTGGAAGCTCCTGACGGTGAGTGTTGGGCAGTACCAGCAGCAACACCTGGAAGCTCCTGACGGCGAGTGTTGGGCAGTACCAGCAGCAACACCTGGAAGCTCCTGACGGCGAGTGTTGGGCAGTACCAGCAGCAACACCTGGAAGCTCCTGACGGCGAGTGTTGGGCAGTAGCAGCAGTAACACCTGGAAGCTCCTGACGGCGAGTGTTGGGCAGTAACAGCAGCAACACCTGGAAGCTCCTGACGGCGAGTGTTGGGCAGTACCAGCAGCAACACCTGGAAGCTCCTGACGGCGAGTGTTGGGCAGTACCAGCAGCAACACCTGGAAGCTCCTGACGGTGAGTGTTGGGCAGTAGCAGCAGCAACACCTGGAAGCTCCTGACGGCGAGTGTTGGGCAGTAGCAGCAGCAACACCTGGAAGCTCCTGACGGTGAGTGTTGGGCAGTAGCAGCAGCAACACCTGGAAGCTCCTGACGGCGAGTGTTGGGCAGTAGCAGCAGCAACACCTGGAAGCTCCTGACGGTGAGTGTTGGGCAGTACCAGCAGCAACACCTGGAAGCTCCTGACGGCGAGTGTTGGGCAGTACCAGCAGCAACACCTGGAAGCTCCTGACGGCGAGTGTTGGGCAGTAGCAGCAGCAACACCTGGAAGCTCCTGACGGCGAGTGTTGGGCAGTACCAGCAGCAACACCTGGAAGCTCCTGACGGCGAGTGTTGGGCAGTACCAGCAGCAACACCTGGAAGCTCCTGACGCACTCATTGCGATCTCTTACATTAAGCATACATTTTATTTTGATTTCCCAGAACTGAATGATGTAAATTGACTCTTGTTTTTTTTTATTATTTTCTCATGGATATCATGAACAACATGAACAAACAGCTTAGAACTGCGAGAAAAAGTATCCTTTGTATTTAAGTTATATTACAAAATCAAGACATTTATGACAAAATTATTTTTTTAATCTTGTTAGGTAATAAAAAGCAGTTAGTAATTCTTTTCAGTTTTACTTTATCTCAAAAAAATTTAAATGGGGGGGGAAGAGGGGGTAGTGTAGCAGGTAGTGCATTAATGGTGGTGGTTTATAGACCATCACTGCTATATTTTTGTGAAGCGCTAAACCCGCATTGGTCAGTTCGCTGAAACGCTCATGTTAGGTAAGGATGTCAATATTAGCAGATGACGCTAAAACCAGCGGATGACCAGAATTATTGGAGTACGCCAGTAATAGCTGATGGCATCAGCATTATTTGAAGACGTCATTAATAGCAGATGACGTAAGTATTTTTGGAGGACGTCAGTAACAGTAGATGACGTAAGTATTATTGGAGGACGTCAGTATTAGCAGGGAACGCTAATGTTAGCAGAGAACGTCAGTATTATCAGGGAACGCTAATATTAGCGGAGGACGCAGGGCACCGCAGCTTAACTGGCGCTCATTAACGTTGAACATTTTTCCCAGAATACTTAATTAGGTTTTGAGTTGCTAAGGATGGCAGCTTGGAAATTACCATCCACCTCCCCCTTCCTCCACCAGTAATTTAGCGACACCAATTTATTGTCGCGCAGGCGCTACCTAAATATCCATTATATACGTACATATATATATATATGTGTCGCGCTAAATATGTAAAACGCGATTTTGGCTTATTTAGCAACGCTCTTCTAGCCGAATAAGGCAAGCGAAAATTTGTGTATGCAATAATTTCGTAAAAATCATTCTCAACCCAACGAAAAATATATATTTCATTGTGTTTGTTTATTATTAAATTATTGTAAACTTATCTAAAATATATTTAGTTGGATTAGGCTAAGTTAAATTGCTCTTGTTATAATAAGGTTAGGTAAGTTTTCTAAGGTTATTTTAGTACAAAATGTGTTTGTGTGTGTGTGTGTACTCACCTATTTGTGGTTGCAGCCAGACTATTCCACTTCCTGACAACTTTGACAGAAGAAATACTTCCTAACATCCCTTTAACTCATCTGAGCCTTCAACTTCCAATTGTGACCCCTTGTTTCTGTGTCCCCTCTCTGGAACATCATGTCTCTGTCCACCTTATCTATTCCTCGCAGTATTTTGCATGTCGTAATCATGTCTCCCCTAACCCTCCTGTGACGTCAGGCCGATTTCCTTTAACCTTTCTTCGTAAGACATTCCCCTTAGCTCTGGAACTAGCCTTGATGCAAACCTTTGCACTTTCTCTAATTTCTTGATATGCTTGACCAGGTGTGGGTTCCAAACTGGTGCTGCATACTCCAATATGAGCCTGACGTACATGGTGTACAGTGTCTTGAACGATTCCTAACTGAGGTATCGGAACGCTATTCTCAGGTTTGCCAGGCGCCCATATGCTGCAGCAGTTATCTGGTTGATGTATGCTTCCGGAGACGTGCTCGGTATTATACTCACCCCAAGATCTTTCTCCTTGAGTGAGGTTTGCAGTCTTTGGCCACCTAGCCTATACTCTGTCTGCGGTCTTCTTTGCCCTTCCCCGATCTTCATGACTTTGCATTTGGCGGGGTTAAATTCGAGTAGCCAGTTGCTGAACCACGAGTCCAGCCTGTCCAGGTCTCTTTGTAGTCCTGCCTGATCCTCATCTGATTTAATTCTCGTCATTAACTTTACATCATCAGCGAACAGGGACACTTCTGAGTCTATCCCTTCCATCATGTCATTCACAAATACCAAAAATAGCATTGGTCCTAGGACTGACCCCTGTGGAACCTGGTTCGTCACAAGCGCCACATGTACCATGACTCGTTATTGCCTCCCTGTCAGGTATACATTTGATATACCTTTGAAGAGTTTCGAGAGTTTCTCTACTTTCTGAGCCCGGCCATGGGCCAGGCTCGTCTGGTGCTTGCCTGGTCAACTAGGCTGTTGCTGCTGGAGGCCCGCTCACCCACATATCTGTCACAGCCTGGTTGATCTGGCACCTGATGAAGATACTTGTCCAGTTTCCTCTTGAAGGCTTCTATACTTGTTCCAGCCGTGTCTCTGATCCATTGCAGTGCCCTTCCTGTTATACGTGCCTGATCCTTTAGCTTTTGCACTAAACTCTTGTGAGGAACTGTGTCGAAGTCCTTCTTGCAGTCCAAGAATATGCAATCTACCCACCTCTCTCTCTCTCTCGTGTCTTGCTTCCATTACCTTGTCATAAAACTAGAGTAGGTTTGTGACACAGGATTTGCCTTCTCTGAATCCGTGCTGGTTGTCGTTCATAAGCTTGTTCCGTTCTAGGTGCTCCACCACTCTTCTCTTGATAGTCTTCTCCATGACTTTGCATACTATACACGTCAGTGACACTTGTCTATAGTTTAGTGCCTCGTGTCTGTCTCCTTTCTTAAAAATGGGGACTACATTTGTAGTCTTCTATTCCTCAGGTAGTTGCCCAGTTTGTGTGTGTGTGTGTTAGTTACCATTTTGTCCTAGGCACATGTCGATTAGACACTAGGCCTGTGTGTGTGTGTGTGTGTGTGTGTGTTTGTGTGTGTGTGTGTAAATTCAATATGTTGCCTAGTCTCGAACCGACTATATAGCTGAGATTACCTGCCTGTCTTTCTGTCGACCGCACCACAGATGGCCATAATTGTGCTAACCAGACTATAGGGCTTGTGCTTATATCACATGTTTGGATCACACTTAGTAATTATGACAAACCTTTCCAGTAGTTTGGTTGAATAATTCTTGTGACCATTTGTGATGCAGTCGACGAATGACCTCTTGGTAGTCTCAGTACTGCTAGATTGTCGGTTCGAGGTCCGGCATTGATACCAAAGTTTATTACAAATTTTCAGAATATTTTGTAAAACTTGCTAGAAAAATCGTAGTATAAATAGATTAATTTACGAAAACAGTGTGAAAATTTACCTAAAATGGGTTAATTGTTTTCCTTGACGGGGAAAGAGATATTTAGGTGAGAAACTATTTTCTTTTTGAACACTAAGGCAGTGGATCGGGAAGCTGAGAGCGCTTCTATCTCCTGTTGTTTCCATGAGCCTCAAACTCAAATCCCTTAGAAAACCTTTAACTCTGCTTCCCCGGCGTGCAAGTCTCTCTGATCCTATTTTGACAAAGCGGTGTTGATGGTTCAGTCCCCTATACTTGTCAAGAGTTATGCTTCGTTATGGTAAGCGGCACCAAACATTAAATTTTCATTAGAACCATAGAAGATACATACATACATACTATATATATATATATATATATATATATATATATATATATATATATATATATATATATATATATATATATATATAGGTAGCTTATGAATATATATAGGTAGCTTATGAGAGGTTTTTACAAAACAGAAGTGTTAGTAGAAGAGCAGAGTATATGGAGAGTAAAAGAAAGGTGAAGAGAGTGGTGAGAGAGTGCAAAAGAAGAGCGGATGAAAGAACGGGAGAGGCTCTGTCAAGAAATTTTGCTGAAAACAAGAAAATTTTTGGAGTGAGATAAACAAGGTAAGAAAGCCTAGGAACGAATGGATTTGTCAGTTAAAAACAGAGTAGGGAGTTAGTAGATGGGGAGCTGGAGGTATTGGGTAGATGGCGGAATATTTTGAGGAACTTTTAAATGTTGATGAAAAGAGGGAGGCGATAATTTCATGTACTGGCCAGGGAGGTACAACATCGTTTAGGAGTGAAAAAGAGCAGGATGTGAGTGTGGGGGAGGTGCGTGAGGCATTACGTAGAATGAAAGGGGGTAAAGCAGCTGGAATTGACGGAATCATGACAGAAATGTTAAAAGCAGGGGGGGATATAGTGCTGGAGTGGTTGGTATTTTTGTTTAATAAATGTATGAAAGAGGGGAAGGTACCTAGGGATTGGCAGCGAGCATGTATAGTTCCTTTATATAAAGGGAAGGGGGATAAAAGAGAGTGTAAAAATTATAGGGGAATAAGTTTACTGAGTATACCAGGTAAAGTGTATGGCAGGGTTATTATTGAAAGAATTAGAGGTAAGACAGAGAGTAGGATTGCAGATGAGCAAGGAGGCTTTAGAATGGGTAGGGGATGTGTAGATCAAGTGTTTACAGTGAAGCATATATGTGAACAGTATTTAGATAAAGGTAGAGAAGTTTTTATTGCATTTATGGATTTAGAAAAGGCATATGATAGAGTGGATAGGGGAGCAATGTGGCAAATGTTGCAAGTGTATGGAATAGGTAGTAAGTTACTGAAGGCTGTAAAGAGTTTTTATGAGGATAGTGAGGCTCAGGTTAGGGTGTGTAGGAGAGAGGAGATTACTTCCCGGTAAAAGTAGGTCTTAGACAGGGATGTGTGATGTCACCATGGTTGTTTAATATATTTATAGATGGGGTTGTAAAAGAAGTAAATGCTAGGGTGTTGGGGAGAGGGGTGGGATTAAATTTTGGAGAATTAAATGCAAAATGGGAGTTGACACAGTTACTTTTTGCTGATGATACTGTGCTTATGGGAGATTCTAAAGAAAAGTTGCAAAGGTTAGTGGACGAGTTTGGGAGAGTGTGTAAAGGTAGAAAGTTGAAAGTGAGCATAGATAAGAGTAAGGTGATGAGGGTATCAAACGATTTAAATAAAGAAAAATTGGATATCACATTGGAGAGAGGGATTATGGAAGAAGTAAATGTTTTCAGATATTTGGGAGTTGATGTGTCAGCGGATGGATTTATGAAGGATGAGGTTAACCATAGAATTGATGAAGGAAAAAGGTGAGTGGTGCATTGAGGTATCTGTGGAGACAAAAACGTTATCCATGGAGGCAAAGAAGGGAATGTACGAAAGTATAGTGGTACCAACACTCTTATATGGGTGTGAAGCATGGGTTGCAAATGCTGCAGCGAGGAGGAGGCTGGAGGCAGTGGAGATGTCCTGTCTAAGGGCAATGTGTGGTGTAAATATTATGCAGAAAATTCGGAATGTGGAAATTAGGAGAAGGTGTGGAGTTACTAAAAGTATTTGTCAGAGGGCTGAAGAGGGGTTGTTGAGGTGGTTTGGTCATTTAGAGAGAATGGATCAAAGTAGAATGACTTGGAGAGCGTATAAATCTGTAGGGGAAGGAAGGCGGGGTAGGGGTCGTCCTAGAAAAGGTTGGAGGAAGGGGTAAAGGAGGTTTTGTGGGCGAGGGCTTGGACTTCCAGCAAGCATGTGTGAGCGTGTTAGATAGGAGTGAATGGAGACGAATGGTTTTGGGACATGACGATCTGTTGGAGTGTGAGCAGGGTAACATTGTGTGAAGGGATTCAGGGAAACCAGTTAATTGATTTAGTTGGACTTGAGTCCTGGAAATGGGAAGTACAATGCCTGCACTTTAAAGGAGGGGTCTGAGATAGTGACAGCTGGGAGGGACTTTTCTCAGCTGTCGTATCTGAGCTCCTCTGCAAAGACAGTGATTATGTATGAGTGTGGTGAAAGTGTTGAATGATGATGAAAGTTTTTTCTTTTTGGGGATTTTCTTTCTTTTTGGGTCACCCTGCCTCGGTGGGAGACGGCCGACTTGTTGAAAAAAAAAAAAAAATATATATATATATATATATATATATATATATATATATATATATATATATATAGATAGATAGATAGATAGATAGATAGATAGATAGATAGTTCCTTGATAATGTGAGCAGTCACGAAAGCGCTTGGAATTCCTCTATTTTTTCATAGTGGTTGTCTTGCATATTTTGATATCACCTGTTTACTGTGATGTTTTTGCATATATATATATATATATATATATATATATATATATATATATATATATATATATATATATATATATATATATATATATATATCTGCTATTCTTCTGGGAAATGACAGTTATTCTCCGGGAGTGACAATCGGTACTGTCAACATAATAGCAACAAAGAGACCAAGAGTGTCTGCTGGGCACTGAGAATCATGAACTTCAAGAATCAGGATTGCCAGCAGAGCGTCAGAGCTTACTCGGTTTTAGAAAATTTGATAACGTAGAAGTGTGGGACTTGAATCCACCCTAGTTATTAGGTATTGTTGTACTATATCACTTGACACGTGTACCGTTACAGTGCCCATAATGTGAAAATAAGATGTGGATGTTACAATTGTCTGAGCCTTATGGAAAGGCGTCTAGTAAGTGATGGTTAATGTGTTTTTTGTCAGGTTATCATACCATAAAGGAACACGGCCAATGTGTTAAAAAAATAAATAAACAAATTTGATTACAAATCAATGAGTAGCATATTTACATCATTAATTTAATGCTATTATAATTATATTTGTATCATGGTCGCAGGAACAGCAATAAAGACAACATAATGCTTTATTAGTCATGCTTATTGGGTTTACATCGTCTGATGAAATGATAACTCAAAGCGGAGCCACCAAAGGGATGACTGCAATTAAAAGTAATGAGTCAATGACTTATGCTGCAGATTAATATGTCCTGATTGTAAGATATGACTCTCTCTCTCTCTCTCTCTCTCTCTCTCTCTCTCTCTCTCTCTCTCTCTCTCTCTCTCTCTCTCTCTCTCTCTCTCTCTCTCTTCTCACACGAGTTAGATAGGAGTGAGTGGAGGCAAGTGTTTTTATGACTTGACGTCTTGTTGGAGTGTGAGCAAAGCAACATTTACGAAGGGATTCAGGGAAACCGGTTAGCCGAACTCGAGTCGGGGTAGGTGAAAAGTATAGTGCCTGCACTCTAAAGAAAGGCTGGATATATACTGCAGTTATTGAACTGTAGTATCAGAACGCCTCTTGCAAGACAATGATGGTGTGAGTAATGATAAAAGTGTTTCTTCTTTTTCTGGTCACCCTGCCTCGGTGGGAAACAGCCGATGTGTTATATATATATATATATATATATATATATATATATATATATATATATATATATATATATATATATATATATATGTGTGTGTGTGTGTGTGTGTGTGTGTGTGTGTGTGTGTGTGTGTGTGTGTGTGTGTGTGTGTGTGTGTGTGTGTGTGTGTGTGTGTGTGTGTGTGTGCCTGCATGTATGCATGCATCATATAGTGTTTGTGTTGATTCATCCTTATAACAGGAACATTTAGTGACGATATACTACAATGAGCTACTCCACGCTTCTCCTCTAGTATCTGTCTATAACTTTCTAAAACGCGTCAAGATGAGAACCGCTAAACACTTACATTAATTTTTAAAAGGGTGGACTGGTAAGCCAGCGAAAGGCCTCGGTCAGATGACCAAAAGCTCCAGTGGCAGGTCATCATAATGACCAACACCCGCGTCAAGAAACACGTCCTGTTTCCTGACGAATCTTACCTAAACTAACCCTATTGTGACAAAGCGGTAGGATTTTTTATCACAGCTATCTTGACTTAGTAATCATTTTTTCGACTCCCAATCGAAAGAGCCGGGTTCGATCCTGAGGCAGAGTGGACCTGGTTATATTTTTTTAACACCTGTTGTCCCTATTTACAAAGCAGTAAATAAATAGCCATGTGTTAGCCGACTGTTGCAGGTGGCATCCTGGAGGATGGTAGCATAACTTAGACAGGACAGGGCACTGAGGTAGGATAACAGCTCCTAGACTGTAAAGTGAACTGCATCGAAATATCTACAAGATGTACTGCTTAACAATATGCCTCTAAATTCTAATATGGAAACTAAACGCTTTGGTCCCTTGTGCACCAATATAAAACTGCAACTTGATAATAGTCCAGGACCAGCCGAAACGTCGTGCAGTTTTCATTTCCAATTTGTAGGTTTATTGTTATTTGCTTCCGCTGCGGTATTGTGACTTTTATCTTTTACTGAAAGTTGTTGTTGATTTGATTCACTTTGAGCGCTCGGTGCAGGTACGAGCACTTGCAATAGTTTTGTAGTTTACTCCTTAGTTTTCAAATGTTAAACACTTAGGATAGCATGTTGCTTCAATATTTCACTTTGATCTTAAATAAGACACATATGTTACTTGTCTTACCAAGAGGCACAAACACACCTTCATATATTATATCTACCGTTTTCGTAAGTAATCATCGAAAACAAAATGAAGTTTTATACAAATTTGAATTTACATTCTAACAGCTTTTATCCTACCTCAGCTCATTTAAAAGTTGAGAGCTGTTATCTTACTTTAGCTTAAGAGCTGTTTTCTATTTCAGCTCATTTAGAGGAAACATGCCCTTACGCTGCCGCCCACCCTCAGGATTGAACACGGGTCGTTTCGTTGTGAGCCGAAGGTGCTACCACTGAGCTAGGTGAAACTGCTCGAATACAAACGCTGTTGCATCATAACGAACGTTGGAAGTAGAAGGGTAATGAACAGTGAACAATATAACACAAATCCACTTGGTGATAAAATGAAATATCGTGCTGAAAATATCGTGCTGTAAATATCGTGTGTTCATCTTACTGCCGGATTAATGGTTGTGGGGACCCCAAATCAAGCAACGTTTACCCATAGGCGTTGCCCGGGTTTTTAAGTGTTAAAGTGACATCTTGGATTCTATTACTTTACGATAAAGATATAGTGGGCCTTTCTTAATGCCAACTCATCTTTCTCTCAGAAAATTCGATATTCACCATAAGAACTGTCATCATTCTTCTTCCATCAACACACAGGGAACATGGCTTATTTTTTTTTACGTTTCTGAATTAAAATCTAAAATATCTACTTGTCCATCTTTATCATATCAAAAGTAATCGTTAATCGTTAATTTATTATCCTACACTTCTTCTTCCAGATCAAACGTGAATATATATATATATATATATATACATATGCTAGGAATTCGCAAGAGCAGGCGAAATATTCACAAACACTGATCTCTGGCCGACGGAGACTCGAACCTACGAACCTCATGACAAGGTACGCAGTGCTTTGCCGACCGTACCACACTGGTCCAATACCTTGGCATCCAGCTTTCGCTATATATATATTTATATATATATATATATATATATATATATATATATATATATATATATATATATATATAAAAGTTGCCCTACACGTGCTGCAGATAAAATGTGAAGGCTTATAGATTAACATAAATTTTAATTATAATCTAAAACTATATTATGACTCACTTCAATACAAGATAAGAACGAGCAAAGGAGCCATAAAGTCCTAAATAATATTAAAAGTCTCTTTATAATTAGACTACCTTCCTAATCTTCTGAGGATAACCTGGTTACCTCTATCATGCTGAGGAAAAGCTCACCAACAGCCAAACGGAGGAGAGACTGAGCCTCGAGTAGCAGAGGGATAATCGAGCCTCCACCACTTCTTGTACTGAATAACCCACACGGCGGGATCAGTGTTTCAGGAAATAAAATAAAATATGATGTTCGCTGGCAGTGTGTCTGTCAGTTGTGCAGCCTCCTCCCCTGCCTTCAGCACATTCGTTCTGCTGACTGGACCAATCTCAGACATCTGTGTCTGGAGTTTCCCCTGGTAGGACTTTTAAAACACATCTCCGTGCTGATCCCTGGCACTCAGCTGTAGGGTTCATACAGCCCTTGGGCCTTTCTAGCCCTTTATAAACAGAAGCAATAACACACACACAATAAAATGCGAGACTGTAAATGTAAAATATATTTATATATGTTCTTTGTGCGTGTATGTGAGTGTGTCTACTCACCTATTTGTGGCTTCAGGGGTCGATTCATAGCTCCTGGCCAAGCAGTGAGGTATTACATTTAAAAATTACATATATATATATATATATATATATATATATATATATATATATATATATAACAACAACACTGCACTAGCCAAGGACTCGAACCCATGTTATACTGGCCAGCCTCATGACGCCTTAGCCCACAGGACCACCCAATCCTACAAAGATGGCACAGCCAGCAGAGCTAGCTGTTTTACAGCCATCCGAGGACATACGGTGTTGTGGGAGCTTCTAGGCTAATTTTCATTCTCATCCCTGTTTGGTGTACTAGTCCACGAGCAGCATATACACCCCGTTTGGTGTACTAGCCTCCACAAGCAGTATTTTATAATATTGTAACTACGCACGAATAGTATTGAATCAATAACAACACTGCGACTAACCGAGGATTTGAACCCATGTCGTTTTGACCCGCCTCATGGTGAGCGAAAATCACACATGACACTCTAACCTACAGTACCACGCAATCCTACAAGAATCAAGCACACAGCAGAGCTAGGTGTTTCATTATGAAGCGGGCCAAAACGACATGGGTTCGAATCCTCGGCTAGTCGCAGTGTTGTTATTGATTCAATACCACTCGTTCGTGGTTACAATAATATAAAATACTGCTCGTGGAGGTTAGTACACCAAACGGGGAGTAGAATGAAATTAGCTCAGAGGCATCCACACCACCGTATGTCCTCGGATCAGGTAAAACACCTAGCTTTGCTGGGTGCTTGGTTCTTGTAGGATTCCGTGGACCTGTGGGTTAGAGCGTCATGTGTGATTTTCGCTCTCCATGAGACGGGCCAAAACGACATGGGTTCGAATCCTCGGCTAGTCGCAGTGTTATTATATATATATATATATATATATATATATATATATATATATATATATATATATATATATATATATATATATATATATATATATAAACATACTATGCCAAGACTCACTTACTTCTTGAGGTGCGCACCCTCTTTTGAAAACCCAACACTTGACGAGTATGACGCACACCTGAGAACAACCTTCAAGAAGGCACTGAATCTGTCACTAGAGGATCAGCAATGGGAGCAGGCAACCCTCCCAGTGCGACTGGGAGGTATAGGGGTGCGCAAAGCAAGGCAGGTAGCGTTACCTGCATTTGTCATCGTGTTTGGCCTCCTGTGGATTAGTCAAGAGGATTGTCCCTGAACGTTTGAGAGGTGTGGTGGGAGCTCAAGACCCCAAGTTCATTGAAGCAGCAGTGCAGTGGGACATCCTGGCAGACTCCTCCTGTAGACCAGCTCCTCCCAAAGAGCACAAACAGTCCCACTGGGACAAACCGATCATGGAAAAAATTGCCAACACAATGCTCACCAACGCTTCAGGAAAGGACAAAGCTCGTCTCCTAGCGGTGAAGGCACCACACTCAGATTTCCTTCTAGCTGTTCCCAATTCCTCTCTGGGGACTCGATTCGACCCACAGGCCATTCGGATTGGTGTTGCTCTTCGCCTAGCCGCCCCCATACTCACCGAACATAGGTGTATTTGCGGCAGGGCGACGGCTGATCAATTCGGACTTCATGGTCTAGTGTGTCACACATCAGAAAGGAAGTATGATAGACATGAGGAGGTCAATGACATCATAAAGAGAAGCCTCGCCACAGCCCGTTGCCCAGCTCAACGGGTACCCCAAGTGCAGAGGTCTGATGGAAGTCAAAAGCGTCCTGATGGAGCCACCATGCTACCCTGGAAGGATGGTAAGCAGATTGCTTGGGACTACACCTGTGCTGCTACATTGGCAGACACCTACCTGCCACACTCCTTAGCCGAAGGGGGTGGAGCTGCCAGCCACAGGGAGACCCAGAAGACCTTCCCTCTTGCTATAACTTCATCCCAATAGGGTCGGAGACCCATGGAGCATGGGGCAAGTGTGCTCTAAAATTTCTCAAGGAGCTGGGTGGAAAACTCATCATAGAAACCAAAGACCACAGGGCGACCAGCTTCCTCTTTCAGAGACTCAGTGTTGCGATCCAGAGGGGAAATGCCTGCAGTATTCTGGGCACGCGGCCCACTACCGGGGAGCTGGACGAAGTATTTGACATGTAGCTCTGAGTTGTCATCTATGTTGTTTTACTTAATATTGTATTCTTGTTAATGTATTTTGACAATGTATTGTATCTTGAAATAAATTATATATATATTTAATAAAAGATGGGGTGGTAGGGGAAGTGGAATATTCAAATGGCTTCAGAAAGACATCTAAATATTCTTCCTTGAAGCCTTTTATCCACACACACACACACACACACACACACACACACACACACACACACACACACACACACACACACACACACACACACACATATATATATATATATATATATATATATATATATATATATATATATATATATATATATATATATATATATACACATATATATACGTATATATAAGATTCAAAAAATATTTCAAAAAATTGTCATAAAACCAAAATATAAAATATTATATAATGCGACAATAATGAATTACGTAGTAAAATAAATATTTAAAGAGAAGTTTTTTTTTATGTAAGTTTGAAGATCTTAGTAATAATTATTAGTTGGGAAACTGTAAAAGACCTGGGAGAGACGAATATGTTGGTTAACCTCTGAAGAACTTAATTCTAACTTTGAAGACCAAGCCGTACAAATTGTTCATCTTAAATACAGCCGTCCTCTAAATGAAAGGGTGGTATGCACAACAACAAGGACGGAAGAGAGAAAGGGTCATTGGAGGATTTAATATACCAATAAAAAGACATTAGACTGAAGGGGAACGGGGAATACTCTTCAGAGTCGCACAGTGACAGTAACGAATTCAGTTATACACATACTTCCATAAGGCCTGTGCACGGTAGAAAGACCGAGAAAAAAGACAGGCGATGGAGGGGAGGACGTTGGATTCAAATAATAAAACACAGTGTACATCATATGTTTAGTGACACCAAGATTTAACAGAATAACCTACCCTCACTCAGATATACATAACCCACTCTCACTCAGATATAACCTGTCCTCACCCAGATTTTTATACGCAATACTCACTCAAATTTATATATCCTAAACCCAATCAGATATATATAACTCACCCTCACTCAAATTTACATAAAATATCTTGACTCAGATTCACATAACATTTTTTTATCAACGACCCGGCCGTATCACACCGAGGCAGGATGACCTAAAAATACAAACTTAAGTTTTTCTTTTTAAATTTAGTCATTTATACATGAGCAGGAGTTACTAGCCCCTTGCTCCCGGCATTTTAGTCGCCTCTTACTACACGCATGGCTTACGGAGGAAGAATTCTGTTCCACTTTCCCATGGAGTTCACATAACATATACTATACATAAATTTACGTACCCTATGCCCACTCAGATTTACACATGCTATGATAACTCAGACATACAGTTCATAACCTATCCTCACTCAGATTTACATAACCTACTCTCACTCAGATTTACATAACCTACCTCACTTTGATTTACATAACCATTCTCATTCAGATTTACATAAACTACCCTCATTCAAATTTACATAACCTATCCTCACTCAGATTTACTTAACACAGCCTCAATCAGATTAACATATTCTACCTAACTTACATTTACGTAACCCACCTTCAATCAGATTGATATAATCTATCCTAACTCAGATTTATATAATCTCTCCTCAGTCACATTTTCATAACTTATCCTTAGTCATATATATATATATATATATATATATATATATATATATATATATATATATATATATATATATATATATGTGTGTATGTGTGTGTGTGTGTGTGTGTGTGTGTGTGTGTGTGTGTGTGTGTGTGTGTGTGTGTGACTGAAGATAGGTTATGAAAATGAGTTAGGATAGATTATATCAATCTGATTGAAGGTGGGTTACGTAAATCTAAGTGAGATAAAATATATAAATCTGATTGAGGTTGTGTTAAGTAAATCTGAACGGGTAAGCCAGCGGAAGGCCTCGGGCAAATGACGCGTCATTATATGACTAAGACCCACTTCAGGAAATACTTGTCCTGTTTCTTGACTTAAACTTTGCATAACTTTTCCTCAGTCAGACCCGCCTAAAATAGGGTGATGTAAACATAATAATATATTGCCATCTATGTATATTAATTTCATGATATTGAGGAATATTACACTGACTGTAAATAGGAATAATTAAAAAAACATATAATTAAACACATAAATAAATCTATATAATTACAATGCATATAATTAAAGAACGTGTATTTGTATTACGTTTAAATTAAAAATGCACAAAAAATAAAAATATTTATAAAAAAGAAAATTAAAACATGCATAAAAGCATTAATAAAACGCATAATTAAAAAAGATGTATAATTAGAAACAACTAAAAACAGAATATTAGAGCTATTTTGCTCCTTGGGCCAACACCATCACCAGCTGACTCTCCCGTCAGCTGGTGACAGCCTATGCTGTCTGCCAACCGAGCAAAATGTAGACTGTAAGCCTACATGCCTAGTTTTAACAGCTTCCACCAGAGGCCAGGCGTCTAGGTGGGCAGTCCACTTCAGCCTGCCCACGCCTGCCTCTCTCTCACTCAAGCAGCCGACTCCTCTCAGTAAACAAGGCCTACTCCTCTCTTCCTCGCGGGTATGGCCCCTCCAGGCCATGGGCACAAACACACTGCCTGTGTACCCACAATCTCGCAAATAAAGTAAGAAGCCTCCGAAGCCTTTATCATTGCTCCCCGCCTGCAAACAACGAAGCTAATCAACCTATGATACACTGGCCTACAGTCAAGTTGGGATGGCCTCATCACTGAAAAGGTGCTTGCTAACATGCTTAGGGCTGTAACATCAGACAGGGAGACTGCCTGTCTCCAAGCTGTGAGTGCACATCACTCCGGGCACTTCCTCCAAACAGTTCCCATTTCAGCAGTGTGAACATGCCTCAACCCTAAGACCCTCCGTATTGCAGTGGCTCTCCGCCTTGCTGCCCCAATTCACACGGAATATAGGTGTATTTGCGGCAATGTGCAAGCCGACCAATATGGTCTACATGGTCTTAACTGTTCCAAAACCAAGGGCTGGCATGCAAGACACAATGAAGTCAATGACATCATAAAGAGAAGGCTTGTTACAGCTGGATGCCCAGCTGAGAGAGAGCTCCGATCACTAGCAGCCAACAATATCCACAACCCAGCAAACCGCCCCGACGGGATCACCATCTATCCTTGGAAGAATGGCAAGCTCTTAGTATGGGACTATACCTGTATGTCGATGCTGGCTGACACCTACATCCATCACAGTGTCGGGCGACAGGGAGGAGTTGTTGATCATAGGGAGGAGTACAAGATCGGCAAGTGCAGGGACATAAGCCAACAGTATCAATTTGTCCCAGTGGGATCAGAGACCTTGGGATCATCGGGAAAAAATGTCACACATTTCCTTAAAGAACTGGGTTCCAGACTCATCGACACCACCAGGGACCCAAGGGCAGCCATTTTCATGTTTCAGCGCCTCACCATGGCCATCCAGAGGGTAAATGCATGCTGCATACTGGGCTGCGTCCAACTTCGGAGGAGCTGGAAGAGATTCTTAATCTTTGATATATTGTACCAATGTATTCATGTTTGTGTTTTCTGTCAGTGTATTCTGTCTATTAATAAAGTTCACATAGAATATAGAATATAGGGGGGTGGTAGGAGAAGAAAATATTCAAACAGCTCCGGAGAGAACCTTGAGTTTTCCCTGAGATACGTTTATTCTCTTCTCTGAAGATGAGGGTCCCCAGTCCAGTTCTAGAGGTGGTACCTCCCTATATATATATATATATATATATATATATATATATATATATATATATATATATATATAGAGAGAGAGAGAGAGAGAGAGAATGGGGTCCACCTCTGGTACAAATTGTGGGACCCATAGCCTCGGAGAAGTGGATAAAAAGGCTTCAAGGAAGAATATTTGGATTTCTTCCTGATGCCATTTGAATATTCCACTTCTCCTACCACCCCATCTTTTAATTTTTTTTTACCAATAGGTATGTTTTATTACATAATATGGTACAAAAGATTTGAGAGATACATTGTTGATATAAAGATGGCATATACAGTACACGAGGTGAGAGATACATGTCTAGTACATATTGTTACATCTTTGTCACTGATTATAATGCGAAAATCTCATCCAGCTCTTCCGAGCTGGTGCGCGTGCCCAGAATACAGCATGCATTACCCTCTGAACAGCAGCGCTGAGTCGCTGGAACAGAAAACTAGCTGCCCTGGGATCCCTAGTTACCCTGTTGAGTCTTTTGCCCAGCTCCTTGAGGAACTTAGATGCACTCTTTCCCCATGAGCCAAGGGTCTCTGAGCCTATGGGAACAAACATATAATGATGGGCAAGTTCTCCATATTTTCTCGACTTCTGGGACTCCCTGAAGGTGGCAGCAGCCCCTCCTTCCTCCCTGGTGTACTGGAGATAGGTATCAGCCAAGGTAGATGCACATGTGTAGTCCCACACCACCATATATATATATATATATATATATATATATATATATATATATATATATATATATATATATATATATATTAAAATAATTAAAATAATTAAGATAATTAAAATACATATGTCAATAAAAAATTAAAATTCACAACAACAAATATGAAACTGCTTTAACAGCACAATTACAAGGAATAAAACAGAATGAATTATAGTCAAACATCTGGAACTAATCTCTTTATTATACATACGACGTTACAAAAGCCAAAAATGGTTCTTAATGTTACTAAAGCTGAGTTGTCTTGTTTAATCTGCTCTGTGTAGATATGTTTTATGATTCACATTCACACATGACATGCTCTAGCTGGCTCATGATTCACACATAACAGGCTCTAACTGGTGCATGAGTCACATATGACAATAGCTGGCCCATGATTCACACATGACAGTAGCTGGCTCATGATTCATACATGACAGTAGCTGGCTCATGATTCATACATGACAGAAGCTGGCTCATGATTCATACATGACAGAAGCTGGCTCATGATTCACATATGACAGTAGCTGGCTCATGAATCACACATGGCAGTAGCTGGCTCATGGTTCACACATGACAAGCTCTAGCTGGCTCATGGTTCACACATGACATGCTGTAGCTGTCTCATGATTCACACATGACAGGCTGTAGCTGGCTCATGATTCACACATAACAGGCTGTAGCTGGCTCATGATTCACACATAACAGGCTGTAGCTGGCTCATGATTCACACATAACAGGCTGTAGCTGGCTCATGATTCAAACAAAACAGGCTGTAGCTGGCTCATGATTCAAACATAACAGGCTGTAGCTGGCTCATGATTCACACATAACAGGCTGTAGCTGGTTCATGATTCACACATAACAGGCTGTAGCTGGCTCATGATTCAAACATAACAGGCTGTAGCTGGCTCGTGATTCACACATGACAGGCTGTAGCTGGCTCGTGATTCACACATGACAGGCTGTAGCTGACTCATGATTCACACATAACAGGCTGTAGCTGGCTCATGATTCAAACATAACAGGCTCTAGCTGGCTCGTGATTCACACATGACAGGCTGTATCTGGCTCGTGATTCACACATGACAGACTGTAGCTGGCTCATGATTCACACATGACAGACTGTAGCTGGCTCATGAGGAAACACATATAAGTGAAAAATGTTTGATTCCTCTTGATCATGCTTAATATTCATTCTGTTCTGATTCATACTGTTACTCTCTCTCTCTCTCTCTTTCTCTCTCTCTCTCTCTCTCTCTCACTGTTACCTCTTCACTGTCTCTTACTCTACATTGTTATCGTCCTTCCTCTTATACCCTCGCTCATGGGTAATTCTTGTCTTTATTTGTGTGTTTGTTTGATCTAATTCTCTTCCATTCTCCCTTACCCTGTTTTCATGATCCTCATTAGTCTTTATGTCTCTCTCCCTTTCTCTTTCGTTCTAGAGAAAGAGTTCGAGAGAGTGAGAGTGAGAGAGTGAGAGAGAGACACACACACAGACACAATTGAATTGCCTCTGAAAAGCAGACAGAAGAAGATTTTGGATTCCACACTGAGGGTATCTGCTGAGAAGCAGTATCTTCTTCTATTTAATTAACGACTATCATTTATTACTTAGATGGTTGACGCAAGGATAGTAAAGCAAAAAGCTCTCTCCCTATGCGCCTTTCCCTCCATTAGCAGCATGAAACGGGAAAAAACATGTACGGGAAAATCAGAATGAAATTCATAGGCATAATGGAAGTAGATGGGCAATATAGGTTATTTGTTAGTACTACTACTAGAAACCACTAGTTCACTTCTAGACACAGCACTGCAGGTGAACGTGAACAGACGAAAATCCTAAACAACTTCAGAGTAAACACCAGGATATTGGTGGTTACTGCAATAGAGCCTTACTATTCCAAAGCATAAGTCCAGCCAGTTCTTGAAATACTGAATTAATTTGGCACCCATTACTTCCGTGGGAAGACTATTCCAGTGCTCAACAACTCTGAAAAGAATTTCTTAACCACATTCCACTAAGCCTCACTCCACAGAATTTAATGCCATTGTTTTATGCAATTGTATCACATTGCCTTTCAAAAAATCATTATTAAAAATACCGAACATGTTTAATATCTTGAAGGTTTGTATTAAGTAGTCCCCCCCTCGAAGCCTCTTTTTTTTCTCAGAGAGAAGAGGAAGAGTAATGTAAGTCTTTTTTTACACAATAACCCGCACATAAGAGAGAAGTTCTTACGACGTTACGGACCGAAACGTCGTAGTAAGCTGCCCTCTTCTATGTGCAGGTTATTTGTGTTCCAGTCACGGTATTGTGCCTTCTTGTTCTTTTAGTCTTTCTTCACATGGTTTGTTCCTTAGTGATGCTTATTTTTTGTTTTTCTGCTCTTCTTGGTATCCCTCTAAGTTTGTCTATGTATTTTATATAATTAGGGGACCAGAAATGGACAGAGTATACATGATGAGGTATGACGAGAACACTGTATAAAGTTAATACTTTTGTTAGGATTTTTCCTCTAGAAGTTTCTTGCTACGAAGCCAAGTATCCTGTGTATTTCAGGCCACTGTTTATGACTATCCCAATCACATTCACTTTGTTAGTTTCTTTGAGTGAATTTTCATATAAATTATATTATATCTCATAATATCCAAAGTGACTTGACTTTGTCCTCAATTAAATTTATCCATCATTCTTCTAAACATGGTGTTAGCCTATCTAGGTCTCACTAGATATTTTGACATTCAGTAACGAATGCAGTACATCTCACTAATTCATGTCATAAGCAAACCTTGCTCTTCTGGATATGTGCTTCAAGTCTAGATCGTTTATGTCTATCATAAACAATCCTGCGCTGAGGACCGACACTTGAAGGACCATTCTCGTCAAGTTTCTCTACTAGGAAATTGTCCCCATGCCGTGAGTCTTTAGTTTACTACGTAATCGCTGATGTGGTATTTTGTGAATTGTCTTTCGGAACGCATTTGACAAAAATCTTTTATTGTGAAAATCATGGTGGTTTTGGCGAGTAGATTATTGTCTTCAAGGAGGTTAACGATGTTGGCCCCAATTATGGTTTCCATTAGTTTACCCAAGATTAATGTCAAACTAATGGGGCGTTAATTGACAGGGCATCTATCTCCCTAGAGAAGAGAGAGAGAGAGAGAGAGAGAGAGAGAGAGAGAGAGAGAGAGAGAGAGAGAGAGAGAGGGAGAGAGAGAGAGAGAAACGGATGTAGTTAACTGTAAACAGACCTCAACTGAGAGCTCACACACACGCACACACTTTTATATAATAATCTTACACATGAATGCAAAATGTTTGGCCACAAACTGAGACACTTGAAGAAAAAGAATATTCATGAGCAACCATCTTCAGAGTACCGAACAATGCCTATCTGCGAGCAGCGTAGCTAGTAAAATGCTACTAGGTTCATGAAGTTAGAAACTTCCAACACAAAACACCAGACATCATATTGATTCTCTATAATTTACTTGTTAGACCGCACCTTGAATAAGATGTCCAATTTTGGTCTCCAAATTACACAAAAGACGACGATATACCGGAGAGAGTGCAGAGAAGAGCCGCCAAGATCGAACCAACGCAAAAATAAAACCGTATGAAAAAAGATTCAGAGCACTCAACCTTTTCTCACTTGGAAAACCGAAATCTCATTCGAACCTTTAGGATACTGAATGGGTTTGACACATTAAAAGGCAAAGTTCTAAATGATTCCATAACTCGAAAATACTGGAATAAAGCTGCAAGGCAGAAGATGCTAGATGAACATATGCAAAGGATTTTGCAAATAAAATAAAGCGAAATAGTATAAACTACGTGCTGAAGTTGTGAACTCAAAGACAACAAACTCATTTAAGAACTTCCTGGACAAGCATCTTGCAAGCACAGGGTTCAACTAGATACTAAGCTGTGGGTCAAACTGAAATTAACAGATTCCTGATTGTTCGTCAGATACATCAAGATTACTTGACAACGAGCCACCCTTGTTAATACTAGTAGATGTGGTAGAAGTATTTGCATTAATCAAAGCAGAACCGGCAATAAATAGAAGTAAAATTGCTGGTACACAGCTCTATGAGTAGCTGTGGAAGAGCACAAGAAGCTACGACAGAAACATTAATTGCGCAGAGGTAGTTGTAACTCATGCCTTCCATTTTTTCCAGTAAGGCCTTGCGTATTTTTCACCTGAAGTCCGTAGTGGCCGGAGGGTTGAGGGTTTCAAACACCTAGATCGCATAAGATAGAAGTAGATAGTTCCACTGCGAGTCTGGGTGTGAATTTCCAAGTGCTCCGCTTGGTTTCCCCTGTACTCTCTCTGGTACAATCCATGAGAGACTCTTCTGTTACTCCAGTAACTTGAGGTATAGAGGACGCTGGTCCCGGCGGATATGTAGGGCAGGATGGGTGGGAAAGTCAAGGTGTGTGTGTGAGATAGAGATAACGAGAGACATGGAGAACGAGAGACAGGCACAGATAGAGACAGACATATATAGACAGAGAAAGATATAGATAGGTAGACAGAAAGAGGGAGAGAAAGAAAGAGGGAGAGAGAGAGAGAGAGAGAGAGAGAGAGAGAGAGAGAGAGAGAGAGAGAGAGAGAGAAAGGGGAGAGGCAGGGAAGTAGAGTCAGTAGCAATACAGCCGTGGTGAGGTGCAGACGTGGGTAGCGGGGCGGCTGGGGCGAGTGTGAGAACTGACTGGCTCGCTCCTCGGTAATGCGAGACAATCCTTCTTGTGAAGGATCATAGCACCAGACTCCTTTTAGGACTCCCACCAGTCCTAGACATTATCCTCCTCTCTTTCTACTTACGTAGCGAGTAATTTCACATATTCCCTCATTTCCTCGTGGCAAATTAAAAAAAACGATTAAGTGTACAGAAACTAATCGCAAGAAATACTTCATTTTTTATTGATAAATGAAACTCTAAACTGAAAAAAAAATTACGATAAACATTTAAAGTGAAATTACATAAAAACATTATTTACTTTGATAATAAAGATGGATGACTGATATTAATGTGGGTACACTTCAAGGTCGTTTGAAAAAAAAAAAAGATGCTAAATCTTATAGCTAAAATCTCAAAAGCAGCGCTGTATGACCCACACGGGTTTAGCGTTCTTTAATAAAAATTGAACCACTTATGTTCACTTATTTACACTTGTCTTTCATAATAAAGTCGGCAGAACTAGTATTAATAGTGATTTTAAAAATGGTGGTAGTGGTTGTAGCAGCAGTGACTGTACTGACAGTGGTTGTAGTACAAGTAGTAAATCAATGATAATGCTGGTGATTCTTGTAATAGTGGTAGTAGTAGTAGGTTTAGTGATAATATGGGCGGTTGTAGGAATGCTAAACCAAACAATAACGTTAATGGTTTTAGTATTTTGTAAATAATATTGGTGGTCTTTTCAATACAAAGCTATTAATAGTGGTGGTGTTAGAAGCAGAATTTTTATTATTAATAACAGTAGTAAAAGTAGCACTAGTAATCACAGTAATACTGGTTGCGGTTGCAGTGGTTGTGGTAATGGTAATAGTAGTAGTAGTAGAAGTAATAATAATAGTTTCAGCTATAGTAGTAGCAGTAGTAATACTAGCTATAGTAGTTTTAATAATGTTAGTGGTGGTATAGCAACAGTAGTAGTAATAGCAATATCGGTAGCAGTAGTTGTCGAAATAATAATTATTTTAGAATCAGAAGTTAGAGCAACAACAGTAGGGGTTGTAGTTACAATAGAAGTCGCAATGTTGATAGTTATAAAAGTAGTGGTGGTGGTAATTGCAGCAGGACTAGTGGTTACAACATCAGTAGTAGTGGTGGTAGCTGCAGTAGCAGTTGCAGTACAAGTATTACTTGTAAAATAATCTTGTTTTTAAATAAAAAAAAGTTTGTTGTAGTAGCAGTAACAGTTGTTGTAATAGGTTGGTTATTTAATTTAATTGGGTTTAAAGCCTATCGACACACTTGTTCAAGACCAATCGAAAATACTTTAATCTCATATGTGGGCGTACTGGGACTAAACTGATATATATCCCTTTCGACGAGTACATGTAGTGTTGCTCTTGTGCACACATATCAAGAGATATACTCATCAGAATAAGTACAAACTGTTGCAGTAGTAATTATAGTAATATAATCATCAAACCTAATATAAACAAAACAGTGAAGACATAAAAGTCGAAAAAGACAAAGAGAACAAAATAAAAGCTCGCCTGAGAGAAACTACAACTATAAAGAACATTTAACATTCTCTACGAGTCAGCCATCTTACGAAAAGTACTCTTGAGAATTGAACTTCATTAGAAGGAATGATTCGTAAGGTACACCAGTGTTCCCTGTGGTAGAGAGGCAAAACTTGCCCACATGAACGGTACAAAAATATGTACACAGCAAGTTTTTATTTAGGTTAGTGTAGTTTAGCGCTTCTATTTGATTATAATAATAATAATAATTAGGTTAGTGTACATAACATACATATTAAAAAACTACTATGGCCTTGGAGTAACCATATTATGTGCACATAAAAAAGCACTATGTAGATAACCCAATAGTCAAACAATATAACATTACCTTTCGCTCCAGAGCTTTATCGAACTCTAGTTCCAGAGTCAAAATAAAGGCTTGAGCTTTACGTAGTGCCTCGCTTCCTCCAGTGTGTCCAACGCCCAAACTTTTAATTCATACAGATTCTCACAGAGTTGAAGCAGTGAGTGCATGCACTTGTATGACGAGGAACCTGGTTACTTCTACCATGTTGTGTAACTTAACCTTGTTCAATTTTAGACGAGCCATAAAGTTTCTTTATTTTCGTTTTATGCTATTTTTACAAACAGTTTATTTTATGAGCAGAATATTTTACAAGTAGAATATTTTACAGTTTATTTTACAAGCAGAATATTTTACAAGTAGCTTATTTCACAACCAGTTTATTTTGCGAGCAGAATATTATACAAGTAGTTTATTTCACAACCAGTTTATTTTACGAGCAGAATATATTTCAACAAGCAGTTTATTTTGGAAGTAGATAATTTCAGAAGCAGTTTATTTTACCATATTATTTTGCAAGTAATGTATTTCACAAGCATTACGTTTTAAGCAGAATATTTTTCAAGAAGTATATTTACGAGTACAGTATTTTTTAAGCAGTTTAATTAAAAAATATTTACTGTATTTTGAACAGTTTATTACATATAAAAGTTTATTGTTTTTTAATCAGTTTATACTAAGAACAGTTACTTTCTTACGAAGAATATGCATTGGCTATTAGCAAGGTGAATGGTTCTTACTCCAAGAAATCGGAGCTATCCTCCTCTCTCTCTAGGATTAAATCTTTATTCCCTTTTCCAGCTTTTCTCTTAATAATAATAATAATAATAATAATAATAATAATAAGTGAGAGCGTAAATTATCGTTTATTACTGAAAACATTTACCGTATTTCCCGTGAATAGTAAATCACCATAAATTGAATTTGTGATTTATTAATCACGAAAACGTTAATGCAGTTAATGCTGCCGACTGTACGAAATAAATATATACATGTGGAGGGCTTATTCAACTGTTGAATTAATGGCCAGTAGGTTTTCCAGTCACAATTTAGCACAAAAGAAAAAAAATCCAGTATTGTCCAAATTACATATTAGACTTCTGTGTATCAAACAAACGATTCTGAAACAAATACAAAAGTTTTCTATCGAAATATTTTTAATCAGTAAATTAATAATGATATTAAAATACTGATAAATAAATTTTAATGTTTATTATTTCGACATTATTATTATGCATAATTATAATTTTAGGTTAACTGTGGCTTCGATTTGCAATTTATCTTCACTTAACCTATTCAACATAACCCTGCCCTAACCTAACCTAACATAGCCTGCCTTACTCTACCAAACCTACTATAACCTATCTTACTAAACCTATCCTAATCTATTATAACTTACCCTAAAATAACCTGATGAAGCCTAAAATAAAAATAGAAAAAACTGTATACAAGAAACATTGAGAGACTGACGTTGGATAATACCTCAGCAAAACAGTGTGGAGTAGAAATTATTAAATAATCAACGAAAACATGTGGACGAATATAGTGGCAAGCGATATTCCCACAGCTGACCACACTGGATATATACACCGAGAGGTGTATATCTGTGTATGTATGCTGAGGGTTTACTCTGATTCCAGTTTCATGGATCAATGTATTCTTGACTGGTGGTGAACAGGTGATAGACAGTTTTAATGACCCTCGTGTAGTCGATAAGCTTTAAATCCTATTAAACAACCAACCACAGCGTTAACCATCCAACCACAGCATTAACCATCCAACCACAACATTAACCATCCATCCACAGCATTAACCATCCAACCACAGCATTAACCATTCAACCACAGCGTTAACCATCCAACCACAGCGTTAACCATCCAACCACAGCATTAGCCATCCAACCACAGCATTAACCATCCAACCACAGCATTAACCATCCAACCACAGCATTAACCAACCAACCACAACTGACCTAGGAAAGTACAGATAAAAATATTCCATGAATATATGAATCAATCAGAAATAATAGATGAATAAATAACTAAACAATGAGAAGAAAATACATAAAATACGAACCAAAATTTTTGAAAAATTATGAATAAATAAGCCAAAAATTAGAAAAAAGTGGACGAATATAAGAATAAAAACTGGGGTAATATTGAGTTCTGATCCTGTCCTAAGTTGATTGATAAATACGTAATTTATCACTAAAAATTTTCAATATTAGGTGGATTTTTATTCTGTGGCCATAGTATGAAATGTAACCTAAGAAAACCCAAAGTAACCCAACCTAGAATAGCCTAACGTAATTGTGCCTTACTCCGCGAGTGGTAGATATTGGACTGACGTGTCCGTTCTGATGTGTGCTTGTCTGCGCAGCTGTGACTGGCCAGGAGTCAGGAGTGTAACACGACTCAATACTAACAGTTGATTGGCTCTGACGTGCCGCTCGTCCTAAACACCATGTATTTTTTTTATATCTCCGAAAATATAATTTTGCACACGAAATAATAATTGTTAGCGGGGTATATATAACATGGTTGTATTATAACATAATAATGCCTGAGTTCACACCAAGATTAAACTTAACAATAATTAGCCAATAATTAGATGAATCTAGAAATGAAAAACTGGAAAGTTTTGATTAGTGTATAATTCATAGGTTAGAAAATATAAACGGATAAATTAACAAACAAATTTAGATGAATGTTTCAAAAAGTAGGAAATTTAGATAAATAAATTAACCAAAAAAATAGAAAATATATACAGCAATTAAAAATTCGAAAATTTTAGGTAAGTGAACTAAAACTAGACAAAAATATACGGTTCAAAAACTAGAAAACTTAAACGAACAAGTAAAACAAAAATTTGAAAACATAAAATTCAAAAGTAAAAAAATTTCGAGTCAATGAACCAAAAAAAATAATTAAAAAAATGCGTACATCAAAAACTAGAAAACATAGATGCGTGTATGACTCAAACGCTAGAAAGAACTCAAAGATCTTTGGAGCAAGCAGCGGCTTGGTGTAATGAAAAGCCTGGCGCACTCTAAATATTCTCAGATCAAACGAGAAGAAGAGAATAAAGGATTTGGGTTTTAGACTTCACAAGATGAGCTGAATAGGCGAGTTTCTCCGTGATTTCCTGCTGAGGGAGTTAGATCCTCAGAGATGGTGCAATGTGGTGTTAGTGGGTACAAGATGGTGTTAGTGGGTACGAGATGGTGTTAGTGGGTACGAGATGGTGTTACTGGGTACGAGATGGTGTTAGTGGGTACAAGATGGTGTTAGTGGGTACAAGATGGTGTTAGTGGGTACGAGATGGTGTTAGTGGTTACAAGATGGTGTTAGTGGGTACAAGATGGTGTTAGTGGGTACAAGATGGTGTTAGTGGGTACGAGATGGTGTTAGCGGGTGCGAGATGGTGATAGTGGGTACAAGATGGTGTTAGTGGGTGCAAGATGGTGATAGTGGGTACAAGATGGTGTTAGTGGGTACAAGATGGTGTTAGTGGGTACAAGATGGTGTTAGTGGGTACAAGATGGTGTTAGTGGGTACAAAATGGTGTTAGTGGGTGCAAGATGGTGATAGTGGTTACAAGATGGTGTTAGTGGGTACAAGATGGTGTTAGTGGGTACTAGATGATGTTAGTGGGTACAAAATGGTGTTAGTGGGTACAAGATGGTGTTAGTGGGTACAAGATGGTGTTAGTGGGTACAAGATGGTGTTAGTGGGTACAAGATGGTGATAGTGGGTACAAGATGGTGTTAGTGGGTACGATATGGTGTTAGTGGGTACGAGATGGTGTTAGTGGGTATAAAATGGTGTTAGTGAGTGTAAGATGGTGTTATTGGGTATAGGATGGTGTTACTTTGCGAAAGATAAGTGTTACTGGGTGCAAGATGGTGTTAGTGGGTGAAAGATGGTGTTATTGGGTGAAAGATGGTGTTAGTGGGTGAAAGATGGTGTTAGTGGGTGCAAAATGGGGATAGCGGGAGGAAGATTGTGTTAGTGGGTGTATGGAAGAGTTAGTGGGTGCAACATGGTGTTAGTGGATGTAAGATGGTGATAGTGGGTACAAGATGGTGTTAGTGGGTGCAAGATGGTGATAGTGGGTACAAGATGGTGTTAGTGGGTACAAGATGGTGTTAGTGGGTACAAGATGGTGTTAGTGGGTACAAGATGGTGTTAGTGGGTACAAAATGGTGTTAGTGGGTGCAAGATGGTGATAGTGGTTACAAGATGGTGTTAGTGGGTACAAGATGGTGTTAGTGGGTACTAGATGATGTTAGTGGGTACAAAATGGTGTTAGTGGGTACAAGATGGTGTTAGTGGGTACAAGATGGTGTTAGTGGGTACAAGATGGTGTTAGTGGGTACAAGATGGTGATAGTGGGTACAAGATGGTGTTAGTGGGTACGAGATGGTGTTAGTGGGTACGAGATGGTGATAGTGGGTACAAGATGGTGCTAGTGGGTGCAAGATGGTGTTAGTGGGTATAAAATGGTGTTAGTGAGTGTAAGATGGTGTTATTGGGTATAGGATGGTGTTACTTTGCGAAAGATAAGTGTTACTGGGTGCAAGATGGTGTTAGTGGGTGAAAGATGGTGTTATTGGGTGAAAGATGGTGTTAGTGGGTGAAAGATGGTGTTAGTGGGTGCAAAATGGGGATAGCGGGAGGAAGATTGTGTTAGTGGGTGTATGGAAGAGTTAGTGGGTGCAACATGGTGTTAGTGGATGTAAGATGGTATAAGAAGGACTTAGTGGGTGCATGCTAGTGTTGGGTGGTGTAAGAATGTGTGCAGATGGTGTTACTGGGATTGAAGATGGTGTTAGATGTTGAAAGAAGGTGGAAGTTATTATAAATGGGTGAAAAATGGTGTAATTGGGTTGAAGATGCTGTTTTTTGGTCTAAGATGGTGTTAGTGGGCGGAAGAAGGTGTTAGTGGGTGGAAGAAGTTGTAAGTGGGTGGAAGATAGTGTTATTGAGTGAAAGATAGTGTTAGTGGGTGAAAGTTTTCTTGTACATCACAATGGTGTTAGTGGGTAGAAGAAAGTGTAAGTGGGTGTAAGATGGTGTAAGAGGCGACAGATGGTATTTAAGGGCGGGAAATGGTATTAGTGGGGTGGCATATCATGTTATTGGGTGGAAGATGGTGTTAATAGGTGGAAGATGGTGGACGATGGTGTTAGTTGATAGATGGCATTAATGGGTGTAAGATGGTGTTAATTCATGCAAGATGGTGTTAGTGGCTGGAAGATGATGGTGGGTGCAAGGTGGTGCTAGTGGGTGTAAGATAGTTTTAGAGGGTGGGTGTAAGACAGTGTTATTGGGCTGGTGGAAAATGGGTGGAAGAGGTTTAAGTGGGTTGAAGATGGTGTTAGTAGGGGAAAGATGGTATAATTAGGTAGAATTTAGTGTTCAGTGAAAGTGGGTTGAAGATGGTGTGTGGCAGTGGTACGTAGACGAGAGGAACGTTGGGTATCTTTCCTTACACCTGCTGCCCCTGTTCACCAAACAGTAAGTAGGTACCTGGGTGTTAGTCACCTTATACCTGCTGCCCCTGTTCACCAAGCAGTAACTAGGTACCTTTATGTTAGTCACCTTACACCTGCTGCCCCTGTTCATCTAACAGTAAATAGGTACCTGGGTGCTAGTCACCTTACACCTGCTACCCCTGTTCATCAAGCAGTAAGTAGGTGCCTGGGTGCTAGTCACCTTACACTTGCTGCCCCTGTTCGCCAAGCAGTAATTAGGTACCTGGATGTTAGTCACCTTACACCTGCTGCCCCTGTTCACCAAGCAGTAACTAGGTATTTGGGTGATAGTCACCTTACACCTGCTGCCCCTGTTCATCTAGCATTAAGTAGATACCTGGGTGTTAGTCACCTTATACCTGCTGCCCCTGTTCACCTAGCAGTAAATAGGTATCTGGGTGCTAGTCACCTTACACCTGCTGCCCCTGTTCACCTAGCAGTAAATAGGTATCTGGGTGCTAGTCACCTTACACCTGCTGCCCCTGTCCACCTAGCAGTATGTAGGTACATGGGTGTTAGTCGACTGTTGTGGGTGGCATCCCAGGGGGTGATGGTATATCGTAGAGATAACTGTTATTTAAAATGAACCGAGGTAAGATAACTCTTAGCCTGTAAATTCTGTTAAAATAAACGGTATTAGTGCGTGAAAGATGTTGCTAGTGAGTGGAAGAGGTGGTTTTGGGCGTAAATGGTCGGAAGATGGTGTTAGTGGGTGAAAGAGGGTGTTTTTGGGTGTACGATGGTGTAAATAGGTGGAAGACGGTATTATATGCTGTAAGAGAGTAGAAGTTAGTGTAATGGATGGAATATAGAGTAAGTGGATGGAAAATGCTCTTTATGGATGAAAAATTGTGTTATTGGTGAAATATGGTGTTAGTTGGTGAAAGACGGTGGTAGTGGGTGGAAGATAACGTTAATGAGTGAAATATAGTGTTAATGGGTGAATGATAGTGTTAGTTGGTGTAATATAGTGTGAAAGATGGTGTTAGTGGGGTGGAAGATGGTGTTAGTGGGTGAAATATTGGTGTTAGTGGTAGGAAGATGGTGCTAGTGGTAGGAAGATGGTGTTAGTGGTAGGAAGATGGTGTTAGTGGTAGGAAGATGGTGTTAGTGGTAGGAAGATGGTGTTAGTGGGGTGGAAGATGGTCCTAGAGTTGAAACATGGTACTAGATGGTGTCAGAGTGGGAAAAAAACGTAGATAGGGTTCAGTGGCACTAGATGGTGAAAGATAGTGTTTGATGGTGTTAGATGGTGCTAATGTCAGAGGACGGAAAATGATTACTCCGGAAATTTCACTTGAAAATGGAGAGATTACTAAGAAATTTAACATGATAATGAAGTATTACTCATGATTGTTAATATGATTATGGAGGGTTGACTCAAGAATTTTAACATGATAATGGAAGGATAACTCAAGCAATTTTAACATGATAATGGAGGTATTTCTCAATAAATTTAATAATGATAATAAGAGGGGTAGGAATCACATGAAAGAGCCAACCCAAAAAAGGCATAAGTTATTTTTGTCAGGGTTTTTTATTTTAACAGTTGTAAATTTTTCGAAAAGTGAAAACAAATATGCGAACAGATGTCAAAATCTGACATGTATATACGTATACATAAAGAATAAATAATACAATACCGTGAGTGGAACAATACACAAATAACCCGCATATAGAAGAATGAAACTTGTGACGACGTTTCGGTCTGACTTGGACCACTGACTAATCACCATTAACTAGTGACTCGTTTATGGTCCACGTCGGACCGAAACGTCGTCTTAAGTTTCAGTCTCCCATGTTCGAGTTATCTGTGTAGTGTATATATGCATCACGAGAGAGCAGAGAGAGAGAGAGAGAGAGAGAGACGAGAGAGAGAAGAGGAGACAGAGAGAGAGAGAGCAGAGACGAGAGACGAGAGAGAGAGAGAGATAGAGAGAGAAGAGAGAGAGAGAGAGTAGAAGAGAGACAGAGAGAGAGACAGAGAAGAGAGAGAGAGAGAGCAGAAGACAGAGACAGAAGAGAAGAGAGAGAGAGAAGAGAGAGAGAGAGAGAGAGACAGAGAGAGACAGAGACAGAGACAGAGAGAGAGAGAGATAGAGAGAGACAGAGAGAGAGAGAGAGAGAGAGAGAGAGAGAGACAGACAGACAGACAGAGAGAGACAGAGACAGAGACAGAGAGAGAGAGAGAGAGAGAGAGAGAAGAGAGAGAAGAGAGAGAGAAGAGAAGAAGATAGAGAGAGAGAGAGACAGATAGATAGAGAGAGAGAGAGAGAGAGAGAGAGAGAGAGAGAGAGAGAGAGAGAGAGAGAGAGGGAGCAACACTTCATCTTAGATCTGTTTATAAAAATCGATTATTACCATCATGGGAAATCGCTAAAGCGGTAAGGGTCATACAGCTCCTGGAGGAATGAGAAGTAATCTCTGATCAAAGTAAAGGGAGGAGCAGCTCTGATTCCTCGGATCTAGATCCCTCCACCAATATCCACGCACCCTTCTTGAAGAGAAGAACACATCTTCAAAGAAGAATATCTAAACCTACCTTGAGGAAGCGACCACCATCTGTGCCACAAACTATGACACACCAGAAAAATACAAATATGAACAAGATGAGTTGGACGATACAACACTCACACAACTACACCAATATTCCAACACACAAACTGCATGCAATATATATATATATATATATATATATATATATATATATATATATATATATATATATATATATATATATATATATATATATATATATATATATAAATGCAGCTAACCTTTTAATTACTAGTCTAATGCTCAGACAACGACACCACGGGAAAGGAAGAGGGATGTGGCCATATCCAATCATAAAAAGTTTACCTAATAAGGATGGTATTACTTATAATGTTAATATGTCTGGATAACCGAAAAAGACGAAGCAGTGTGGTTTATTTCCATTGTGGACCTTAAGCTCTCGTCAAGGATACGATCCAAAACAAAAGACTAACTCCAAACCATTTATTTACTCCTATGTGAATAGGGGCAGCTTAAGCTTCATTTACTTAGACTAAAAAAAAAATCTTCCAATAGAATTCCTACGAAAACTGTTGCAATGGAAAAGAACTTTTGTTAGAAAGAAAACTGAGTGATGATAATGGGAAAAACTGGCTGGGTCCGACAAGGATCAGCGCCGCCTCTGATTATTTTCTTAATTAATACAAATATATTGTTATAAGAGCAAATTACTATGTGAATATGTTTACAGATGAGGCCAAGAAATTATGCAAAGTAAGAAAATTACTAAAAATCATACTGAAGATTTAGGAAAATTGAGGAAATGAAGTACTAAATAGGTGATTAAATTTAATTTAGATAAATGTTATGAAATGTAAATGACAGGAGGCAGGAATATGCCCCAGGAGGAATATAATTTTTGAGACAGAATTTTCCGAACATCTAATGAGGAGAAAGTACTTGGGTTGAATATTAAAAAATACACCAACAACCATTTGCATTCAGCAGTGAGAGTCTTAAGTAACTCTGGCGAACTTTTGTTTTGTTAGATTTTCATTATATGGAGGAAAATTGTATTAAGAGGCTGTAATGTGGTGCTTGTACCTTGAGTAACACACGAGGGCCAGCCAGCTTTAAGACCGACTTACAAATATATATGTAAAAAGCATAACGCCATATTTTTTTTCATAATTTATTATGTTACATTGATATTTTACTAACGTTCGTCTGGGTATGCCGCCTTCTACTACAAGCAGCATCTCATATAGACAAAAACTCATAATTTTTATTATTCACGTGAAGTGTTCAACCCATATGGACCATTGATAGTAGTAAAGGCTCCGTCCTATGTATGCTTAGTACGAGACAGACACATTACAATTCAGTACACATAATTCTCAACTGAAAACAGTTCCATAAACATGCAGGAGACTGAATTCTTGAATTTAAAAAGATGAACTACGAGGAATGACTGAAAAATTTATATAATAATAATAATAATAATAATAATAATAATAATAATAATCAAATATAAAGTCATAAAAGCAGGCAAGAAAACAAATAAGAGATTTCTGGAATCACCAGTCAGGGAAACAATAAGTTACAGTTTTTGGAATCAGGAATAATAGGGAGAACAGTCAGTTACTATTTTTGGAATCACCAATATGGAATGCAATGGGCCAAAATATTTTGAATCGACGATAGGGAGAACAATAGACCTCAATTTCCTAGTATAAAAAACACAGGACAGAAAAGAAATGGGATGTATACCTTCACAGAACTCGATGTAAATCTTTGCAAATAGAGTTAAGAAGTTTAGCCCAACAATGCTAGAAGAGAAGATTAGGGCAACATGATGACATAAAATACTCAGTTTATCAGAGAGAGTAGATAGGAGTAGGTTTAGTTGCGAAGAAGGGAAGATGACAGTCAATATATGTGGTAGCTACAAGACGCAGGTGAGCCATAGGGAAATTTGGAAGTACTAATAAGTTTCAGAATATTGACTAAGTGCGATAAGCTACATGAAGAAGTGATGCAGGTAAACACCTTACACAGCTTCAGGAGTAGGTATGATTACATCCAGGAGGAGAAACATGAGTAAAACTGGTTGATAAGAGTTAAGTGGTAGGGTCAGAAGTTATGAATCGACTCTTTAACACACACACACGTACACACACACACGTACACACACGCACACACATAGATACACGCCTACACGTAAAAAGCAGAAATATACATACGGGCTTGCAGCCATGTAAAGAATACAAAAATAGTCAAGTAATAAAGAAAAAGGGGGCAGAAGACCTGATAAATACGTAAATATTAAAACATTCTTGGATATAATACAATAAACGTAACAAAAATACTTCAGCAACACATGACTCTTGGCTAATATGAATATTTGACTTAAAAATGGTTTATTCACTTACTTTCTGGTGGCAGTGCGCGAAGTTTAGTAATATTTCATCCTAATAACAGGGAAAAACTTAGTGATATTATCAAACATAACAGAGATGGTGGAAATCTGAAGACACTGAAATAATCTGAGTAAAGGAACAAGCAGTGTTGAATCGACAGGTGTGTGTTAGAAGAGTGTTGTAAGCTAAGTGGCCGTAGTGAAGCAACTCTTCAAGACTGACACTGAGCTCCTTGGAAGGAGTCTGGAAGATGGACACCCCACTGGGCTTCACACTCCTCACCCTACTGTTGCTGACGCCTCAAGGTAAGTTCAATACAAGCAGACATTCTCGCACAACAAGGAAGAATTACGTCTCATACGCCTCCCACAAGATACAGCAGTGCGTATGTAGGTCACTTAACGCCATGGCAGCGGAGGTGCGCTGTTTCACGTTGGTGACCTTACATTTAATTACATTCTGCTTGAGCATGAACATACAGAGTTTCGGTGTTACGCCACAGAAAACCAATTTGTGAACTCCCCAGTGTCTGCTCTCCACTTTGTGCCTGGACCAGGAATTCCCACCTCGTTTGTCTTTTTTTTATTTTTTGACTGCCTGGGGCACAGTTTTTTAGACGTCGTGCCAGAAAATACTGCATATTTATACAGTGTGACTGTTGCTGGAAATATTACAACGTTGTATGCATAGTACTGGAGCACAAAAAACATGCAACGCCCACCACAGCTTTACTATTGAAATCTACTTCCTCGAGAGAATAACTATTTAATTTAATAGTTTTTTTTTGCCAAATCTAAATAATGTTAGGTTGTAGTTTACTCGTTGCTGCAGTTCATAACATTCGTCTGTGATATCATTACACACATACTCGCATAAAGATACATTCCTGTGTTACACTTGTCCCTGAGGTACATAGATCAAGCACTCACTGGAGTTACGCTTCATTATATATATATATATATATATATATATATATATATATATATATATATATATATATAAAATGGTGAGTTCATCATACATAAAACTGACCTCCGTCTTGCCTGGGATTGGAACCCAGGCCATACCAACCCGCCAGTGTTGGGTGTAGGTACCTCCTAAATGCCTCCTGGGCTACGTGTCTGCCAAACTTTTCTTAACTCGCTGGTACAAGTAAAGAAAAAAGTAGCATGCATTATTTTTCTTTATACACCAAATAATAAAAAAGCGAACATTTTAAGCAAAAACTCATCAGCTGTGAGAAGCTTGCACCAAGATGATAATTAGGATCATTAAAAAGCAACTTTAATACGAGAGAGGGGAGATAGAGGCAGCAGGAGAGGCAGAGTAATCCAAGTCCAATGTTGCTGGCATTGGATTCTTCCTCACTGCCGCTGGTGAATGGCCTCCCGCCCAGAGAGCAAATAAAAAGCATTAAGAAAAAAGGCGTTTGTTTTTTGTCTCTTGTATAGTGTATCCTCTGTGAACCACTCTCTTATTGAACATCTACATGGGATGTGCTGATGGAGGAGAGAGAGACGCAGACGGAGAGGGGAGGGAGGGAGGAAGAGAGCGAGAGAGAGACAGAGACAGTGAGAGAGAGAGAGAGAAGATTGAGAAAGGCAGAGAAAGAGAGAGATTGAGATTTAGATACATCGTCAAGACAAGAAAGAGCAACATACCCTACGCAAGACGTGGGACTCAACTCCTTACCTTGGGCATCAGGGTACAATAACTTCTCAGTAGTCGAGACTGACACCAGGGACAGCACTACCCAACAGAACTAGGCGGGCGCCTAGGATGACAACATTAGAGGACAGCAAGACGACATATTTATTGTGTTGTTGCCAACTTCATTGTTCCTCTTTCAGCTTCACTTAACAACCATGGAAAGCAGTTCACTTGGTCGAGTGAAGAGGCATTAGGCAGAAAGGTAGGGGGTTCAAAGGAGGAAGTAGCTAGTGCTCATTTCGAACATTTTTTTAAGAAGATTAATGGAATCACTTGTTTGAGGTGGAATCCATTACGGAATCCGCGCGTAGCCTACAGGAGGCTAACCGCCGTAGCATGTTACCTTGTAGTCACAATATTAATTTATGTCACAAAATTAGCATGTAGTGTTTGGCAAGTAGCTGACAAATCACGAAGGTGAAATACTCTGACAGCGCAACTCGTTTCATTAAACGACATTTTGCAATTCTTAAGGCGAAACTTTGTGTAGTAAAAAGCCTAGTTCCTCTAAATTTGTTTCGCATTCCTAGTAAATTGGGTATGGGGGGAAAGAAGAGGGCTCAAAAATATTCGCCTTGATTGGCAAATACCCTTGTACCGCTGCTGCCTGAGACAAAGAGCCAGGTGACCTACCACTCACGCCGAATATACTATCTTCAAAATTACACACTAAAAAAAAATATTGTTCATCTTTCAGTCGCAAAATCAAGCGTAATTCCAAGAAAGATTTCACAGAAGAAATCATTCTTGGAAGGCTTGTCATTATAAATATTCATCATTTTGTCAAAAAGTGAAGTAGATTTATTCTCGTGTTTGTACGTTCTTAGTCTATGCACATTTATTTAAAATACCTGAGGGAAATTCTCGAGATGATAGTTACAGTAAAAATTGGTTCGTAAGCAAAGATTCATGAACGCTCTCCAACACGCTGAAAAAATAGTGTATACAAATGCAAGCAATTACATACACGTCTCTGCTAACACAAATACATGTATGCAACTTAATAAACACTGCGCTCATCTAGTTCTAAACCCTCCCCACCATCTACTACCCCCTCCCCCCACACACACAGTAGATAAAGACAGACTGTTCAGCTAGAGAGGAACCAGAACGAGGGGGCACAGATGGAAATTCAATACCCAGATGGCTGGCAGAGGCATTAGGAAACAATTTTATGGAGTCACAGTATAGATGCGTAACAGACTAGGTCACCAGAGTGACACAGCAGAAGCTGAAACAATCCACAGCTTTAACTTAAAGTACAATATATTAATATTAGAACATTGAATGTTGAGAGGCGGGTTCAAGAGCTGAGTCTCAACACCTGCAAACTAAGCTAGGCAACAACTAGATAACAAATAAGCAACAGCAAGGTAACTAAGTAACTAGTTAACTAAGTAACAACATTACAATTAAGTACTAGCTACAACAATGTAACAATACAACAATATAACAATACAACAATGTAACAACTATAAAAGTAACAAGTAACAACTGTAAGAAAGTAATAACTAGGTAAAACTACAACAATTTAACAACTACAAAAGTAGCAAGTAACAACTGCAAGAAAGTAACAACTAGGTAAAAACTACAACAATGTAACAAGTACAAAAGTAACAACTAGGTAAAACACTACAGCATTGTAATAACTAGGTAGAACAAAGTAACAACTAAGTAACAACAACGTAACAGCTATGCAACAATAAAGTAACAACTACTGTGATGTATTGGTTTGCCCTCACGCACTCGACATGCAGGTAACAGTAACTCAGTCTCCCGTTATCTGCGAGATGAAGCCAGGGACCACGTGTGGGACTGATGAAGCCAGGGATCACGTGTGGGACTAATGAAGCCAGAGACCACGTGTGGGACTGATGAAGCCAGGGACCACGTGTGGGACTGATGAAGCCAGAGACCACGTGTGGGACTGATGAAGCCAGGGATCACGTGTGGGACTGATGAAACCAGGGACCAAGTGTAGGACTGATGAAGCCAGGGACCAAGTGTGTGACTAATGAAGACAAGGATCACGTGTAGGACTGATGAAGCCAGGGACCACGTGTGGGACTGATGAAGCCAAAGACCACGTGTGAGACTGATGAAGCCAGGGACCAAGTGTGGGACTAATGAAGACAAAGATCACGTGTGGGACTGAAGAAGCCAGGGACCACGTGCGGGCCTCATTCTCAGCATTTTTTAAAAGCTGAGCTCAGCGTTAGGCTTTAAAAAAATTGTTTTCATAGTTATATTAATCTTATGCTTTTTCTTTAATAAGTAATAATTTTAGAACTATGTTCCATTGATTTTATAAGAACATAAGAACGAAGAAATACTGCACTAGGCCTACTGACCTAGGCAGGTCCAACTCACACCTACTCATATATCCGTCCAACTTATATTTAAAGCTACCCAAAGTTTTAGCCTCAATGACACTACCTGGAAGTTTGTTCCACTCATCTACAACTATACTGACAAACCAGTATTTCCCAATATAAATTTTTAAGTCTAAATTTATCCAACTTGAATCCACTGCTGCGAGTCCTGTTTTGGTTAGATATTTTCAACACTATACACCCCATCCATTGCATACACATCATGTTTGCCATAGAAGTTATCCCAGTTGTCAATAAATGGTATTCCAAGTTCCTTGCAATACTTATCTAGCCAGCAATTTATCCCCAACTGCCCTAGACATCCATTCACTACCCACTCCGCTTCTTGGTAAAATGCTTCATATGATCGAGCTCCCTTCCTCTGACCTTTGATCAATAGCTGCCTTGTAAGTAGCCAGCAACTCATCACGCTGCCTTACCAAACATCATTACCTCCATCACTGAGGCAGATAATGGGGTTGTTCCCATTACCTGACATGATGTTATCCAACCTGTTAACTATATCGTCCACACCTGCTCCAGGGAAACACAAACTCTGACTTACCTTCTTATTCCTATTACAAAAAGTCTAACTCATATAATGAATTTGAGAATCCCCAAAAGAAGAATGTCCTTTTCCTTACATACTGAAGCATTTGTCCTACCTGTTTCCTTAGCCACAAGTGCACACTCGTCCTGAAGAACAGCAAAGCGATTTCTATTCTCTAACCCTTCTTCAATTTCATCCAATATCTTTCCCTTGGTTTCTGCCAGCCACCTCACATCCCTTATTGAGCCTACCATTCTTCTTATCCAAATGAGGTTTTAATTTCTCATTCTCCTCCCTACAAACTAGAATCTCATCTTTGAGAACTAGAATATCTAAAACTTTACAAGAATTCTGAAAGCTCACTGCACAAGCCTTTGTTTCGTGTGTTCAAACACTTCATTTAAAATTCCTTGAGAAAAACACAGGTGTACTACACAACCTCCCTTAACCACTGACTTATTTAGGCTAGATAACCCTATATATTTTATATATGTATATATTAAAGGACTAGTGGTACTATAATGGTGTCACTTAGCTGTGTTGACTTGTTGATCAACAGCTTTCCTAAATAATTTAAAATTAAGAACCTGTTAAGTAAAAGGACACAATTGTAACTAATGTGACACTTTATTGTGGCAACGTTTCGCTCTCCAGGAGCTTTTTCAAGCCACAATAAAATGTCACATTAGTTGCATTTGTGTCCTTTTACTTAACATATTGTCGGTAATTCTACCAATATAATTAAGAACCTGTCAGCTAATGTTAGTTGCCAGACTCAATTTTTTTTCCCTATTACTTTTCGCCTATTCAGTTGCATTACTGATTATCGGAAAGGAAAAGTTGCTTAGAAAGTGAGCTGTTAAGACAATATTTTAAGCTGAGTGATTTTCTTGAAATTTGCGCTATTATTTCGGAACTTAATTTTGTCTGTTTGTAACTTTTGTAAATATTTGTTGTGTATAATGCCATTTTGACTATTTTTTATTAATGGTTAGAGTTTTGAGAAATATCTGGTTCATTATAAGCTTTTAAGTGAATTGCTGAAAATGATATTTTGGATTTGTGTTATTTTTAATGTTAAGATTGTGAAAGAGTGGGAAGGCAGCAATCATCAAAACTAAACGCTAAACCCACAAGGGTCATACCGTGAGACAGCAGAGATAGGGATGCGTGGATTGCATATTTCTGGACTGTAAGATTTTTGACACCATAAAGCGCAACACACTGGGACAAAAGCTTGAAGAGCAGGCAGGAATATTAGGGACGGCATTATAACAGATCAAGGAATACCTAACAGAAAGAAAACGAGTTCCTGTTCATGTAGGTTTACCAGGATGGGTCCTGGCCCGGGTCTTCTCCACGTGGTGACCCGGCAGTGGCTCCCGAAGGAGTTTGTACAAGTGATGTACCGTTTACAGGCCTATGGCAGGGGCACCAAAGAAAACGAGCGAGCATTCGAGAAGGTGTCAGAATGGATATGCGTGAAAAGTATAGAGTTCCACAAAGATTAGAACTAGGATTGATACTAGTTCTTGTGTAAGTGAACAATTTGACTCAAGAAACAGTCAGAGGTATCCCTGTTTGTAGACAATGTGAAACCAATAGGAATACAAAAAACGGGAGGACCAGGAAAAAATTCAAATGGACCTCGACAAGCTGCAGGTCTGGTTTGACAAGTGGCTATTAGAAATTAACCCCAGCAAATGTAAGGTTGTGAAGATTGGGGACAGGCAGAGAAGACTCCAAACGGAATATAAGAGAGCGGGCAATGGCTGTAAACTTCTCCCTTGGGATGAGCATTGTACTAAGCATATCGCCTGAGGCGTATGTCAACGTAATGACTGCTGTAGGAAAACGCTCGTCTGGTAAATCTAAGATTAGGTTTCGGGAACCTAAGCAAGGAGTCATTCACGACACTACACACAGCATGTCATGATCATGTTGAAGTATTCAGCACCAGGATGGAAACAAAACCTGATTAAGCTTGTCAGGAAACTGGTTTCTTGATATGAAGAGTTTGAAACGAGATTAGTCACAGAGTTAAGAGGTATGGCTTAAGAGAGACAAAAGGAGCTAAACCTGATAACCATAGACGACAAAGGGACCAGGGGTGATAGCGATGTACAAAATAATGAGAGGAATTGATAGGTGGAGAGGACAGACTGTCCGAGAGACAAAGGCAGACACAGCTGAAGTTAAAAACACAGATGAGTCATAGGGATTACTGGAAATGGAAAGACCTAATTAGCGAAGGAGTAGAAGCAGGATCTATACATTGCCTTAAGAAGAGGTACGACAGGGATGCCAGGAGTGAACCCAGTACCGGTCAGCGAAGAGACGGGGCCAGGAGCTGGACCCCTGCAACCAATCAAATATAGGTGAATACACACACACACACACACACACACACACACACACACACACACACACACACACAAACATTCACTTCCAACAGGGAACAAAATAAGATAGCCAAAAATTCTGCGATTTTTCAGAATGCTAAAATTCTGGCAATAAATCACGCTTCCCAACCCACCCGTCATAAAAAACCCATATTCAGAATCTGTGCTAAGATCAAAACAGATTTTCACACTGACAGTTTCTTTTTTATGTGTTAAAATATAGCTCTATATCCATCCAGTATTCGCAGAATTTAATATATGACTCCCAGGCTTTGAAACTCATGAAAAGTGTGCGAAGGGCTTTTGCTCCAAGGAGCAGAAGCTACCCTCTACTTCCTCAAATCAAACCTGACTACCTCCCATTGCCCAAAATCGCTGTTTGACCCTTACAGGTTTAGTACCTGCGCATTAATAAATTGTAAGAGTTGAACCTAACATGAGCCAGTAAGCCTACTGTAGGAATCCTACAGGAATTACCAGCCCGTCGAATTCTGATCACTCCACTAAATGTTACAATCGTGTATTATGAGTTTTCAGCACCTATGTTTGTTTACGGCCTGTGATAACCACGGTGCCATTAAATCCTAGGTAATTTACACTATGTATGATAATTGTACTTATGTGTACCTGTGCCTAAATAAACTTACTAACTCTTGAATACATTTTTACAAAGCATACTTACTGTACATATATATTTTCAGTATTATTATACAGAATAACAGCGGTGGTAGTAGCAGTCGCAGAAGTAGTAGTAGTGATGGTGGTGGTGGTGGTAGTAAAAATAATAATAATAATAATAATAATAATTAGCAGCAGCAGCAGCAATAGTAATAGCAGTAATAGTTATATAGCAGTATTTTTTAATCCACAGATCTTTATTTCAGACAGAAATACATAAACACTGATACACATCAATTATCATACAAATACACATACGTACTTGCAGTTTGTTGTGCGCAAAAGTTGCTAAACAATATTATAAACAGATATAGAACCTTATAATAATAAAAAGTAGAAAATAGTTTCTTATTTAAACCAGATAATAAAGAAAATAATGTACGAGGCTCATGTTCCTGCACCTAGCAAATGCTGGCAGCAATGACATCAACACCATAACTTTGATAAATCAATGTTATAATTATAAATCCAAATATCAGAACAAGGAAATTTAGTCTGACACTGTTAACAGAATGCTGCAGCCTATCATAATATTTTGCTTGTAATAAAGAAATGTAATGTTTTAAAGATGAATGATTACATGTCAACAACATTATGATTACTTGAATATGTTGGAATAGATACAGAAACAGGAACGTTGTACAGTTTTAGAAGCCAAGTTAAGGTTCGTAAAGAAAGAGGTTGTAGTTTTCAAGGGTGTGGCTCAAGTTCTCAAGGATGAGGTTCTAGTTTTCAAGGATGAGGCTTAATTTTTAGGGAGGAGAATGAGATGGTAAGTGTAATAAAGAATGTGAAGTGATTGACAGTAACGAAGGGAAACATGCTGGATGCAACAAATAGAAAATGGTTTCCAGAAATGAGAGAACGGTGTAATTGAAGAAATGTGAAGCAGGGTTGATGAAAGGGAATCAATTTGCTGATCTTCAGGACGAGTGTACACTTGTAGCTTGTCTACAAGGCTCGCTTACCATCTTTAATTAAAGAAAGTCGCCCATAAAATATTAAGTAGATGAATTTTAAAGAAGACTACTTAACTGTTCTATAATTAGATGATTCACAAATGTTTACGCTCCCATAATTCACTATATGAGAAATGACATTTTTAAAAGCAGGCTACATAATTAAAATGTCAAAAACAAGCATTTAAAAAAACACTATTTTTTCAAAAACTTATCTATCTAAAGCATTTCTCAGGAGAATAGAATGCAAACCATCATGTCCCATCGCATTACTCAAAGCTAATATTGATTTCTTAAGTGGAACTAGGCATATTTTAAAACTATATATTTTTTTTTACCAGCAGCCCATTCTTAAATTTCTCCATAAACGGATCTTCCTCGTTTCCACATTTTTCCTGATTAGTCAAAGGAAACTTATTGACAAAAATAGTAATAAGTAGTAGTAGTAGCAAAAGCAGCAGTAGAACTATCAGTAACAGTATTAGTTGTAGTAAAGGAAGTTATAGTAGTAATAACAATGATAGTAGTTATAGTAAAAGCTCTAGTAGTATTAATAATAGTAATGGTAATAGTTGTAGAAAAAGAAGTAGTAGTAGACATATTTACATTATGGTGGTTCGTTTATGTCTGTGTATTTTAATTAAGTTTTAAGTTACGTTCTTTTGCATGGCAATATCGTCACCCCTTCTGCTGGATATGCGTGTGACATGATACCCGAAATGGTAATCCTCACATATAAGAAACTCCAGTCGTCTTGTAAGGAATCCTGTACTGCTGCCGTATATACCGAACTCATAGTAGTAGTGGTGGTGGTGGTTCTTTCGTCGGGAAACAGCAAGTGTCTGCTTGCACGGTTCTTAGTCAAGTGATGACCCGCAACTAGTTAAGCATCCACTGGCTTACCAGAGCTAGCATGTCTAATTTAAAATGCAGAGGATCACAATCTTGTTGTGTACTAACATGATGATAACCTCAAGTGTATCCAAAATAATATACGATATACTCATCGCCACACTGAAGTCTTCCAGCTCAGGATGAGAGATTCCATTACCTCATGTAAAAAAAACATTCCATGTGATGGAGTATGACAGGAAAATCATTCTGCGCGATGGGTATGTTAGGTAATCATAATTCTTGCTCAAACCTTATAAAATGTCATATAGATCAGGGTAGCCACACAATGTGGGTATCCAATTTTAATAATAAAAATATTAGCTGCTTGTGTTTTCGTTCTTAAATGCACGTATCCTTGTCCAATGACCTGGCTGTGATTCGATGTTTAATCCCTTCAACTGAGAATGCTTTGATGATAGTCCAAGGAAATGGAGCTACATTCACTTTCCATGAAAAAACTTGATTGCTTAGGATTCCCCAGGCGTCGTATAACACGTAGCAGTGCATCACTCCCCATGAATATAATAATGTATGCAGAACAACCACCAGAGATCTACAGTGCAACCGTCAACACCCCCCCCCCCATGTGTGTACATAAGAATTAATTCAAGTAACTAGGAATGAGGTGGCAGGTTCCTAGTCTGGATCCCACAGTTACTGGCCAAGGATCACTAACCTAACCAGTCAGCACTCACAGACACTCTCTATTCTACACAGACCTTGATAATGTGAGGAATCACGAAAGCACTTAAAAGTTCACTATTTTTTCACAGTAGTTGTTTTGCATATTGTGATATCACCTGTTTACTGTGATTTTTTTGCATAATAATCTACGTAGATGACTGACTTCAAGCACCTTGACTTGTTCATGTGCACCGGGCAAGACGGGAAACATGTGCTTATGGTAGCACGTCAGTCGTTCACCACCAAGGTAAGGTTTCCTTACCGAAGCAAAATACACTCTTTATCACTTATTTCTTAGCTGGCTTCCCAGAAGAGAGCAGACAACATACCTTCAATAAACCAATGATACCCAACATCCCCACTCACGTGGTCTAAAGACACGTACACAATACTTAAATAATTTTATTATGGACTATCTGACTTTGAGGGGTATGAGAATAGATGCCACGAAAGCTGTGGCTGTGGGACGAAACATTAGGGTGACAGTGCAGCTGATACAACCAAGTCACAGTTGTGTTGGTTGTAAAATCATCCTATGTTAAGCCTCGTGTTTGAGCGGTTACAGCGTTGGGCCTAGTATGTACAAGGATCAAGGTTCGAATCTCAGCCCAGTATTTTTTTAACTTTTTTTTTGTGTGGGGGAGGGGGGATAATCACCACTCACAAAATGCGTGGTACAACCATTTATATATATTTTAGCTCAATTTTCTACACTAAAGCATAGAGTAGCAGTTTGAATGTGTTCTAACTCACTAGGGACCCAGCAACAGCAAATCACGACCACCACTACTCCCACCAACCATTATTCACGACGCCAATGGTCAAACCAGGTCAGCGGACAATGTAACCTACAAAAATTCAGCAGGACTACGTAATAATTAGGGACTCTTGCAGGGGTTTTCTGTTATTTTCATTCCTCCCAGATTTTTGTTCATAACTTGAGAACGCTTTAATAGATTGGCTTCAAATTTTCAACGGTAACTAGGTAACAGCTCATGCAACTACTGGCATGTGCAGGTGCCATCTTTCCACTTATAAAGACCATATGCAGATTTATGGGATACAGGGGATAACTTTCTTGGATCCCATAGCAACCAAAGCAAAGCAATTTTCTGACATGTTAGTTTGTTTATTAGATCTGTTATGAAACTGTGTCATTACTTTGATCTGTGACTTAACAAATCTCGGGTGCACAATCATTATTTTTTGACGTGTATTAATAAAACCGTGGTGAACAATTAATATAGATTTTCTTCAACATGGCGGCAGCTGCCAGACGTCGTGTCAACACTGTCTGTATTGAAATTGTAAAGGGCGTGTTGCACCCGTCCACAGCCGGTACAATCCTACCTATGGTGTTGAAGGATACATACAAGATTGACATAGGTGACCTATATGGTGTAGCCTTAAATGGACTAACCAGGGTATTCGTGAAACTGTCGTCAACACAGCAGTATGAAAGGTTGGTAGACAAGTATCAAGACCAAGTATATGCAGTTAACTCAAGTATGGAGGTGCGGTTGAGAGATGTCTCCCGGTCCTATACGTGGATAAGGGTGAGAAACGTACCATTCGAGGCGGATCCAGTGGATCTAATGGAAGTCTTCAAGGAATATGGGATTGTACATGCTGCAAATGTGGGAAAGTGGCATGAGGGACCCTTTGAAGGACTCATGGAGGGGTCTTATTCCTTGAAGATGTCCATCAGGCGACCTATACCATCATACGTAGTAATGCCTGAGTTCAGGACACAGGTGTACGTAACGTACGTGGGTCAACAGCGGACGTGCCGTACATGTGGGGCATTTGAACATGTAGCAGCAAATTGTCCAAAGAGAGGGCAGCAACGATTTGAGGAGGGGCTCAATCGACCAAGCAGGACAGAAGGACAGGAAACGACTACGATGGGGGAGGAGTCAACTACCCGGTCATGGAGTGAGATAGTGGAGGGCAGCGCAGGGACATGTCAAACACTCCCAACGATAGCTACAGAGGAGCAAAGAGAAACAGCAGAAGAGGAGGAAGGTACAGGGGAAGCCAGCCCTAATATGTCTTTGGAAGGGGTATTGGAGAGCCTCATAGCCGAGACCTTGCCTGAGTTAAGTACGGCTGCAGGAGAAGTCTTGGGGAAGACAATGAACTAGGGATTGAAATGGAAGAGGATGGAACGAGGAAACAAGGTTTAGTATGTGAGACGGTGTGTGTGGAAGTGCATGAGCAAGAAAGTGGTCAAGGTATGGAAGTGTCGGGGGAATCCCGAAAGAGATCAGTAGCATCATCAGATGGAGAGGATGTATTAACACCTGCGCAGAGATCATGCAAAAAGCCCTTGGTGGATGCGTCAAAGAGGGGAAAGGGAGGGATAAAATTTAAGGAAGGTGCCAAGGGTGGGAAATGTGTAAACAGAGCAGGAGGCACAGGAAAACTGAAGTGACGCATGCATCAAGGTCGAAAGGTAAACCTTCATTGTTGTTTTCAAGTGTATAACTATTAATGTAAATGGTATGAGGGCAGAGGTTAAAAGAAAGTGGGTAGAGGTGACATTGAGACGTTATGGTGTGCAAGTGGGTTTTTTGCAGGAACATAATTATAGGATAGGAAGAGACTTCCGTTTGGAAGGATATGATGTATATGCTGGGTCTTCAGGGAGATTAAAGGGTGGAGTTGCGGTAGTGATAAAGGTGTCAAGCCCTTTTCATTTGATTGCATGGGAGGAGTGTGGGGGGGGTCGTATAGTAAAGGTGGATGGGGAATGGGGTGGTGTCAGAGTATGCTTTGTAGGGGTTTATATGCCGGCGGAGTTTTCCAGGAAGGTCAAGGACGAATTTGTGAATGAATATTTGGTATATGTCTTAGGAGGGTTGCCAGGAGTAGCGATCGTGGGAGGGGATTGGAACTGCGTTATCAGAAATAGAGATGTGGAACCTAGGGGAGCGGGCTGTGTGTTAGGGGTCTTAAGAGATGTATTAAATAGTGTGGGATTGAAGGACGTGGTAGGTGGAGGGGAGAGAGTGGAGCACACATACCTTCGTAAGGATTATGCAGCCAGATTGGATAGGATATATGGGTCAGATCAGGTAGTGGCTGAAGGTGTGCAAACGATAGATGTAGGGTTTTCAGATCATAGGGTGTTCTAGTAGAAGTTAGTTGGGAAGGAGCAGTTAGGTGGTATAGGGGTTACTGGAAATTAAATGTGAAATTGTTGAGTGGGGAGGACAAACAGGCAAGTTTTGTACAATGGTGGAAAGGGTTGTGGGTGCAAGGTAAGAAGCAGATTGAGTCGGGAGAGAGTATCATAGTGTGGTGGGAAAAAGTGGCAAAAGTGGGTATAAAAGGTTTTTTTACAAGACTGGGGAGAGAGGAGGCGGGTTGGACATTTGGGTTACAAAAGACATAGAGGGCTCTTGGCCAGATGTCACGAGAGGAATGGACCTAATGCAGTGCAGGAGATAAGGGGATTGAAAGAAAGGCTGAGAGAGATACAGAATGAAAGATTTGATGTTTGTCGTTGAGGGCGGGGATGGATGATATTTTATGGGGAGACAGGCCTTCGAAGTATGTTTTGAGCAAATGTAGGAAAAGAAGGGATGGTATGACAGTAAATAGCATAGAAGTGATGAGTCGTTTGAGAATTATGTGCAGGGGCAAAGATTAAGGACGACTGAGGCGATGGGTGTATACGTGGATAAATGGTTTGAGAGGTATTGGAGAAGTGATGGGGTAGGCATAACAGAGAGAAGAACAATTTTGGAGGGAATAACTGCAAAGGTGGGAGAGAGGGAACGAGTAAGTATGGAAGGTCCAATTAGTGAGGAAGAGATATTGGAGGCGTGGATGGGTTAAGTAAGGGAAAGGCTCCAGGGATAGACGGCATAGTTAATGACTTCTATAGGATATATTGGAATGTATTAAGGAATGTTTGGTATGGCTCTTTAACACAATGAAGGAGGAGGGATGCTTAGGAACAGATCAATGCATGGGCGTGGTGGTGTTGGTTAAGAAAGGGGGAACAGGAGTGACAATGAGCAATTACAGGCCTTTAGCAATGATGAATGCAGATTATAAGATTTTCCGAAAGTATTGGGAAATAGGTTGAAAAAGTGCTAGGAGGAGTGATTGAGGAAGGGCAGTGTGGATACCGGGAAGAAGCATGATAAGTGGTCACGAAAGAATTAAAAGTATATAAAGAATAGCATAGAGGGGGGGGTATTAGCATTAGATTGGAGACGGGCATATGACAGTGTGGAGAGAGAGGTGCTGTATGAAATTATGCGACACCAGGGGTTTGGGGAGGAAGTGGTAGGATGGGTTGAAACAGTGTATACGGGGGCATGTATAAGGGTGCAGATGAATGGCCGTGTGGGGAGAATGGTGAAAATGGAAAAGGGATTAAGGCAGGGATGCCCTCTGTCGCAATGTCTATTTGCATGTTTGCAAGACCCATTCTACAGACTAGTAAAGGAGGGTGTGGGGGTGAGGGAGGGAGGGGGTGAGGAAGAGAGTGAGGAGCAGGGGATAGTGGGATACGTGGACGATACTACAGTACTTGTAGGCAACGTAGAGGGACTGGTCAATGTAGGACGTGTAATAGAGGTTTTGTAGAGCAACGGGAATGAGGGTAAATGGGGCCAAATCACGATTATTGGAGGTAGGTAGATGGGTGGGGAAGGTTGGGCGAGAGGCATGGGTGGATAGTAGTGGAAAACATTAAGATATGTGGAATAATATATATGAGTAATGAAGTGGAAGCGCGTGCTGTAAATTCAGGTAGGATAGTGAAAATCGCAATGGATAGAATGAAGGGATGGAGACCAGGGATCTTACATTACAGCAGAGGGTGATAGCAGTAAATACATTGATATATAGTAAGATTTGGCATGTAGCAGTGATATACCCATTAATGCAAGAAGACATACACACGCTGGAGATTAAAGTGTTTCGATACATCTGGGCGTTTGGAAAACCATGGATTAGGAAAAAGATTGTTAGAAATAGGGTTGAGATGGGGTTTGGGGCTAATAGCGATAGAGCGTAGAGTAATATGTATGTATGTTAAAGATGTGTTATAAGGTGGGGTGGGGTAGAGGCAGGTCGGGGGGGTAAAGTGTCAGAAGAATTAGGTAGGTGGTGGGGAGGCAAGAGTTTGGGGCAATGTTGGGATCTCTTGAGAAATATAATGGTGATAAAAAATGCTCATAAGTTAACTGCAAGTGATATGGAGAAACTTGGATGGGGTAAAAGTGTGGAAGAAGGTGTGGGAATACCCTATGTATGATTGGGGCAATATATGGAAGGGATTCAAGAGTTTGTTATTGAGATCCAGAGACCGGGAACTTATGTATAGATTCTTACATGGAGCGGTGGCATCAGCAGCTTTATTTAGGATGGGCATAGTTAAGGACGGAGTTGTGACAGGTGTGGGATGCAGGAGACAGGGTATCATGCAATATATTTTTGTGAGGATTTAGGGCGGGTACGGGAATGGATGGGTAGGGTATTAAGAAAATTGGGAGGGGTGGCATAACAGTATTAAGGGCAATAAGTTTGGATATAAATGGTATGAGTCAACAGGTGCGAAGGGGATTAATGCACTTAATGGTTGACTATGTGTGCGTGTCATGGAGGTTGAAAACCACGGGGGTAAGGGAGCGTATCAGGGCGCTTGCAGCAAGTATGATTGCAACAAGAAATAGGAATAGATGTGTGTATGGGGGGAGATGGGAGGGGGCTTTCTCGGAGCAATACAAAGAAATGAGTTTAAGGGACTTAGTGGAAGCATAGGAAATAATGAATGTAAAAGGGCTTGACACTAGGGGGGGGGGAATTAAGGGAGAAAGTAGGGAGGGGAGGGGTAGCTGGGTGGTGGTACAAACGGAATGGTTGGGTAGTAGGGAAGGAAATAGGATTTTACTGGGGGGGTAGTGTAGGTATGTAAGTATGTACGGGAATTAAGATAGTGAGGAAATAAGGGGGAAGGAAAGGATGACGGATGACAAAAGATAATTTTAATGCAAAGGGGAGACGGATGATGACCAGCGGAGGTAAGGATAGTGTATGTGATGTTGGTAAATTACTAAAATAGACGGACAAAATAGACGACTTGAATTCATTAAAGTAAGGGGAAAAATGAAGGTTTACTTTGCATAAAGTAGAATAGGTGTGGTGGAGATATTATATAACGTATGTGCTATGTCCAGATGTTGTTAAGTGAAAATAGTGTGGAAGGAAGGCTGTAGTTAACGCATTGTTAAGTTTGCAAAAATCGGTTCAAACATGTTAATGTGAATAATGGTGTTTCAAGATATGAGTGGATGAATTACTGTTACAATGTACAGATATACAGAATAATAACTACGAAGCTTGCGGTCAAGGTACGAGTGGAAGTGTGTATGTAGGTATGAAAGATGATTGGTGTTACTTTCACAGATGATGTCAAGTCATATCATATAAGAATTACTTTATAATGAACAATGGATTAACATATATGTCGAGTGTCATAAAAAATTGTGGTTGAGATATATACAGTTTTATGTATAAATATAAAGCATACAAAATGTAGTGGAGAAAGTGGACACCTTGTGGGTATGTACATCAGGGAATGACTTTGGGAGGACGAGTGCTGATAAATTATAAGGGTACTGCAGAAGTACATAAATGTATGTTATAAGGGAATATATTTATGTTGTTGAAGTATTGAAGATGAAAGGAAGAATTTTGGTGTATAAAATGTAGTCTTATTAGTTTGGGGCAAAATCACATTTAAAAGTTGTTGTAAGTGATTAATGCATAGCATAATGCAGAGGAGGGAACAGAGTAAACTCAGAGAGGAGGTGTAGAGTAATAACACCTAGGGATGACATATTTACATATTTACACCTTGGGTGTATATACTTTGTTGTGAAAATATTAATGTATGTCAAAGGGTCAATAGCATAGGAGAGGAACAGAAGGAGATATTGTACAGTAAGAAAATATAAAGACTTATGTGTTGTAGACGTCAGTCCTACAGTTCAATTTGTATGTAGTATTGATAATGTAGTCTGGGAATGTTGTTGTTTCCATAAATGTATCAATATCATGCCTTACAGACATTATATTTTTTTTTTGTTTGCTCTGTATATATATATATATGTGTTTTAAATAAAATATAAAAAAAAAAATTAATATTTTTTGACAAGTATTAATAAAACCGTGGTGAACAATCAATATTTTTTGACAAGTATTAATAAAACCGTGGTGAACAATCAATATTTTTTGACAAGTATTAATAAAGCCGTAGTGAACAATCATTATTTTTGACGTGCATTAATAAAACCGTGGTGAATAATTATTATTATCTTGACGTATTAATAAAACCGTGATGGACACTCATTATTTTTTTGACGTGTATTAATAAAGCCATGGTGAACAATCATTATTATTTTGAAGTGTATGTTAATAAAGCTGTGGTGAACAATTATTATCATTACATATTCAACTCTCCAGGGTGAAGTAAAACATTGTTTATTGTAAATAAATGTAAAGTGAAAAATAATTTAGATTTGGGAGAGCAAAGACAGGTATGTGTCAAAGAAATTTCCGCAAAGGATTAACTCAGCAAATACAGCAGACATTCAGGTTACCATGGTAATGCCACTTAAATGTTACTATGGTAACTGCTCTCAAATATTCCCATGGTAATGCCTTTCAAATGACCCTAAAATGTTCTGCAATTCTGGACACTGATGCATTGACCTGTCCAAGGCTAGGTAACGTTTTTGTCGATCTATTAACGCAGCAACACACTAATGTATGCAAGCCATTACCTTCCTTTTTTTTACACTGGTAGGAAAACGAAGTTACATTTTTGCAAGCTATGATTAGACTCGAATGGAACAACTGAATAGCAGCAAATAACTGTTAGTTTTATCTTAACCTTCTTTATCCACGATGACGGTATTGTTAAATATGTTTTTGTCAATCCCCGTTGTCTAGAATGGGTGTTAACTATATTTTACCTACCATAGAAGCATTGTTAAATAATTTGGTTAACTTCCTTTATCTATGATAATACGTATTGTTAAGTAGTTTTGTTATTCCCTGTTATCTACGGAAGGTGCAGTATTAAAATGTTTATTCTTACCCTACTCTATGGTATGTACAAGAATAACATTCACTTTTCTAATAAAAACAAAATACTTGCCCTGTGACCTTGGTTAACATTCTTAGTTTTATATTCCTACAGTATTTTATAGGTTACTGGTTACTCACTTCAAACCAAGTTATCTACGATGGAAATATTCTTAAATATTTTTGGCAGCTGTTTGTTAGATTTTTAGCGCAATAAGGATAACAAATTACTTGGATTTATATGAAGAAGTATAAGTAACAGGAGTCCAAAAGTTATTTTACAGCTCTGTACATCACTAGTAAGGTCTCACTTAGATTATGCTATTCAGTTTTGGTGTCCTAACTACAGGATGGATATGAATTCGTTGGAAAACATACAGAGAAGAATGACAAAGTTGATCCACTGTATAAGGAATCTCCCGTATGAAGAGTTACTCTCTTGAGAGGCGCAGAATGAGAGGAGATATTATTGAAGTGTATAAGAGGATGATGGGAATAAACAAAGGTGATATAAATAAAGTAATAATAATAATAACAATAATAATAATTTTTTTCTCTGTATTGGACTGAAGAAGCCATTGCCTGGTGGAACCTTTCCTCAATAAATATTGCACAAGTGTATCATTATTCAACTTGTCAGTTTTCTAAAGTAATTTAAATCACATCTATCAGACACTGTAACATCTTGGGATCTTGATACAGGGAATTCTTCTACGCTTTCCTAACCTACAGGCATGACCAACTTGCACTACAGGATCTGACCAATGGTGACTCCGCCTCCTCCTGCTTCTACTTACCTGACTGCAGTATATAAATCACTTCTCCGAGCATATGATGTACTTTTCTCAAGACTAATGCACTGAACACATCGACTCCAGGATGAGGGTCTCATTACCTCATTCTCCTCCTCATCTTTCGCCGTTTTTCTTTGTACTGGACTAAAGAAGCCACTGGCTGGAGAAACGTTTCCTAAGCAAAGATTTCCAAATGTTGCAGAAGTCTCTCATTCTTCAACTTGTTACCAGCATCACGACTACCACCACAACCAAAACAACCACAACCATACCCCCACCACTTCTACCATCACTACCACACTACTACCACCACTACAACCACAGCCACCATAACTACTATCTCCCATCACTTCTACCATCACTACCACCACCACCACAGCCACCACTGTTACACCACACTTGTCAACATAAATCCTCTGCCCACCATCAGTACCATGACCACCACCACCGTCCCCACTACTGTCACCACCACTACTACCACCACCACCACCACCACAATCCTCTACCAAAGCCCTAAAGCAATTAGAATGAACCTAATAGCAAGCGACATAACTCACAATGAACGTAAGGAAAATCCTCGACACACTACAATAATAACTTAGGTTAGTGAGAGATACGGGAGGACGTTGAGAGACAACACACTTAGGAGCGAGAGATACGGAAGGAGGTTGAGAGATAAAAATACGTGCCTACAAGTATTGTTAAAATCTCTGTAGAGTTAAAGTTTATTTATACATTTTTTTCGCTCTAAACAGCTCAATCAACGCTTATAAAAAGCTTTGTATAGAATGTAAAGTAGTCTATAAAAGAAGATTTACTCTATACACGATATCTTCCAACCATACAAGTCTATACATATTGTCTACCAGCCATACATACCTACACATAGTGTCTCCCAACCATACAGGTCTACACATGGTGTCTATCAAACATAAAGACCTATACATAGTGTCTATCAACCATACAGATCTACACATACAGGAGCATGAATAGATTCACTGCAGCGAACAGCAGCTAGAGGACATTGTGTCAGCGTCCGTGGCCCGAGGCTCAGCAACTTTATCCCTGTGAATTAACATAAGAAATATTTACCTAACAAAGAAGGAAGTCTTCGAGAAAGAAACATTAAAGTTTCAGCAATAGGTACCTGTTCAGCCACAAACAATAATAGCCTGATAGGTCAGGCGGCCTTCAGGGAAACCTAGCCGCAAATCGAACAGCAAATAGGGAAATCCAAGGAGATCGACCACAGGTACATCATGCCTCTGAGGACATCTGATAAAGTGGTGTTTTCCACTGATAAATGTTCATTCCTGGTATATAAACTAGATGGGCTTCGGTCGCTTGTAACCGTAGTCTCTTGTAACTCAATGCCCGCAACACACCTATTAGCCGAACCTTAAAATCCACGAGAGGTAGAGAAGCAGAAAATAAAATTCCTGAAGTTGTCCAGGAACTATAACCCAACATCCCAAATAAGTCAAGGAGCTGGACCTTATGTTGCTCCCCCTCCCCCCAATATATCCACTGGGGTCTCTATTTAGCCCTTTGCAAGTTCGTTCCTTTATAAAGTTAGTTACTTGGTAAAGTTTTGAAGTTATCGACTATACGAGTCATTATGGCAGCAGTCCATCAAGAATACTTTGATCCTTTAATAAGGGATTAGACTCTCAAGTATATATACACTGAGATACACACCTCTTGGAGTGCGTACACTGCGATACAAACCTCTTGGTGTGCATATATATATATTGAGATATACACCTTTTGGTATATATGCCGAGATACACTCCTTTTGGTGTAAATACACTGAGGTATATACCTAGTGTATATACACAGACATACACACCTTTTGACGTATATACACTGAGGTGCACCTCTCATGGTAAATATGTAATGAAATAACGCCGATATATATACCTCATAGTGTATATACACTAAAATGACAACCTCTTCGTAGTGTATATACAATGAGATACATACTTCTTGGTGTATATGCAATTAGATACACACCACTTAAGTGTGTATACACTGAGCTAAACGCCTATTAGTGCATATACAATGATACGCATACCGTCTGGTGTATATACACTGAGATACACACCTCTTGGTGTATATACTCTGAGATACATGCTTCTTGGAGAGTATATACTCTGAGATACATGCATCTTGGTATATATACTCTGAGATACATATTTCTTGGTGCATGTACACTGAGATACATACGTTTTGGTGAATATACACACCTACTGGTGTATATGCCCGGTATATACATCTTTCCACAAGTGTTACAATAGCACTTTTATGGAGCTTCAGTTCTTTCAAAGTTCAACTCACGAGTGCAGGATTATTGTGCAAACTTTTTTGTTTTGGGAATTTTCTAAACTTTCTTGCGTCTCTCACGTTTGCATGTGCACAGGAAAAAAAAGATTGTAATTTTTGTATGACTGCGAAATGTCGTATGAAAAAAACTGCAGAAGTTGTATTTCTGGGTGAATTATTAAGTTTAAATGTGATTATCTTCTTATAAAAATAGTTAGTGCAGAATTATTTTCCGTATTTTTTTTTTTTTTTAGATTTTGTTTTGTATGTCTGACTCTGACGACACGGAAATAAGCAAAGGTTGATTGGTAAGGTCTGAATGACGTCCCAGAGCCCTGCTCGTCTACTGGTCAGTACTGAGTGACGTCACAAAATCTTGGTCGCCTACTGGTCAGTTTCTAGGTACGTCATACAGAGAGAGAAGAGTATGGTCATGGTGCATATTTATAACAAACAATTACTTTATTGATGCTAATATTTTTTATAAATTTTCAGAATTTTTTGTGCATATTTTACTAACAGAGACGTGAACTGCGCATCAAATATACTATGTTAAGGGGAGAAGCTGACGGAGGATAAATCCTCCAGTGTGTGTGCACTCACCTATTTGTGGTTGCAGGGGTAGAGACATAGCTCCTGGTCCCGCCTCTTCACTGGTCGCTACTAGGTCCTCTCTCTCCCTGCTCCATGAGCTTTATCAAACCTCGTCTTAAAACTATGTATGGTTCCTGCCTCCACTACATCACTTGCCAGACTATTTCACTTCCTGACAATTCTATGACTAAAGAAATACTTCCTAACATCTCTGACTCATCTGAGTCCTCAACTTCCAATTGTGACCCCTTTTTTCTGTCTCATCTCTGGAACATCCTGTCTCTGCCCACCTTGTTAATTCCTCACAGTATTTTATATGTCGTTGTCATGTCTCCCCTAACCTTCCTGTCCTCCAGTGTCGTCAGGCCGATTTCCCTTAAACTTTCTTCGTAGGAACTAGCCTTGTTGGAAACATTTGCACTTTCTCTAATTTCTTGACGTGCTTGACCAGGTGTGGGTTCCAAACTGGTGCTGCATACTCCAGTATGGGGCAGACGTACACGGTGTACAGAGTCTTGAACGATTCCTTACTGAGGTATCGGAACGCTATTCTCAGATTTGCCGGGCGCCCATATGCTGCAGCAGTTAGTTATCTGGTTGATGTGCGCCTCAGGAGATGTGCTCGGTATTATACTCACCCCAAGATCTTTTTCCTTGAGTGAGGTTTGCAGTCTTTGGCCACCTAGCCTATACTCTGCGGTCTTCTTTGCCCTTCCCTGATCTTCATGACTTTGCATTTGGCCGGGTTAAATTCGAGGAGCCAGTTGCTGGACCAAGCTTCCAGCGTTTGTGTGTGTGTGTGTGTGTGTGTGTGTTTTACGAACACAGGTAGCAAAGGCCTGTAGCCCCTGGCTGTAAATAAAGTCAGCAATATATAGCAATCAGTAGAGCAAGACAAACACAGCAAGGGTGAAATTGTTCACCCATGTATTCCTTCGCCACTTATTTACAATTTTTATAAGGTTAAGACATTAGGCTAGCAGTATAATAACGAGACAGTCAAGAGCCACTCAAAGCAACGAGTGGTTTCAACCAGAGTAGGCGAAAGCCTGCCTAACAACCAGACACAGGTGTGAGGTCATCTTGGGTGGGAAAGCCTGCTTTCATCTGACTGGTGGGTTGAACCGGACACAAAATACAGCAGTGGAGCCCCAGAACTGCTATACTCTGAATTGCCAGTTCGTTGGTGGAAAGGACATGGCAATAGTGTGTAGATAAATGGTTCAGAGAACCGACAAGTTGATAAATTAGACACATGTGTAACACTTGGGTTGCACATGAGTCTAATTTATCAACCATGTCAATGGTTGTGTGACGAACCACGAATAAAGTGTAACATACTCGACACACGCCACAGTGTGTATGTGTGTGTGTGTGTGTACACCTATCTGCTGAAGAGGATCTCAGGCTAATACCAAAATATGGAGGTCTCTTTTACCTGTGAGTATGTCTCTCTCCAGGAGGTTTCTCACTTCTCATTAATCAGTGTTAATGTCAGTTTAATTAGTGTTAATGATTCATTAGTGTTAATGGAGCTTTAAGCAGTATTAATGACGCTTTATTCCAAGGATAATAAGGAATGCTTGAAATAGCGTATTGTTAACAATTATAAAGCCAGAGACACAAGTTGCAGAAAAAGCTTGAACTGCAACAACGTTTCGCTGTGAATACTTTATAAAGCTCTACGCCGTCCGAAACGTTGTCCCAGTGGAAGCTTGTTCTGCAACTTGTGTCTGTCTCCATACATAACATCACAAGCTAAGCTGTCATCCAGCTACACAACAAAATATGTTAAGCTTCCATCCAGCAAGATAACAATATATGTTAAGCTTCCAGCTGTATAATGATACATATTAAGCTTTCTTCTAGCTACATAACAATACATGTTAAGCTTTGTACCAGTTATATAACAATACATGCTTAGCTTTTACTCAGCTACATAGTAATGCATGTGAAGCATTCTACCAGCTACATAAAATATTTCATGTATAAGGCATTCAACGCAATTAAAGAAAAAAATATTTCGACGCCTCTTTCACCAAACACACAAAAAAGCGCGCGTCCATAAATACTTGACATGACGCAGGGGTGGACAAACGCAATTCCATCGACTCGCCATGAAAGATGAACAAGCTGGCAATCTATTGACCCCATTAGAGAACTGTGGCAGAAAATCAATGGACCAGTTTAGAGCCATCAGCGCTGCGAGGCAGCCAAATGGCTCTCTCCCCATGCTTAAATGGGGATGATATAAAAGAGGTGTTTAGAGACATGAATTATATAGTAGGGGCGTGTGAAGGTAAATGAATGACATAGTGATCGATATGGAAGGGTTCAAAGATAAAGGAATGATTAAAGAAGGGGGGGGGTGAAGGTAAATAAATAACATAGTAGAGGGTGCGTAAAGGTAGATGAATGATACATTATTATTATTATTATTATTCTACAAAGATAAGCGCTGAACTCGTTTGGATCATACAGTTCTGTGGTGTGGTAATGTGTAATAGTAGAGATTAGCTGAATTGGGGTTAGTACGGGTACAAAATTAATGTCAAAGTTGGTGCAATAGGTTGGTGTCTGTTAAAAAGTCAAAGTGTGAGTGTGTGTTAAAGGTGGAACTTTGATGAGAAGACCAGTTAGAATGAGCAAGTCTAAGTGTTGCAGATGTCAAAAGCATCTTCCTCTTTCTTTTTGCGATATAGGACATTCTATTAAGATGTGGTGAATCGATAGCTCAGTATGACAGTATCTGCAGCGAGATGTTGATCGTCTCTCCATGTGCTTCCCGTGTCCGACTCGTAATGTGTGAACGTAGTTCTCACAGCCAAAAGCGATGGGAACAGAATGACCAGGAACCCATGAGTATTTAGATGGAAAACATTTTTCGTGTGTTCCAACCAGGACCAACGTTGTTACCAGCGACTTCACAGTTGTTGAGAGATTACCGAAAAATTTTCCGTGAAAAGGAATTACCCATGAGAGATTGGTAGGTCATGTAGAGATAAGTCCGAGTGTGCGTTGCCCTGGACATTCGTGTTTCCAGGGATCCTGAAAAAAACTTATATTCTGGCTAGCAATGCAACATAACCATTGTTGTATACGATATGGGGAGTTGAATTTCTGGATACTTTATAATACTGGGAGACTCAAATAACAACGAATGAAGAGGTGGACAAAGCTGCAATGTGTATGATAAGAGGTGAGTATTGCATATAACTCTGCTGTGAAAATGATGACAGACTCTAGTAAATGTCCTTGAACCTGACAAAGGTCAGGTCAAGTCACGAGTGTTCTGTTCGTCTCCTCTCCTTACCTCTTCACCTTTGATATGTTTTCATTGCCTTTCCTGTCTTCTACCTAGGTGGGTTCTGTCCCATGGGGTTTTTATCGTGCAGGGGATTCTGTCTTACGCCCGTGGGCTAGTAGTGCTCCTCCATTCTCTTGTTCTTACGGACCACCTCCACTATTCCTACTACTACTAATCTTGCTTCACTAATACTACACTCTCAGCCATTATTTTTTTCCCTATTTTTCCACTACTAGTACTTCTGCTGCCTTCCTATTTGTACCTCTGCCACTTTTACATTACTACTTCTACCACTTTTACTACTACTATTACTACCATGACTACAACTATTACTTCTACTACAACTATTACTACTTCCTCCTCCCGTTCCGCCACTCCCTTCCCCACCCCCTCTCATATATATTCTGGCCTTCTACCCTCCTCGTTTCAGTATGACTGATTAATGGTCCAATTCAAACGGAACATCATCATAAGTTTCAGTCTCCTAAGTGCAGGTTATTTTACTACTTCTACTACTCCCTCTTCCCCTTCTACCACTCTCTTCCTTACCCCTTGTCATGTATATTCTGGCTTCCTCCTTTCCTTCTCGCTTCAGTGTTATTAGCAAATGGTCCTAATCGGACCGAAACGTCATCATCATAAGTTCCAGTCTCATAAGTGCAGGTTATTTGTGTATTGTGCCAGCCACGGTATTGTGACTATTCTTTATGTTCCCAGAGTTCGTATTTGGAGATTAAAGGGCCGCAATAAATGAGGTTGACGATAAAATGCATTAATCTTTCTGACATTTGTGATTCTTCTGTATGTAACAGTATCGTTAAAGGTCATAAAAGCAACAAAAATAAGGAAGTCAATGGGCATCCCGTCGAGCCTGAAGAAAAAGAATAGAGCTTATATATATACAGGATCTGGGCTGGGAAGATCAAAAAGCCACTAAACATAAACATAATCCTTTAAGATAAATGATATTAAGTATATTACAAGTAGCCGAGGAAGCTGAAGCATTTTATTAAGTCTTCACATTCTATCTTAAGCAAACGTCAGGGCTAAAAAAAGACAAAGAATGGTTTGTTTATCAGCTCAACAAGAAAAATGGGTTAAAGTTTTAAGTAGGTTCAGTCAGCTAAGACAGGTAGCTCTTGAGAAAGTAATAATATGGATGCCATAATAATATGGATGTCATCTAGTCTAGCTGCTGTTGCTTGCCACTTGAACAGAATCGATATGAGTTCGCAGAGAGTGAAGGGAACATTGTAAAGTAGGAATCCTCAACAGAGACATAAAATCTAGCGGAGTAGACTATTACTCAGGTTAGGGTTGAAGTGTTGCTTAATCGTTTTGACAACTTCAACAGGGTCTCCTATGTTTGTTTTTTTCAGTTTTAAGAACAGGAGCAGGGTCTGTGGAATACTTGGCTGCCAATTCCCGTATTTTTCTAAAATTGCGTACGTACACGAAACAGCGTTTACAGTGGACATATAACCACTCACACAGGTTCAGTTACCTATCCATATAACTCAACATGCATCCGCTCTCGCTTGTTTGTAAGCTAGGAAACAGCCCACAGTATAGTACAGTTGTAACGATAGCGCACCCATGCAGCTTGTTTCGAATAGTAGGGCGACCTAGTGACCACCAGGAAAAATGTTAATTAATGTTTACCTGACGTCCGGGGAATGACAAACGTAGCTGCAGGGAGAGCAGAGGTCGTGAAGAGTTGTAACAGATCGTCTGTAAAGAAGAAATCTGAAGGATTACCTGAGAAAGAAGTTTGTTGTGCATAAAACCTCCAATCCGAACCTTCTAACTGCTACCGAGATCGCAAAGAGGTCAGGCATAAAAGCAGAAAGTAATGACAAAGGGGGGAAATAATCGCTATCCTGGTCGATCGTTTATTACCACCCAATCACATTCTAGTATTACACAAGAGGAGCTCATACAGATATGCGCAACCAGATATAGAGTAAGGGTTCGAGCATCTAGATATGTCGAAATACCGGTGTTCAAAATATGAAGAGATAGTGAGGTAAGTAAAGACTTGAACTTATCTCCATGAGAGTCAAAATGCGTCCCACTCCGAGTAAATAATGAGAGTTAAAATCGCTAATAAAAAGAGCGGCGTAGATGGGGACGTAATTGTAGCTGCCATGTCAGTTAAAGATAAGGTTCGTGAGGGAGAGAGATACAAAGAGCAGGCCGTGTGCCACTTGTCTAAATAGATACGGGCTGCGGTGTAGTGGAGTTGGGTACGAATGAAAATTAGAGAATGCGGTATATCACTGCGCACTACAAGTCCACTTTCTTTGTATGATACATCAGCATAAAGGTTAAGCGATTGTAAAACACAGCCGGAGATAGGATACCTGACTGTTACGTAGTTTAGGTTCCTGTAAATATCAGAAGACCGTATGGGTGGGACGCTTAAGTAATTGCGGCAGAGGTTATCCCAGTGACCTGACTACATAAAACAGGTTTGTCATATAATATGACAAACCCTCTTTCTCCTTCAAATATCAGTTCTCGCTTTCCCGAAGGAAAATAGGCACCTCCGCGTATACAAGAAATGTGATCCGCCACAGTTAAGGCATGAAGGTGGTCGGCTGAATGTTTGGTCATTATCTTTACATTAATGGTATTCAAAAGTGACAAGTTGATGAATAAGACAAATGTGCAAGATGTGGGCGTCTTTATTGATAAGACATTTCGCCAACCACTGGCTTTTTCAGTCTAATACAGAGAATAAATACTGAAGACGGTGGAAGATTGGAGAGGTAATTCAGTCCCTCAGTGTCGACAGAAAGAGTTGAAGGCTCAGAGACTAAACACCTATCAAGGTGGAACACATCAAAATTACTTCTCAAATTCTTCCATCGTCTCCAGTATTTATGTTAGGTATTGCATTTAAAAGACCCGCTGATTGGAGAAACGTTTCATCATCAAGATACCCAGATCTTGCACATGTGTTTTACTGGGCCATTATGATTTGTTTCGTCACAGTTTGCACATTCTTCCGCTGACCTGCAATATTTTGCCTTGTGGTCATCTCGCCAGTATTTGCGTCACTGTTGCAGTGTTGGTTTGAATTTTCTCACCGGCAAGCGTTGAAATGCTATGTATACTAAGTAGGGAAGTTCATGGCAATCAAACCTCAGGTTGGCTGCATTGGTTGGGTACCGTCTCCGTCCACCAGCAGGAAGGACATACATACATTTCAACTTTGGTGATTGGGAGGTGTCGTAGTTCTAATTGTATTTGACTGTTCAAAGCACGGTCTGAGAAGTCTTGTATGACTGTGTGAGGGAAGAACACGGTCCTATGGAATGAATTAATGGTTGCGTATGAATGTATGGGCTGCTTACCACAGTACAGCCAGTGTCTCACGAAATCGTAATGACACGATTGCAAACAAACCATACCACGGGTGGGGTTCGATCCCGCGGTCAGAGAGTCTCAAAACTCCAGACCGTCGCGTAAGCCACTGGGCCAGCTAGCTTCAATAAGAAGCGACGGTCTCGAGTTTTGAGACTCTCTGACCGCGGGTTCGAACCCCACCCGTGGTATGGTTTGTTTACAGCCAGTGTTATGGAGATTCCTTTCTTTATCATCTTAGTCAACATCATTAACTCTGACAATGGGAATCACTTTTTGGAAGGCCGAAGATGGCTTGACCGAGTTGAGTGATGAGTTTTTGTGCAGATTTGTGATCATTCATGTATGTTTCGGGATTCGTTTGTTGCAATGGAATCTTTTTAGTCAAATGTCACTCGTGGTAGATATCTATTAGTGGAAGATGTTTCCAGGTGTTGTGTTTCTTAGTGTGTAATTGAGGTATACATGCTATGTCAGTGTCGTTGCTTCTCTGTAGATGGTCTCGTGGCAGTTGGCTTGGACTCCGTCCGTCCTTTGGTGGGCACACGATCAATGAACCATCGTTGCATCATGGGGAAAGCTGGTTCCATAGTCAAGGTAAAGCGGAGGACAGAGGTACCAAAAGGAAAAGGTAGAATGCTGGTACCGGGTTCAGGAAACAAGTGGTTGCCTGAGGAGGTCGGCAAAGTGTGATGCAGTCAGCATGGATCTGGAAGAACAAGGTAATATCTCTTTCATCAAAAAAATAAAAATGGATAGCAACTCCAAGAATGAGAAAAAAAAGCCTCGTTCACACCCTAAACCACGGTCACCTCCACTCCAACAGGTAGTGCTGTTATTCCCAGGAAACCATCTATCCCACCATGGTCACCTCTACTGCAACAGGTAGTGCTGTTATTCCCAGGAAACCATCTATCCCACCATGGTCACCTCCACTGCAACAGGTAGTGCTGTTATTCCCAGGAAACCATCTATCCCACCATGGTCACCTCCACTGCAACAGGTAGTGCTGTTATTCCCAAGAAACCATCTATCCCACCATGGTCACCTCCACTGCAACAGGTAGTGCTGTTATTCCCAGGAAACCATCTATCCCACCATGGTCACCTCCACTGCAACAGGTAGTGCTGTTATTCCCAGGAAACCATCTATCCAACCATGGTCACCTCCACTGCAACAGGTAGTGCTGTTATTCCCAGGAAACCATCTATCCCACCATGGTCACCTCCACTGCAACAGGTAGTGCTGTTATTCCCAGGAAACCATCTATCCCACAATGGTCACCTCCACTGCAACAGGTAGTGTTGTTATTCCCAGGAAACCATCTATCCCACAATGGTCACCTCCACTGCAACAGGTAGTGCTGTTATTCCCAGGAAACCATCTATCCCACCATGGTCACCTCCACTGCAACAGGTAGTGCTGTTATTCCCAGGAAACCATCTATCCCACAATGGTCACCTCCACTGCAACAGGTAGTGCTGTTATTCCCAGGAAACCATCTATCCCACCATGGTCACCTCCACTGCAACAGGTAGTGTTGTTATTCCCAGGAAACCATCTATCCTACCATGGTCACCTCCACTGCAACAGGTAGTGTTGTTATTCCCAGGAAACCATCTATCCCACCATGGTCACCTCCACTGCAACAGGTAGTGTTGTTATTCCCAGGAAACCATCTATCCCACCATGGTCACCTCCACTGCAACAGGTAGTGTTGTTATTCCCAGGAAACCATCTATCCCACCATGGTCACCTCCACTGCAACAGGTAGTGTTGTTATTCCCAGGAAACCATCTATCCCACCACGGTCACCTCCACTGCAACAGGTAGTGTTGTTATTCCCAGGAAACCATCTATCCCACCATGGTCACCTCCACTGCAACAGGTAGTGCTGTTATTCCCAGGAAACCATCTATCCCACCATGGTCACCTCCACTGCAACAGGTAGTGTTGTTATTCCCAGGAAACCATCTATCCCACCACGGTCACCTCCACTGCAACAGGTAGTGTTGTTATTCCCAGGAAACCATCTATCCCACCACGGTCACCTCCACTGCAACAGGTAGTGTTGTTATTCCCAGGAAACCATCTATCCCACCATGGTCACCTCCACTGCAACAGGTAGTGTTGTTGTCTCCAGGAAACCATCTATCCCACCATGGTCACCTCCACTGCAACAGGTAGTGTTGTTATTCCCAGGAAACCATCTATCCCACCATGGTCACCTCCACTGCAACAGGTAGTGTTGTTATTCCCAGGAAACCATCTATCCCACCATGGTCACCTCCACTGCAACAGGTAGTGTTGTTATTCCCAGAAAACCATCTATCCCACCACGGTCACCTCCACTGTAACAGGTAGTGTTGTTGTCTCCAGGAAACCATCTATCCCACCATGGTCACCTCCACTGCAACAGGTAGTGTTGTTATTCCCAGGAAACCATCTATCCCACCATGGTCACCTCCACTGCAACAGGTAGTGTTGTTATTCCCAGGAAACCATCTATCCCACCATGGTCACCTCCACTGCAACAGGTAGTGCTGTTATTCCCAGGAAACCATCTATCCTACCATGGTCACCTCCACTGCAACAGGTAGTGTTGTTATTCCCAGGAAACCATCTATCCCACCATGGTCACCTCCACTGCAACAGGTAGTGTTGTTATTCCCAGGAAACCATCTATCCTACCATGGTCACCTCCACTGTAACAGGTAGTGTTGTTATTCCCAGTAAACCATCTATCCCACCACGGTCACCTCCACTGTAACAGGTAGTGTTGTTGTCTCCAGGAAACCATCTATCCCACCATGGTCACCTCCACTGCAACAGGCAGTGTTGTTGTCTCCAGGAAACCATCTATCCCACCATGGTCACCTCCACTGCAACAGGTAGTGCTGTTATTTCCAGGAAAACATCTATCCCAACTGGCGCACAACACCACAATGACTTCCTCAGAATTGACTGAGAAAGACTTAGCAAAACTGCCTGTTCAGACAAGTGCATTAAATGTGCAATTGTATTTCAGCTAATAATGACAGCAGGCGAACCGGCAACTTCGCCAGGAGTCATGTTCCTACAGATGCCACTCTTAGAGCTGCAGACAACCTCCAGTAGTACCTCCGTCACCAAAGCTCGTGCCAGAAGGCCACCCAGTGTCTCACTGGATAGTCACTTGCTCTGCTAATATCCAGTTTCCATCGGGTGGAGTGACCCATTAACCACAACACTACCAATGTGTGGGGTAACCAACCCACCACAGCACTACCAACGTGTAGAGTAACCCACCACAGCATTGTCAACGTGCAGAGTAACTAACCCACCACAGCACTACCAACGTGCAGAGTAACTAACCCATCACTGCACTACCAACGTGTAAAGTAACCCACCACAACACTACCAACGTGTGGAATAACCCACCACAACACTACCAACGTGTGGAGTAACCAACCCACCATAGCACTACAAACAAAAGCGACTTTAGAACACGACGGGTAATGATTCCTCCTACTTCTCATAGGAGATGGATTTCACAAAATGGTAAATATTCCTACCAATGAGGCCAGAATGAGAGGAAGGGTTGGATGGTATTTAGATTCGATTCGAGAAAGTCAACAATTCCTGGGATCGAGAGTTCCTCTGCCTTGGCAAAGAGACCCTCTCCCCCCCCTTCCTTGAATGGTCAATGATACAGTAGGAATGTTGAAGGGTAGGTGAATGAATGGCGGTATAAAGATATGCTGCTTGAACGACAAATATCAATTTACACTAAATGAGAACTTATGAAATTCCCAAGAGTTTATGTGTACATACACGCATAAATACAAACATACATACATACATACAAACACACACACACACACACACACACACACACACACACACACACACACATTTTATATATATATATATATATATATATATATATATATATATATATATACAGTCCTAAGATAAGGAATTCATCATTAAGTAAGAATTAAATTTATAATACCGTGGTTGAAACAATTCACAAATATCCCATAATCATTCATATCAATAGTCATAATCATCCATATCAATCCAAAACGTCACATAATATCCCATCCAATTTGCAGATGAGCCGGGAACCTATCCTCTAGTCGATACCAACACTGCACCCACCAAATCTTCTGCTACCGCCAGGCGCTGCAATATTTTATATATACCTATATATATATTATTGTAACCACGAACGAGTGGTATTGATCAATAACTACACTTCACTAGCCAGGGGTCGAACCCATGATGCTTTGGCCCGCCTCATGGTGAGCGAAAACTCAGTGGGTTAAGGCGTCATGTGATTTTCGCTCACCACGAGGCAGGGCCAAAACGACATGGGTTCGAATCCTCGGCTAGTCGCAGTGTTGTTATTGATTCAATATCACTCGTTCGTGGTCACAATAATATATACATATATATTATTTACATGATGCGCTAAACCCGCGTGGTTCATTTGCCACAAGAAATACTAGAGGCTCGATCCTCCCTTCACTAATAGCGGCCCGGGTCTCAGACCATCACACAAGTCTACGGACAATCGCCGGGAATCCACCAAAAGCCTTCTCGTGCATATATCTGATCTTTGTAGCGATCCTGGCCGTCACTCAGGATTGATCATCTAAGAGAAGTGCTTGAAGGAAGGATCCACTCTCCATCATTACGCTCTAAGTTACCTGGTGGTGGTTCCTCCCGATACATCAGCGGATACCGTCTGCCTGAAGAAAATATTATTTTTTTTTTTTTAGCTTTCATTTTATCGAACGACAGAGACCAGAGTTGATGGTCGTCTTGACTGTCGGGAACCGATGATGATTGATAACGATGATAATAATAATGATGAGCATTATCGTTATCATAAAAATTATCATGAAATTATTATTATTAACATCATCAGCGTGAAGCAGTAAACCCGTAGGGGGTTATACAACCCCTGGGAATGGTGGTAATGAAGGGTGATCTGGGAAAGGAAACAGTAACTCCAAGCACAGTGATGAAATAACGTTCAGCCAGCAGCATCAAGGCTCAGTACGTACCCACATTCATATCACATACAGTGGTACCTCGGTTAACGATATTTTTTCGTTCCAGAATGATGCTCAAGTGCCATTACCAAACGAATTTATCCCCATAAGGAATAATGTAAAATAGACTAGTCCTTTTAGACCCCCAAAAATACACTTACCAAAGCATTTAAAAAAATAAACTTACATAAAAGGGCGAGTTTGGGGACCATCGTAAACCGGAGCACAGATCCAATTCGCTATATCAAGATCTGTTAAGCACGACCCCTCCACGGAGGTTCCTTGACGTTAGTGAGGGGCTCTTGATCTAGCGAATTGGATCTGTGCTCCGGTTCCCTGAATTGAGCCATAATACCTTCCATCCCCCCCCCCACATGCGCTGTATAATCCTACGAGTTTAGCGCTCCCCCATGATTATAATAATAATAATGTTAAGCACTAGCCACTTCTCCGGCAGTGATATTCTCACTCTGTAATTGAATAAATAATCTTCTAATACTGTACTATTTTATAATTAATTAATATTTCCAAATATCAAGTGTCTAATTATTCTAATATATATATATATATATATATATATATATATATATATATAAAGATGTTTTTGTGGCATTTATGGATTTGGAAAAGGCGTATGATAGGGTGGATAGGGGGGCAATGTGGCAGATGTTGCAGGTGTATGGAATAGGAGGAAGGTTACTGAAGGCAGTGAAGAGTTTTTATGAGGATAGTGAGGCTCAGGTTAGAGTGTGTAGGAGGGAAGGGGACTATTTCCCAGTAAAAGTGGGCCTTAGACAAGGATGTGTGATGTCACCGTGGTTGTTCAATATATTTATAGATGGGGTTGTAAGAGAAGTGAATGCGAGGGTCTTGGCAAGAGGTGTTGGGCTAAAAGATAAAGAAGCAAATACAAAGTGGGAGTTGTCACAGTTGCTTTTGCTGATGACACTGTGCTTTTGGGAGATTCTGAAGAGAAGCTGCAGAGGTTGGTGGATGAATTTGGTAGGGTGTGTAAAAGAAGAAAATTGAAAGTGAATATAGGAAAGAGTAAGGTGATGAGGATAACAAAAAGAATAGGTGACGAAAGATTGGATATCAGATTGGAGGGAGAGAGTATGGAGGAGGTGAATGTATTCAGATATTTGGGAGTGGACATGTCGGCGGATGGGTCTATGAAGGATGAGGTGAATCATAGAATTGATGAGGGGAAAAGGGTGAGTGGAGCACTTCGGAGTCTGTGGAGACAAAGAACCTTGTCCATGGAAGTAAGAGGGAATGTATGAAAGTATAGTTATACCAACGCTCTTATATGGGTGTGAAGCATGGGTGATGAATGTTGCAACGAGGAGAAGGCTGGAGGCAGTGGAGATGTCATGTCTGAGGTCAATGTGTGGTGTGAATATAATGCAGAGAATTCGGAGTTTGGAAATTAGGAGGAGGTGCGGGATTACCAAAACGATTGTCCAGAGAGCTGAGGAGGGGTTGTTGAGGTGGTTTGGACATGTAGAGAGAATGGAACGAGACAGAGTGACTTCGAGAGTGTATGGATCTGTAGTGGAGGGAAGGCGGGGTAGGGGTCGGCCTAGGAAAGGTTGGAGGGAGGGGGTAAAGGAAGTTTTGTGTGCGAGGGCTTGGATTTCCAGCAAGCATGTGTGAGCGTATTTGATAGGAGTGAATGGAGGCATATGGTTTTTAATACTTGACGTGCTGTTGGAGTGTGAGCAAAGTAACATTTATGAAGGGATTCAGGGAAACCGGCAGGCCGGACTTGAGTTCTGGAGATGGGAAGTACAGTGCCGGCACTCTGAAGGAGGGGTGTAAATGTTGCAGTTTTATAACTGTAGTGTAAAGCACCCTTCTGGCAAGACAGTGATAGAGTGAATGATGATGAAAGTTTTTCTTTTTCGGGCCACCCTGCCTTGGTGGGAATCGGCCGATGTGTTAATAAAAAAAAAAAAAATATATATATATATATATATATGCAAAACAACCACTATGAAAAAATAGAAGAATTCCAAGCGCTTTCGTGACTACTCACATTATCAAGGAACATAAGAAAGGACCTGAAACTCTTCCCAAGAATTAAGATTAGTCCAATTTATCATTAAATTCTTCCCAAATTTTTACTGTGATCTTTTTGGATATATATATATATATATATATATATATATATATATATATATATATATATATATATATATATATATATATATATATATATATATATATTCTACGTGATAAATATTTTTAATAAAGTATTTTAATATAGCTTTTAAGTATATGTGAAAAACTTTGCGCCAACGAGCACCGCATATCAATGAGCACAAACAGTAAATGAGGTAGTAAATACCGGGCAATAAAAACACAAATAAAAAGAGTGTATAAGCTAGGAATATATTGTGGTGGAGGCGGCGAGGGTAAGTACTGCGCCAGAGGAAATTAAGAAGCATAATTTCCTAGCGTCTCCCAGGAGGGTAGGGATTGTCCAGGCTCTGCGGATGTGTACCTAACCTAACCTAACCTAACCTCACCTAAACTAAACCAATCCAGCCAAACTAATTTTAACATTACATAAAATAAAGAAAATAAGATTTGGAAAAGATAGATTTGCTAAGAAAATGATGTTGGGCAACACGTTAAAAAACAGACGCAGTAAAATGAAGATAAACTGGAGAATGTCATCGGAGGTACACATCAGCAACTTTAACACCTCAGAAAATTATAACGACACGATTGAAAAAGGATCGAACCTTAGGACAAGCATGTATTAGTTTTACGTACTGACGTATATTAAACGAAAGTACGTAGCATTAGCCTGGAGACCACCACACCTGGTGAAACTAGAGAAAGTTTTCAGATTCACAACCAGACCATTCCCGAGGCTTCCCAGCTTTGTCTTATTGTGTCCTGATAGACAGAAGAAATTTACACTATTTGTTACTTTACATACACACACAATATATATATATATATATATATATATATATATATATATATATATATATATATATATATATATATATATATATATATATATATATATATATATATATATATATATATTTATATATATATATATATATATATGCATGCTGTATTTTGGGCACGCGCCCCAGCTCTGAGGAGCTGGATGAGATTTTCACATTATAATCAGTGACAAACATGTAACAATATGTACTAGACATGTATCTCTCACACCTCGTGTACTGTATATGCCATCTTTATATCAACAATGTATCTCTTAAATCTTTTGTACCATATTATGTAATAAAATATACCTATTGGTAAAAAAAAGAATGAAAAGATGGGGTGGTAGGAGAAGTGGAATATTCAAATGGCTTCAGGAAGAAATCCAAATATTCTTCCTTGAAGCCTTTTTATCCACTTCTCCGAGGCTATGGGTCCCACAATTTGTACCAGAGGTGGACCCCATCATATATATATATATATATATATATATATATATATATATATATTCAAACAGCTCCGGGAGAACCTCGAGTTTTCCCTGAGGTACGTTTATCGTCTTCTCTGAGGATGAGGGTCCCCAGTAAAGTTCTAGAGGTGGTACCTTAATATATATATATATATATATATATATATATATATATATATATATATATATATATATATATATATATATATATATATATATATATATATATATATATTCTCCACACGCCCCTCAAGTGTTTGCACTTTTCTGCTGGTAATTTCACTTCTTTCCTTATTTATGACACACAGCCTGACTATGGCAGTACCACTTCCTGGAGGCCTACTGATATGCCAACCTTCACTGATACTTTTATTTTGTTTTCACTTTCTTCCTTTTGTTTGTTTGTTATCTTTTCTCACTTGCTATATGGTACCTCACAGTTTACTCACTAACCAACTTGACTTACACTTGACTTTCTGACTTTGGGTTTACTTGTCCTTGTAAGTTGACTATTTGTAGCTCTGTGGCAGCAGGTGTCTGCTAGACTCTTAACAGGCTTTGGCACTTTCAAATTTCCTAAAATTTCAGTCTTCCTCTCGCCTATTTCACTTTTAAGACTTCGTTGTCACTTGTTGGGTTGTTCACTGACCCAGAAGCAGAAGCCCGTCACTATCACTGGCTTCAGCTAAGAGCTAAAACACGCCCTAAAAACACTAAAATTCTGGGAGCCTTGTTGCCCCTACACTCTGACCACCGCGCCCTGTGTGTGTGTGTGTGTATTTATTTATACACATATAATATTAAGCACCAACGCCGTTGACAGAGAAATTATTTTACTCTAAATTCCCTAAATCTCTTTTGGAAAACGTGATCTTCTGGGCAGATCGTTTTATAACAGAATCTGATTGATGGTGTTAATGTAAGAGCATTACACTGCAAGGGACGTAAAAAAGAGTGACACCGCTAGTGGCAGAGCTCCATGGTCCAGCACTATAGGAGAAGCTTGTTACTCTCAGGTGTAGAGAATGACACCTATAATGGAAGAGAGAATCATCGTCCGGTACTGCTGAAAGAACTTGTAACTCTCAGATGTGAAGAGTGACACTTGTTAATACATGTGAGTACATGAGAAACAAGAGGTTCACACCGAATCTATCAGCTAAGAAGAACTACCTACTTCTATCTAGATTAAGAACAAGCGTGTATTATATATGAGTCAAGGACAGAAAAGCCGAAAGCTCTCTCCCTCCGGCCATTACCGGCGTGAAAAACAGGAAAAAAATATAGGATAATATAGTGAAAAAATAGCATGAAATTTACAGGATAGATGAAGGTGGATGGAAGACTTGGGTCACTATAACTTGTTAGGTCCTGAAGGCTCTGGCAACTCCTCCAGTCTAAGGCACGATGTATCTAGCTGAATCCAGCTTGTCCAGATGGTTCTTGTATGAATGTATTCTCTTCGCGCTAACAACATTAGCTGATAGTCTGTTCCATTCTGCTATAATTCTGTTTGCAAGAAAAATTGCTGCATACGTTCGTGTTGCATCTTCTCCATTGTAGTTTCATTTCATTGTTTCCAATTATAGACTTAATCAGCACTTCAGATAGTTCTTCATGTTTGTGTGTCAAAGCCATTCATTATATTAAAGGTATGAATGAGATCTCATAGGTTTTGTTCCCTAAAAGATTCATCGTCTGGCACTGCTGAGATAACTGGTGAAAACCGTCTCCTTCTATATTCTCACACACTATCTCATGCCAACTCTAATAAAATTGTTATATATAACATCAAAATATAATGTGACACACATGCACGCGCACTTTCAGGCGCGCACACACATACATGCTTACACACATATACACACAGACACATTTTTCTGTAAAACACAGAGAAAAGAAGTAAAATCAGCAGCGTGCTATGAGTTACAATGACAACCAGAGCTGGGAGCAAAATCAACACTGGAGTTAATATGACAGCACGCCATGGAAACCCCGGCGCCTTTTGTGTATGTGACAAGTTGATTTTGACTTAAGACACCAGGAAGCAGAACTCCTTTCCCTTAGAGGCTTTATGTGCGGAAAAAATACACAAGCTCATTGAGACAATTTGAATGACGCCTCCTTTGAAACCATCGTAAGTTTTGCTTCATATAAAAGATGTCAGCTTTTTCAGGCTCTGTGTTGATATTTTTATTACTTTATGTGTGGGTCTATCAGTGTATGTATAGGTGTATGTTCGATCCTCCGTCTGTGTAGGTCCTTCAGCGCATGTAGAGGGTTCTTCAGGGCATAGTGAAGCTCCTTCAGCGCACGGTGAGAGTCAATCCCCCGCGTGTGTAGGCCCTTCAACACAAGGGCTGGTGTATACTCATCCTCTATCTTAACGAGTCATACTGTTGAAGGAGTGCAACGGCCTCCAGCCTTCGCCAGTAACACCGAGATAAGATGCACTATCTAATTAACCCATCAAACTCATGTTGTATAACAATATGATCTCTTGTATCTACAGTATTTCTGCTTTCAACAATCTAAGTTAAATTTATCCGGATCAGTGATTAAAGTCCCTCTTTAACACGTGACCATGGACATCTAGGTGAGTACCAACAGGAAGCTCGTCTGTCTTGTGCTCAACAGACGGAGGATCAAGCCTCCACCACGTCTTGTGCTGAATGACCCAACTAACTTATTTATTTTATACAATTATGAATTATTATTATTATTATTATTAAGACCGTATTATTATTATTATTAAGACCGTAGGGATCATTTACACCGTTGACTTTTACAAGCTGAAAGCTGTTATCCAACCTCAGCTTATTTCAAAGCCTGGCCCTACCTTAGGTATACTATCATCCTCGAGGATACCACCCACAACAATCGACTAACACCCAGGTATCAGCTTATTGCTAGATGAACTGTCAACTAATGTTGACTGGTTCAAGTGAGTGAGTGACCAGCTGATTGACTAACAAAAATATAAAGTTAAATTTATCCTTGCGTCTCTCAGTGAGAAGGATCCTCGTCTATAATTCACATTTAACACTGAGATTGATCTAAAATTACTGTAATCACGGCGTTCTCTTGTCATTTACATCTCGTCAAGACTACACAAGACTTGATAATGAAGGCCACACTACACTGATAGTCGAAATAACACCACACCTGGTCACCAACACCACACCTGGTCACCAACAGCACACCTGGTCACCAACACCACACCTGGTCGTCAAGACTACACCATATCAGGTGGTCAAAACTATTCAAGACCATACTACATCCAGTGGTTAAGACCACGCCACACCTGTTGGCCAAGATCACACCACACCTGTTGGCCAAGAGCACAACTGCGGGCCAACAGATTAAATAAAAATGTATAAATTTTGGTTGCAAGACACTTCATATACTAATATAAATTTGGTTGCAAGACACTTCATACTCGTATTCTAATATAATAATTAACATAAATATGCAATAACTACTGGACAATACCGAGGCTGGAACAACTTACAACTAACCCACAATACCGAGGCTGGAACAACTCACAACTAACCCACAATACCGAGGCTGGAACAACTCACAACTAACCCACAATACCGAGGCTGGAACAACTCACAACTAACCCACAATACCGAGGCTGGAACAACTCACAACTAACCCACAATACCGAGGCTGGAACAACTCACAACTAACCCACAATACCGAGGCTGGAACAACTCACAACTAACCCACAATACCGAGGCTGGAACAACTCACAACTATCCCACAATACCGAGGCTGGAACAACTCACAACTAACCCACAATACCGAGGCTGGAACAACTTACAACTAACCCACAATACCGAGGCTGGAACAACTTACAACTAATCCACAATACCGAGGCTGGAACAACTCACAACTAACCCACAATACCGAGGCTGGAACAACTCACAACTAACCCAAAAATACCGAGGCTGGAACAACTCACAACTAACCCACAATACCGAGGCTGGAACAACTCACAACTAACCCACAATACCGAGGCTGGAACAACTCACAACTAATCCACAATACCGAGGCTGGAACAACTCACAACTAACCCACAATACCGAGGCTGGAACAACTCACAACTAACCCACAATACCGAGGCTGGAACAACTCACAACTAACCCACAATACCGAGGCTGGAACAACTCACAACTAACCCACAATACCGAGGCTGGAACAACTCACAACTAACCCACAATACCGAGGCTGGAACAACTCACAACTAACCCACAATACCGAGGCTGGAACAACTCACAACTAATCCACACTTAGCGGAGGATCATTATCAAAACACAACTGAGCGAGTAAATGAAAAAGAAAACCAGAAGAATGGTCGAAAAGTGGAAGAAAGAAAATTAGAATACTCTTACCAGTAAATCTATGCAAAAATTTAAAAACCAACAAAATTTTAATACACACTAGAGGAAGCGGCAAGGTGGGAAATGTCTCAGCAGTTCCATGTAAATATCAGCAATGAAAAGAGAACGTTATTAGGCAGTTTGTCGGAGCGTTGCTTAGCAGCGCAGACACCACCAAATATGCCTAATTTGTGTGGCTCATTTTTCAACCTCTGAAAGCTGATATTGTGGTCAATGATCTAAGTGAGGTGCTTATTACAGAACCCAGGTGATGTACAAGCTTCCTGGTTATTCATTTATTTATTTACTTATCTCTCTCTCAGCACGGTTCGAGTCTATGTCTATTGTTTATATTAACGGTCGTTCATTACGAATTATTTATAATATATATATATATATATATATATATATATATATATATATATATATATATATATATATATATATATATATATTTAAACAGGTCAGAACACCTTAAAACATTATCTTTTAAGAACAAAACTAGCCTTAGGTGTTATATGTAGAAAAATGACCTTATAGAGATTTACTGAGAAAATATAATACAGAAATATTAGATAAAAAGGAAATTGCTTCTGTTCTGGAATTTCTATAAAGGGAATTTGGAAAGCGATAATATTATTGAAAAATGACTTTGAAGAAGTTCGTGAAGCGGAAATCTAGTGCGATGATATTTTCGATTGTGATGATCACAACGGGTGTGGTGATGACACCGGGTGTGGTGATGAGACCGGGTGTGGTGATGACACCGGGTGTGGTGATGACACCGAGTGTGGTGATGACACCGGGTGTGGTGATGACACCAAGTGTGGTGATGACACCGGGTGTGGTGATGACACCGGGTGTGGTGATGACACCAAGTGTGGTGATGACACCGGGTGTGGTGATGACAGCGGGAGTGGTGATGACAGCGGGTGTGGTGATGACAGCGGGAGTGGTGATGACACCGGGTGTGGTGATGACAGCGGGAGTGGTGATGACAGTGGGAGTGGTGATGACACCGGGTGTGGTGATAACAGTGGGAGTGATCACACCAGGTGTGATGATTAATTAAACACCTGTTTGTGCTAAGACATTTATTGACACATGTCTCTCTCCTTAAGTTGCACATGCATCACATTATCTATCATCGGTATTAATACCAATAATTACACCAAGACACTTAGAGCAAGACTTTGTTTGGCCAACGTTTCGCTCACCTATAGCGAAACACTACCCAATTAAAAGTGTCCCTGTACTACCCGAGGGCATCTTTTTGCTTTTCAAACCAGAGAATATGTCGTCAATGTATCTTTGTTTCAGCATCTCCGAGAGGAATCCTTTAGCTCATTGCTAAAGCACTCCTCTCATAATCAAGATTATCCGAGTTCGATACCAACCTGTATACAGACCGAGCCGCGGGGGCGTTGACCCCCGCGGCTCGGTCTGTGACCAGGCCTATGGGTAACTATGGGTAACTTTCCTTACATTCGCTGATCCTGTTCATCTAGCAGTGAATAGCCACCTGGGTATTAGTCAACTGTTGGTAAGTAAGACACCTGTCCAACAGTTAGGTATCTTTATTCGGTATTGTATACCATTTTAATAGTCAACTGTTGTCAGTGGCATCACGGAGAGTGGTAGTATACCATAAACAGAACTAGTCTTTGAAACTGGCTGAGGTACAATACAGCTCTCAGACTATGTGTACTTTCGTGTACTTCCACACGATGCGTAATGTTTCTGAGTTTGTTGTATAAACACGTGGAATACCTTTAACTGGTTCTATTTTGCCTGAAAGGGGAAGTAAACACCTCTGTAATAAATACTCTCTTATTTCCATTAAATAATAGTGCATGCCTATTCTATGAAGTAAAAAAAAATGCTAATGCTAATGAACACCTACAATGCAACATACAGAGAGTTCAAAGAACCAATTTACAACACACAAAAAGGTCGAAGAGCCAATTTGCAGCACACATAGTGATCGAAGAACCAATGTACAATACACACAAAGATCGAAGAACCAATGTACAACACACACACAAAGGTCGAAAAAAACAATGTACAACATACACAGAAGTCAAGACCCAATGTATAACACACACAGAGGTCGAAGAACCGATGTACAACACACAAGTCGAAGGCCCAATGTACATCACACGAAGGTCGAAGAACCAATGTACAACACACACAAAGGTCGAAGATCCAATGTACAACACACACGCAGAGGTCAAAAATCCAATTTAATTTTCCCGGGATAACCGCAGCACATTTATGTTAGTATTCGTGTTTTTTTTTTTGTCCGGTCTATATACATTCGAAATTGGTGTTCTTGACGACCAGGTCCAGTGTGGTGTTGACCACTAGGTCTAGTGTGGTCTTGACAACCAACTCTAGTGTGGCCTTGGCAAAAAGATCTAGAGTGGTCTTGACAACCATTTCTAGTATGGGTTTGACAAGGTCTGGTGTGATCTTGATAACAAGTTCTGGTATGGACTTCACAATCAGGTCTGGCATGGTGGTAACTATTATAGTTGCAGTATTCTAAACAATATCCGTCGTGGTACTGACCAGATCGTTTGTCATATGTGCCAAACCTATCGTGGTCTTGATGAGACCTGGCACGGTCTTCAAACCAGGTCTGTTCAGTGTGTTTCAAGGAACACCAAGTCTTTCTAACCTGTTCTTCTTTGACGGCAGATGCACTCTTCAGCCTCGTGAGAACAGACAGTTCTGTCGGAGAACCCTAATTTGCTTCTATTTGTCTCCCTCCGTTCACTATTTGTTTCCCTCCGTTCACTATTTTCTCAAGGAGGGAGACGAAGCCTCCTCGCTCACACGGATGGAAGCACAAACCTCATTCAAGATACCTGTGAGGCTTCTTGTGGCGATCTGCATACAGAGCGACTACTACACAGGAAGCCTCAGACGCTCTCAATGCCCTGACGGTTTTTGATGACTTCAGTTATGTAGCGTATCTGGTGATTAACGAACAGAGGATCAAGCCTTCACCTTTATTTAAGCTGAGTGATTCACATTAATAATAATAATAATAATAATAATAATAATAATAATAATAATAATAATAATAACAACAACAACAATTAGATGATAATGCCAATGTTAATACCATAACGACTCACAAGCCTCTAGATAATGGTAAATATTGAGCTTTACACGTATTATGCAAAATGGAAAAAATGTATAAATATGAAAGAATTCGGATGGGCAAGGGAACAAATATATTCTGGGAGAGGTGACAAGAGAACATATGTACTGTGTGGGAAGGGAGGGTCCGGCCTCTCATATTGCTTCCTAAACAGTAGATACACAAGAGGAGGAGGAGGAGGAGCCGGAGAAGGAAGAAAAGAAGAAGAAGAAGAAGAAGAAGAAGAAGAAGAAGAAGAAGAAGAAGAAGAAAACGAAGATGATTATGAAAAGACAAAATAAAAAAACACAGATGATAAAAAACAAAGAAAATACAGAAGAAAAAGAAGAAAAAGGAGGAGGAGAAGGATAAGCCAAGAAAGTCAGTGTGAATTTTCTCCACAGGTTTCTTCGTTTTAATCTTCTCACCCAGGATGTGACTCACAACAATCTGCTAACTCCAGGGTATCTACTAATTCCAAGGTATCTACTAACTCCTGGGTATCTAGCAAGTCCAGGTTATCTACTAACTCCTGGGTTATCTGCTAACTCCTGGGTATCTATTAACCTCAGGGTATCTACTAACTCCTGGGTATCTATTAACTCCAGGGTATCTACTAACTCTTGGGTATATATGTAACGCCAAGTTATAAGGTGCGACCCGGATACCTTCCACTGCCAGCTGAACACGCTACTACTGCTCACCGAGACCACACACAGTCATACACAGTAAGAAAACTCCTGTCTCATAGTTTTGACTCAGAGTTGTTGAACACTAAAGAAAATGACTCTTAAAACCTTAAAAATCACACTGCAGAACCAAAGTGCTGGCAAAATTGGGTTTTGGGATATCACAGTGTACTATCAACCGTGTACTGAATCACTTGTATTCTGAATCACAACACACACACACCACAATCACATAAACGCAAGCGCACAAACACACATAATATATATATATATATATATATATATATGTATATATGTGTGTGTGTGTGTGTGTGTGTGTGTGTGTGTGTGTGTGTGTGTGTGTGTGTGCACCTTCTTACCTCCTATATACGTCTACACTCTGCTGAAGAGGATCCCAGCTGGAGGTAGAAATATACAGTCATTTTTTCCACTACTGTTTTAATGTTCACAAAAGAGACACCTTTAAACATAGACAAATGTGTATTAAACTTTAATTGATTGGTTAACGTATCTGATAAGTTTAAATTTCACATATACTACTTGCATTTATAGATTAAAGCTAAGACATTTGAACATTTTACTAAAATATTACTGTAATAAATTACTATATTTGAGAAGCAATCTATACATGTAGCGGGTAATTCATGGCTAAAATGCCGCAATGATCGTCATTCAAACCCTTGAAATATTTTACTTGGTTACTTAAATATTAAAATGACTGTCCGAAAATATGAAGAGGAGTGAGACTACCTTGAGTACGTCTTTTAAAGTCATTCATGCATTTTTAACGTTACACTGTTGAAGAAGTGGGGCTCATTAAACCTGTGGTGTTTGTGGATCTTCGTCAGAAAACAGAACAAGTGTGTCCTGCCACCAGTCTTTGTTATATGATGACCCGAAAACTGGTTAAGTATTCACTGTCCTACCAGAGATACGGTTGGACGTACCATTTATAAAAATAGGCTTCGCGACCTAGTTATTTTCTAAGATGATTATCCAATTTACTGGATTAATCATTAAATTGGCACAATCTTCCACATTTGTGTCATTAGCTCCTACGTGATATGTGAGCCACCACCTTACTTCATTCACTTACACTAAAGTCAGGGGCGTTCAGTAGGCGGGTACAAGCGTCCCTATGTGTCATTAACTCCTCTGAGGTAAGTGGACCACCATGTTCACTCACACTGAAAGGGAGGCTAGATTAAATTTTAGTTATGCAAATACTGCACCTGCAACTGTTTGAAAATTATGTTTATATTCCAAGCTATGTACCGTATTTTATTATTATCATTATTATTATTATTATTATCAGGATTGTTGTTTTCGTTATTGCTGGTGCTGTTTATTACTGTTGTTGTTTATCCATGCTTTTCTTGTTTCTTGTTTATGTTGTTCCTCATTGTTATTGTTATTATTGTTGCTGTGTTCGTTATTAATAATATTATCATCACCATTAACATTAGTGTTATCTCGTGTAGAGGGACCAGTATTAACATTACTGTTATCTCGTGTAGAGTAACCAGTATTAACATTACTGTTATCTCGTGTAGAAGGACCAGTATTAACATTAGTGTTATCTCGTGTAGAGGGACCAGTATTAACATTACTGTTATCTCGTGTAGAGGGACCAGTATTAACATTACTGTTATCTCGTGTAGAAGGACCAGTATTAACATTAGTGTTATCTCGTGTAGAGGGACCAGTATTAACATTAGTGTTATCTCGTGTAGAGGGACCAGTATTAACATTACTGTTATCTCGTGTAGAGGGACCAGTATTAACATTACTGTTATCTCGTGTAGAAGGACCAGTATTAACATTACTGTTATCTCGTGTAGAGGGACCAGTATTAACATTACTGTTATCTCGTGTAGAGGGACCAGTATTAACATTACTGTTATCTCGTGTAGAGTGACCAGTATTAACATTACTGTTATCTCGTGTAGAGGGACCAGTATTAACATTACTATTATCTCGTGTAAAGGGACCAGTATTAACATTACTGTTATCTCGTGTAGAGGGACCAGTATTAACATTACTATTAACTAGTGTTATTTCGCTTGTCAGTGACCTAAGTTAACATATTCACCGAGGCGAGAGTCAATTTTCTTGACACCGTAGTTAACATGTTTAACGAGGAGAGAGTTGTTATGTTTGTCACTTACCGGAGGTAATATGTTCAACGAGGAGAAAGTGTCATTTTGCTTGTCACTGACCTAAATGTCAATGACTTGCCAACCCCACTTAGAGACGCAGTGGTTAGCAATCACCGGCAGGATCGAGTTTACGTATCTCTACAGTAAGGGTTAAAGTACTCTTGGTGCTGGTGTACAGGTCAATTGCACAGTTAATGACCCACACGCAGTCGACAGTAACAGTAACTGAATGCCTCTCAGTGTATGTACACAGAGATGTACATAAACTCTCAGTGTACATTCTCTTATTTTACTTTTATGCCTATTTTAGTGTGAATGTATTCTTGGCGTCAGTATACAGGTCAACAGCAGCCTTAACAACCCAATTAACCACCTGGCCGCATACACAAAACACTTGTCTGTAGCTTGGGTAGGCGGGAACGAGCAAGGGACAAGCCACTAAGACACACATGTGGGTGGAAATGCCCGTCAGTTATGGAATTAGGGAGTGAAGGAAGAAAGTCTGAAGCTTGAAGGACACCACGACTTTCAGACGTTTAAACTTCCATTAGAAGAATTATGTATCATGGCGGAGAATGAGTTTTTAAACACTGACACCATCCCACGTGGTATATTTGTAGGTTTTCGTGGGTTCTGGTGCAGGTGCCAGTGCTGCAGGAAAATTCCATTAGCATGTCACAGGATGTGTACACCGAGGGGTGTATATGAGTATGTCAGTATATATATATATGTCGTGCTGAATAGGTAAAACTGGTCAATTAGCAAGAACTCATTTAAAATTAAGTCCTTTCTAAAATATATATTTTTTCATTTATGTTAATGTAAAAATTAATAATTTTATACCAAAAGAACCTTAGAAAACTTACCTAATCTTATTATAACAAGCGCAGTTTAATTTAGCCTAATCCAACTAAATATATTTTAGATAAGTTTACAATAATTTATTAATAAACACAATGAAATATATTTTTTCATTAGGTTCAGAATGATTTTTGGAAATAATTGCATACACAATATATATATATATATATATATATATATATATATATATATATATATATATATATATATAAGAGAGAGAGAGAGAGAGAGAGAGAGAGAGAGAGAGAGAGAGAGAGAGAGAGTAAGTATAGCTCAGTATATATACTGCAGTACATATACATCGAGGGAAGGGGGGGTTGTATATCTCAGTACACCTCCATAAAAAAGTGTAATGTACAATAAACACTGCTGAAGGACACAGCTGGACAACCGGGGGTTTTCCATGCTGCCCTGACCCGGTGGAGCCTCTCAGGGCAGTGCAGGTTCCAGGCACAATGTTTCTGGCAGCAGTTGGTACACCGAGGTTCTGTAGTTTCTTCTCTCTTCAGTTAAGTCAAAACAATCTTAATTTAACTTCTCATTATTTTCTCCATGTGGGTTTCCTTGTATACAAACTGGGAGTTTATCTAACTCCCTGTTTTAAGTATTAAAACATTCTTGACTAATGGTGCACAAGAAATATACAGTCTTAATAACCCTGATGCAGTCAATAGTCTTTAAACTTAAACCAACCAGTCTGGCAAATCCAGGGATTGGAGCCGGAAGTCTTGCTCTCCGGTAGCGTTTCTTAAATCAGGACAACGTTTCCTCACCAGTTCACTGCCGCTGTAAAGAACAATCAAACAACCTCAGTAGCTGGCGAAGAACTTACTTAAAGAGAAGTTCAATATCTTTGTAACGAATTACAGAAGTTGCCCTTGTTCCCGTTATTAAGTGATGAAACGATTTCATGTACTCATATATAATGTTTTCTAACGAATTTTTTTTGGACACTTTGTTAGTTTGAAATGAGAAGTCCGAAATGGTCAAAAATAAATTGTATAAAAAAAATCGGATAGCGATAGCAGCTATCTTGGTAAAAGTTCTCTTAAACTGACACAGGGCAAATCCAGAATGTTGCCAATGTTTAAAATGTCCGAATAATGTATATTATTAGTGCTTTGAGTATAATCATGCTTTTATAACAAGCATGATAAAACACACGTTCCAGGAAAATATTTAAAGGGACAACGTTTCCCTCTACACAAAGCAAAACGTTGTTTCAATAAAAGTTTTTTTCTGCAACCTGTATATTTTTTTTCACTATTGTCAGCAGCACACCGTTTGGATGCAACATGCAATATACTTTCACCTTCTGGCTGGACTAGACATTGTTGATGGCAGTGACACCCAGGAGTAGTGAGCCTCCACTAACCGTTGATTTGCAGTTCTTATTTGTTTATTTATTTAGTTGAAAAAGTTGTAGAGTACGTATGTCTTTTGTCCTTGGTCTGTCGGATGTTCCAAATTTCTTGCTCCTGCTTTTGTGAGTGTTTCAAGTCTCTTCTTATTGCCACAGTAAGCGTTTCAAATCTTGTCCTTGCGGCCATTAGTGTTAGAGATGTTTCGTTCGTACTGTTGTAATTCGTTCGTATTGTTGTAATCGTTCCGTATCTCTCGTTCCTGCTCTTGCGAACGTTCCAAAGCTCATCCGTATGTTCAACACATTTGAACGATATGAACCAATATATATTCTTAAAATTACAAGAAATGGAAGAGAAAATAGAATATAAAATTAACTTGCTATCAATATAATGAAAAAATTACTTAATCAATATGAGGTAAAAAAATATTTATTCTCTGAAGATAGACTTTACTGCAGACAACAGCAAAGAACATTTTATTTATACAAATTTAACCTTTATCTGAAGACCAAATTATCTCTACAAAACCTGCTTTAATTACAATAGCAGCAGAAATTCGCAAAGGTTTCCTTAATTAAAATTAGTAGATCATTCCTACAAAACTTGCCTTAATCAAGAGTGAATCGTTCCTACAACACTTGCCCTTACAGAAAGCGTTAATAATTTAAAAAACGCTAACCTTATCTTAAGGGCAGATTATTTATGCAAAAGTGACCTTCTATCATACAAAAAGCCAACATCGATTTTGAGATATTTCCTGTCAACGACATTTTTGTGTAGCGTAAATGTGACACGCATTTCCTTACATTATTTGTTAATTTTTCCATATATTCTGGGGGCAGTTAGCATGTTAGGTCAATATTACTGTAAATACACATGTACACAAACATCAGAAACACCTCCCTAATGTATACACACACACTGAGAGATATGCACCTCTCAGTGTGTGTATATATATACTGAGATACGTACCTCTCAATATATGCAATATATCCACAGTAAATGTTAATACAACTTCAAGCACTTGCAATTTTATTAGCATTCAATGTGGTTATATTGCATATTAAGGTATCACTTGTTTCTTGTGATCTTTATTGCGCCTCTCATTGTACACTTCGCAATGTATATACACTTAAATCTAAACCTCTCTGTGTATGCAATAAGATATACATCTCCCAGTGTATATACACTAATGCAGACCTCTCGGTGTATATACACTGAAAGATATACACCTCTCGGCGTATACGAGTATACATATAGATATATAAACCTCTCGGTATATACAATGAGAAAAATACACCTCTCAGTTCGTTTGCACTAGGATATGTATACCTGTAGGTGTATAAGTGTATATACAATAAGATAAAAGCCTGTATGTATAATGAGAGATATACGCCTCTTACTAAATACAAAGGCATATGCGCCTCTCAGCACATAAACACTGAGATAGGTTTCTCACTGTGTAAACACTGGAGGTAACTCTCTCTCACTGTATAAACAATGAGGAGTAAAAACCTCAGTGTACATACATCTCTAATTCTATAAACTCTGTGAGATATAAATCCTTCAGTGTATAAACACTATGAGATATACATTTAGCAGAGTGTACATAGTGTGACATGTACACTTCTCAAATAAAGGAATGGTGATTTATAGAGTGTGTGTACTCACCTATTTGTGGTTGCAAGGGTCGATTCATAGCTCCTGGCCCCGCCTCTTCACTGATCGCTAAGAGGTTCTCTCTCTCCCTGCTCCATGAGCTTTATCAATCCTCGTCTTAAAACAATGTATGGTTCCTGCCTCCATTACGTCACTTTTTAGGTTATTCCACTTCCTGACAACTCTGTGACTGAAGAAATACTTCCTAACCTCCCTTTGACTCATCGGAGTCTTCAACTTCTAATTGTGATCCCTTGTTTCTGTGTCCCATCGCTGGAACATCCTGTCTTTGTCCACTTTGTCAATTCCTCGCAGTATTTTATATGTCGTTATCATGCCTTCCCTGACCCTCCTGTCCTCCAGTGTCGGCAGGCCGATTTCCCTTAACTTTTCTTCGTAGGACAATCCCCTTAGCTCTGGGACTAGTCTTGTTGTAAACCTTTGCATTTTCTCTAATTTCTTGATGTGCTTGACCAGGTGTGGATTCCAAACTGGTGTTGCATATTCCAATATGGGCCTGACGTATATGGTGTACAGAGTCTTGAACGATTCCTTACTGAGGTATCGGAACGCTATTCTTAGGTTTGCCAGACACCCGTATGCTGCAGCAGTTATCTGGTTGATGTGTGCCTCAGAAGATGTGCTCGGTATTTTACTCACCTCAAGATCTTTTTTCTTGAGTGAGGTTTGCAGTCTTTGGCCACCTAGCCTATACTCTGTCTGCGGTCTTCTTTGCCCTTCCCCGATCTTCATGACTTTGCATTTGGCGGGGTTAAATTCGAGTAGCCAGTTGCTGGACCACGAGTCCAGCCTGTCCAGGTCTCTTTGCAGTCCTGCCTGATCCTCGACCGATTTAATTCTCCTCATTAACTTCACATCATCTGCAAACCGGGACACTTCTGAGTCTATCCCTTCCGTTATGTCATTCACATATATCAAAAACAGCACAAGTCCTAGGATTGACCCTTGTGGAACCCTGCTCCTCACGAGCGCCCACTCTGACACCTCTCCACGTACCATGACTCGTTGTTGCCTCCCTGTCAGATAATTTCTGATCCATTGCAGTGCCTTTCCTGTTATGCGTGCCTGATCCTCTAGCTTTTAGATTAACCTCTTGTGAGGAACTGTGTCGAAGGCCTTCTTGCAGTCCAAGAAAATGCAGTCTATCCACCCCTCTCTCTCGTGTCTTACTTCCGTTACTTTGTCATAAAACTCCAGTAGGTTTGTGACACAGGATTTTCCTTCCCTGAAACCGTGCTGTTGTCGTTTATAAGCTTGTGTCTTTCTAGGTGCTCCACCACTCTCCTCCTGATGATCTCCATGACTTTGCATACTATACACGTCAGTGACACAGGTCTGTAGTTTAATGCCTCTTGTCTGTCTCCTTTCTTAAAAATTTGGACTACATTTGCCATCTTCCATACCTCAGGTAGTTGCCCAGTTTCAATGGATGTGTTGAAGATTATTGTTAGTGGCACACACTAACTCTGCTCCCTCTCTAAGGACCCACGGAGAGATGTTGTCTGGTCCCACCACCTTTGAGGTATCTAGTTCACATAGCAGCTTCTTCACCTCCTCCTCGGTTGTGTGTATTTCATCCAGCACTTGTTGGTGTATCTCTTGTTGGTGTACCTCCCTATTCTAACTTCTTGGAGTCCTTCCTGTCTCCACTGTAAATACTTCTTTAAATCTCATGTTGAGCTCCTCACATACCTCTTATTTGTTTCTTGTGAACTCCCCACCTTCCTTCCTCAGCCTTAATTACCTGGTCCTTGACTGTTGTTTTCCTCCTGATGTGGCTATACAACAGCTTCGGGTCAGACTTGACTTTCGATGCTATGTCATTTTCGTATTGTCGCTGAACCTCCCTTCTTATCTGTGCATAATCGTTTCTGGTTGTGTGTGTACTCACCTATTTGTACTCACCTATTTGTGGTTGCAAGGGTCGAGTCATAGCTCCTGGCCCCGCCTCTTCACTGACTGCTACTAGATCCTCTCTCTCCCTGCTCCATGAGCTTTATCAAACCTAGTCTTAAAACTATGTATGGTTCCTGCCTCCACTATGTCGCTTTCTAGGCTATTCCACTTCCTGACAACTCTATGACTGAAGAAATACTTCCTAACATCCCTTTGACTCATAGGAGTCTTCAACTTCCAATTGTGACCCCTTGTTTCTGTGTCCCCTCTCTGGAACATCTTGTCTCTGTCCACCTTATCTATTCCTCGCAGTATTTTATATATCGTTATCATGTCTTCCCTAACCCTCCTGTCCTCTAGTGTCGTCAGGCCGATTTCCCTTAACATTTCTTCGTAGGACAATCCTCTTAGCTCTGGGACTAGTCTTGTTGCAAACCTTTGCACTTTCTCTAATTTCTTGACGTGCTTGACCAGGTGTGGGTTCCAAACTGGTGCTGCATACTCCAGTATGGGCCTGACGTTATATAGTGTACAGAGTCTTGAATGATTCCTTAGTGAGGTATTGGAACGCTATTCTTAGGTTTGCCAGCCGCCCGTATGCTGCAGCAGTTATCTGATTGATGTGTGCCTCAGGAGATGTGCTCGGTATTATACTCACCCCAAGATCTTTTTCTTTGAGTGAGGTTTGCAGTCTTTGGCCACCTAGACTATACTCTGTCTGCGGCCTTCTTTGCCCTTCCCCGGTATTCATGACTTTACATTTGGCAGGGTTAAATTCAAGGAGCCAGTTACTGGACCAGGCTTGTAGCCTGTCCAGGTCTCTTTGTAGTCCTGCCTGATCCTCGACTGATTTGATTCTTCTCATTAACTTCACATCATCTGCAAACAGGGACACTTCTGAGTCTATCCCTTCCGTTATGTCATTCACATATACCAAAAACAGTACAGGTCCTAGGACTGACCCTTGTGGAACTCCACTCGTCACAGGTGCCCACTCTGACACTCGTCACGTACCATGAATCGTTGTTGCCTCCCTGTCAGATATTCTCTGATCCATTGCAGTGCTTTTCCTGTTACGTGAGCCTGATCGTCTAGCTTTTGCATTAACCTCTTGTGAGGAACTGTGTCGAACGCCTTCTTGCAGTCCAAAAAAATGCAGTCTATCCACCCCTCTCTCTCGTGTCTTACATCTGTTACCTTGTCATAAAACTCCAGTAGGTTTGTGACACAGGATTTTCCTTCCCTGAAACCGTGCTGGTTGTCGTTTATAAGCTTGTGTCTTTCTAGGTGCTCCACCACTCTCCTCCTGATGATCTTCTCCATGACTTTTCATACTATACACGTCAGTGACACAGGTCTGTAGTTTAATGCCTCGTGTCTTTCTCGTTTCTTAAAAATTGGGACTACATTTGCTATCTTCCACGCCTCAGGTAGTTGCCCAGTTTCAATGGATGTGTTGAAGATTTGTGTTAGTGGCACACACAACATCTCTGCTCCCTCTCTAAGGACCCACGGAGAAATGTTGTCCGGTCCCACCGCTTTTGAGGTATCGAGTTCACATAGCAGCTTCTTCACCTCCTCCTCGGTTGTGTGTATTTCATCCAGCACTTGTTGGTATACCTCCCTATTCTGAATTCCTGGAGTCCTTCCTGTCTCCTGTGTAAATACTTCTTTAAATCTCATGTTGAGCTCCTGTGTGTGTGTATGTGTGTGTGTGTGTGTACTCACCTAATTGTTGTTGCAGGGGTCGATACTCAGCTCCTGTCCCCGCCTCTTCGCTGTCTGCTACTGGTGTGTGTATGTGTGTGTGTGTGCTCACCTATTTGCTCACCTATTTGTGGTTGCAGGGGTCGAGTCATAGCTCCTGATGTGGCTATACAACAGCTTCGGGTCAGACTTGACTTTCGATGCTATGTCATTTTCGTATTGTCGCTGAACCTGTGTGTGTGTGTATGTGTGTATGTGTGTGTGTGTGTGTGTGTGTGTGTGTTTGCGGATGGGGGGAGAGACATGTCTGAAATGTAAGCTGGACTACGCAGCAGGAGCAGCAGCAGCAGCAGAATTGACCGGTGGACGAAGCTTCAGGTGACCGTCCGTAATAGCTGCCTAAGAGGATATCCTGAGAGTGAGGTCCCCCGTGGCCTCACACTTCCTCTGTTCCTCGCGCACTTACACATGAATGATACATATACACTCTTCTGATACACTCAAGGTTGATACACTCATGCATAATTAACACAAATACACACATCTAACAAACAGTTACACATGGCTGTCGTGAAAGTTTGACACTTTCACACGCTTAATATACTTACTACACGTCTGATACACACACCCACATACGACTGTGAGTGATGGAGTGTGAGTGATGAATTGTTAGTGGTGGTGAGTGATGGAGTGTAAGTTATGGAGTTTAAGTGATGGTGAGTGATGGAGTGTGATAGATTGCTAATGACGGAATATAACTGATGATAATTTTACATGAGTGAACCCTTTTAAAAGCTGTATTTTTATAATATATTTCATCAAAGGCCTGAGGACTGACCCAGGCTGTTGTCCTCGTGTCTCGCATGTCCACAATAGTCATTATAACCTGGTTAGCCAGATCTCTTTTCTGACATGAATTTTTGTAACTTGTGATGTACTGTTATGTACTTTAGCTTATCATAGATTACCATCATCATTAGGTGGCCCCGTGGCTAAAGCTCTCGGTTCCCACAGTGAGGCGTCCGGGTTCGATTCCCGGCGAGGGTAGAAACATAGGGCGTCTTTCCTTATACCGGTTGTCTATGTTCCCCATTAGTAAAATGGGTACCTGGGTGTTAGTTGACTGATCTGAGTCGCATCCTGGGACAAAACTGACCTAATTTGCCCGGCTCAGCATAACAAGCGGCTTTCTATATAATAGTATGTCGTTGATGTCAACTAGGCCTGTATACCTTGTACATGTACTTGTAGTAAATAAAGATATTATTACATTATAGTATTATTATTATTATTAGTAGTAGTAGTAACAGTAGTAGTAGTAGTAGTAGTAGTAGTAACAGTATTAGTAGTAGTAGTAGTAGTAGTAGTAGTAGTAGTAGTAGTAACAGTATTAGTAGTAGTAGTAGTAACAGTATTAGTAGTAGTAGTAGTAGTAGTAGTAACAGTATTAGTAGTAGTAGTAGTAGTAGTAGTAACAGTATTAGTAGTAGTAGTAGTAGTAGTAGTAGTAACAGTATTAGTAGTAGTAGTAGTAACAGTATTAGTAGTAGTAGTAGTAGTAGTAGTAGTAGTAACAGTATTAGTAGTAGTAGTAGTAACAGTAGTAGTAGTAGTAGTAGCAGTAGTAGTAGTAGTAGTAGTAACAGTATTAGTAGTAGTAGTAGTAACAGTATTAGTAGTAGTAGTAGTAGTAGTAACAGTATTAGTAGTAGTAGGAGTATTAACGTAAAAGAAGTTACATTTAATCCGAGAAAAGGGAAGGTCGCTCAATTTCAATGGATCAAGAGCCATTTCCCTATAAAGGGAAATTTATATGAATATTTTTAAATCTATGTTGGCAGAATATTTTTCCCCTATAAAACATTCCATATAAGTGAAATATCGTCAGGTTCCAGCTGCTCCCAAGTGCTATTTTGTTCTCTTTTCTAATAGCAATATTAAAAATAACAGCAACAAAAATAACAGCAGTGCTAATAATAGCGACAATAATAAAATAAAAGCAGTAGTATTACTAGTAGTCGTATTACTACTAGTAGTAGAAATGGTGATAGTAGTGCTATTAGTGTTATTATCGTAATTATTATCATGATACTAATAAAATAATTATTCTAATTATAATTCTTATTAGTATTATAATAATTATTACAATAAATATTATTATCATCATTATCTTTATAAACTGTTGTGCTCAACTGTATGGGCTCAACACTATGGGTTCAGCATACACCTACAAAAATGGCTACAATAAATGGCTACAATAAAGAGTGCTGCTGTATTCATCCCCTATGAGCCGGTGTGGAAAACTAAAAATTCAGCGTATTGACCTTTCTCATTTTGCTAATTGAAATTAAGGCTTCGAAAAATGTTTTAATGCGCTTTACAAATAAAACAATAAAGATTAATTCATTATTTATAATGAAAAAAATCTGAAAAAAATTACGTCCGGGAAATAAATTTGTCCCACAATGAAAATGTAGAGATTTTAACAAAGAAAGTTTCATCACGCTATCGATATATATATATATATATATATATATATATATATATATATATATATATATATATATATATATATATATATATATATATATATATATTGGGCCACGATCACCTGTGACCTCAACCACAACTGCTACATCTCACTGCTCAAGTATATAAGATTTTGCTGCATGCTTCTGGTTTAGACTGATGGACTAACCACCTCCTATCAAGGCTGAGGCCCTGATCACCTCCAATCTACCACTTCTACTTCTTCCCGTGTTGTATTCGACTAAATAAGCTTGTTGAGCAGTGAAACGTTCCAGCTATTAATAAAAATACTTACTTAGGTTCTGGTTCTGTGTTTTCTTCGCCAACTCGTCGATACTGTATACCACCAATAATATGATTAGGTCATTTATTTAAGAAGGCATTTCGTCCGCCAGATGACTTCATCAATCCAATACGAATCCAAACCGTTCGAACTAAAAATGATTCCTCATTTCCCTGTTCATTCTTGGAAGCATTGTTGATTAATGAAGACACAAAGATTACCACCACACTACAGCACAGAGCCACTTTTTCTGGCTTTACTTAAGTTTCAGTCATGAAATTTATGAACTTAATAATATTAAAGCTTTAATTAACCGTACTTACCACAAAAGTTCTATTTTAAACTGTTTGACCTCGAAATGAGCTACATAATTTATTATTTAGTTGAAAGTGGCTTTCCTAGTTTCATAAACATTATTACAGACTTTTTCAACAAAACAATTCGCGTCTTTGGTACAAATAAAATTGTTTTGTTTAAACAAAAAGTAACCACTGTATCAAAAGACATTAAATATATATAATCTCCATACTTGAGCACTCTGAGTTTTTGCAATGGAAAGGAACTTAATTACATTTTTTCGTCTTCATTTGCTCAAAAAAGTTTGAAAACAGTATTTAAAAACAAATTTGCTTTGGGATCTTACCTCAGTAACTCTGAAACTTTAACTCAGATCCAGTGTTATTTTTCTGTTTACGTTTTTTAAGCTGCAATGCTAAATACGTGGCTAGCAGTGTGTGTGTGTGTGTGTGTGTGTGTGTGTGTGTGTGTGTGTGTGTGTACTCACCTAGTTGTGGTTGCAGGGGTCGAGTTATAGCTCCTGGCCCCGCCTCTTCACTAACCGCTACTGGGTCACTCTCCCTGCGTCATGAGCTTTATCATACCTCTGCTTAAAGCTATGTATTGAGCCTGCATCGACTACATCGCTTCCTAAACTATTCCACTTCCCAACCACTCTGTGACTGAAGAAATACTTCCTAACATCTCTGTGATTCATCTGAGTCTTCAACTTCCAACTGTGTCCCCTTGTTGCTGTGTCTCATCTCTGGAACATTATGTCTCTGTCCACTTTGTCAATTCCTCTCAGTATCTTATATGTTGTTATCATATCCCCCCTATCTCTCCTTTCCTCCAGTGTCGTCAGGTCGATTTCCCTTAACCTCTCCTCGTCGGACATATCCCTTAGCTCCGGGACTAGTCTTGTTGCAAACCTTTGCACTTTCTCGAGCTTCTTCACGTGCTTGGCTAGGTGTGGGTTCCAAACTGGTGCTGCATACTCCAGTATGGGCCTAACGTACACAGTATACAGGGTCCTGAACAATTCTTTATTAAGATGTCGGAATGCTGTTCTTAGGTTTGCTAGGCGCCCATATGCTGCAGCAGTTATTTGGTTGATGTGCGCCTCAGGAGATGTTTCTGGTGTTATGCTCACCCCAATATATTTTTCCTTGACTGAGGTTTGCAGTCTCTGGCCCCCTAGACTGTACTCCGTCTGCGGTCTTCTTTGCCCTTCCCCAATCTTCATGACTTTGCACTTGGTGGGGTTGAACTCCAGGAGCCAGTTGTTGGACCAGGCTTGCAGCCTGTCCAGATCTCTTTGTCAAACGCCTTCTTACAATCCAAGAATATGCAATCTACCCACCCCTCTCTCTCTTGTCTTATTGCTGTCACCCTGTCGTAGAACTCCAGTAGGTTTGTGACACAGGATTTCCCGTCCCTGAAACCGCGTTGGCCATCGTTGATAAGCTCATTCCTTTCTAGGTGCTCAACCACTCTTGTCCTGACTATCTTCTCCATGACCTTGCATACTATACATGTCAGTGACACTGGTCTGTAGTTTAGTGCTACGTTCCTGTCTCCTTTTTTAAAAATTGGAACTACATTTGCTGTCTTCCATACCTCAGGTAGTTGCCCTGTTTCGATAGATGTGTTGAAGATCGTTGTTAGGGGTACACATATCTCCTCTGCTCCCTCTCTCAGGACCCATGGAGAGATGTTATCCGGCCCCATCGCCTTTGAGGTATCTAGCTCGCTTAGTAGCCTCTTCACTTCCTCCTCAGTTGTGTGTATTGTGTCCAGCACTTGATGGTGTGCCCTACCTCTCCTCCTTTCTGGAGGCCCTTCTATCTCCTCTGTGAACACCTCTTTGAATCTCATGTTGAGCTCCTCACACACTTCCCGGTCATTTCTTGTGACCTCCCCTCCTTCCTTCCTCAGCCTGATCACCTGGTCCTTGACTGTTGTTCTCCTCCTGATGTGGCTGTACAGCAGCTTTGGGTCAGATTTGGCTTTCGCTGCTATGTCATTCTCGTACTGTCTTTGGGCCTCCCTTCTGATCTGTGCATATTCATTTCTGGCTCTACGACTGCTCTCCTTATTCTCCGGGGTTCTTTGCTTTCTGTACCTCTTCCATTCCCTTGTGTGTGTGTGTCTGTGTGTGTGTGTGTGTGTGTGTCTGTGTGTGTGTGTCTGTGTGTGTGTGTTTGTGTGTGTGTGTGTCTGTGTGTGTGTGTCTGTGTCTGTGTGTCTGTCTGTACTCACCTAGTTGTGGTTGCAGGGGTCGAGTCACAGCTCCTGGCCCCGCCTCTTCACTGGCCACTACTCGGTCACTCTACCCGCTCCATGAGCTTTATCATACCTCTCCTTAAAGCTATGTATGGATCCTGCTCCACTACATCACTTCCCAGACTATTCCACCTCCTGACAACTCTGTGACTGAAGAAATATTTCCTAACATCCCTGTGGTTAATCTGAGTCTTCAACTTCCAACTATGACCCCTTGTTGCTGTGTCCCATCTCTGGAACATCCTGTCTGTCCACCGTGTCGATTCCTCTCAGTATTTTATATGTCGTTATCATATCCCCCCTATCGCTCCTGTCCTCCAGTGTTGTCAGGTCGATTTTCCTTAACCTCTCCTCGTAGGACATGCCCCTTAGCTCCGGGACTAGTCTTGTTGCAAACCTTCGCACTTTCTCTAATTTTCTTACATGCTTTGCTAGATGTGGCTACCAAACTGCTGCTGCATACTCCAATATAGGTCTAACGTACACGGTGTACAGGGTCCGTCTTCGGTCTTCTTTGCCCTTCCCCAATCTTCATGACTTTGCACTTCGTAAGGTTGAACTTCAGAAGCCAGTTGCTGGACCAGGTCTGCAGCCTGTCCAGATCCCTTTGTAGTTCTGCCTGGTCCTCGTAAGATTAAATTCTTCTCACCAACTTCACATCATCTGCAAACAGGGACACTTCTGAGTCTATTCCTTCCGTCATGTCGTTCACATATACCAGAAACAGCACCGGTCCTAGGACTGATCCCTGTGGAAACCCGCTCGTCACAGGCGCCCACTCTGACACCTCGCCACGTATCATAACTCGCTGTTGTCTTCCCGACAGGTATTCCCTGATCCATTGGAGTACCTTCCCTGTTATCCCTGCCTGGTCCTCCAGCTTTTGCACTAATATCTTGTGTGGAACTGTGTCAAATGCCTTCTTACAGTCCAAGAAAACGCAATCTACCCACCCCTCTCTCTCTCTTATTGCTGTCACCCTGTCATAAAACTCCAGTACGTTTGTGACAGGATTTCCCGTCCCTGAAACCGTGCTAGTTGTCGTTGATAAGCTGCCCCGTGTATGTGTGTGTGTGTCTGTGTGTGTTTTTATACATACATACAGAGCATATCAAAATCTCTGAATACCGGCTAGTCGAACTCACAAACAGCTGACCTTGTCCTGGCCAGGGATTGGAAGATACGTCACAGCGTCGTGGCAGTGCTAGCTAACTAAAGAGTGGTGCCCAGATGCACTCAGCCACAACCTCCTGTGTCGGCGAACCCGGTTTAAAAACCACGACAGATTTATAGGAACCACTTCTGGTGATCTTAGGGATCCATTGCCTCAGACAAGGAAATAAAAGAGCTTCAGGGGAAAAATGTTGCCTCTTTTTCTTTAAGATAGCTTTCTTCCACTACCCGCCTGTATATCTGGGATACGTTATTAAGTTAATTGGTACAACTGTATTCAGGATTACATCACATATCCAAAAAAAGTAGTCTATCACCATTTATATATCAAAATCTTCATCCAGCTCCTGAGGCAGGGCAGCTGCTCAAATTACAACAGGTACTGGCTCACTGTATCGCAACACTGAGGTGCTGGAACAAGAAACCAGCTTGTCTATGATACGTTTGATGCCCTGAGTTTATGTGTGTAATTATTTAATTGTAGTTAAAGAACTATGCTCGTGCTATCTCATCATTTATATTTACTCTGCCATATAACTGAGCGTGCACTCACTGATTTGTGGTTGTGGAGTTGAATTCCAGCTCCTGAAACTGCCTCTTAAACTATTCTGACCAGTAAGGCGAAGGCCTTATCGTACGTACTCTTTAAATTGTGTATTCAATTTGCCTCTTTTTTACCACTCAGAGACTAAAGAGGTATTTCCTAACATCCCTAAGGTTAATCAGTGTTTTCAGATTTTACTTGTACGCCCTTCATCCTATTCCTCTTCCGTCAAATAGCCTTTCCTCATTTGAACTATCAAGTCCTATTGAAATTTTAAACATATATTGTAATCATGTCTTCCCTAGTTCCCTATTGCAATCATGTCTTCCCTAGCTGATGCCAGACTAATCAAGTAATCGTACCTATATATGGTTACAGGGGTCCAGTCTCAGCGCCTGGCTCCTCTTATTTACTAACCGATACTGAGTTCACTCTCTCTTGGCTTTGAGATCCTGCCTCAACCACTCTACTCTCCAGGTCGCTCCACTTCCTTACTACTATAAGACTGAAAAACACTTCCTAATATCCTTATGACTCATCTATGTTTTAAATTTGCAGCTGTGCCCTAGTGTTCCTGTCTCCCGTCTCTCGAACAATCTGTCCCTGTCACCCTGTAAGTTTCTGAGTATTTTGTACGTTGTTATTACATCACCCCTAGTCCTTATCTTCCTATAATATCATCAGGTTTAACTCCATTAATGTCTTCCAATAGGACATAACCCTTAGTACCGGGACTAGTCTCATTACAAACCCTGTACTTTCTCTAGTTTCTTAACATGTTTGACAAGGTGTGGGTTCCACACTGGTCCTGCATACTCCAATATAGGCCTGACTTAAGTTGGATACAAAATCGTAAATGACTTCCTGCATTTGCTGCGGTAGGTATTCAGTTAATGTGCGCCTCAGGCAGTATGTTCGGTATAGTACTTGCCCCGAGGTCCTCCATGAGTGAGGTATGCACACACACGCGCGCGCTCGCGACGCGTGCGTGTGCTGTGTGTGTGTGTGTGTGAGAGAGAGAGAGAGAGATAGAGAGAGAGAGAGAGAGAGAGAGAGAGAGAGAGAGAGAGAGAGAGAGAGAGAGAGAGAGAGAGAGAGAGGGGGGGGGGAGAGAGAGGTTTCCTACAATGAACAAGGAAAAATGCTAAACCCTCACCACTCCGCCTCATCTTACAGAAGTGTGCATATTAATTGGGACAGTGATGAAATAAGACATTTATTTGGAAAATTAATGTTTATTGGAAAAAACACGGCAATAATATGACAGATAATTAATTTAATAAGAGATATGATTTCCCCTTTGCTATTATAAGAATTAATACACGCTTTGGCATAAAATCGACCAACGTTGAACATATTTAGCACCAGCAATTAGCTTCTCCACAGTTGAACAGTCCTGTTTTGCGATCCTGCGTTTGGTTAGTGCCCATAATCTCAATTGGCTTCAGGTCAGGAGAGTTTCCAGGTCAATTTAGAACGCTTAGCCCACTTAGCCCACACTCTTCGAAAAATGTCCGCATTTATCTGGAAGTGTGGCATGAAGCAAGATCCTGTTGGATCTTGGAAAGTCTATCCACAATAGGAAGCAAATGAGTTGCCAGGATTGCCTTGTGCTTGCCACTGTTCATCGTTCCCTCAACAATAACAAGCTGTCCAGGGGTTTCAGCAGTAAAACTACCCCAAAACATCTTAGGTGGGTGTTTTGGCGCTTGTTGAATGTGTCCATTCCGAAGAGGTTCGCCTTTGCTCCATCTCACTACCACTGATCTGTAGCCATGTACTTCAAAATGCGACTCATCTGAAAATATAACTTTTCTCCATTCATCTTTCGTCCATTCCTTATAATTGAGTGCCCACCGCAGCCGTTTTTTCTACATAGCAGCAGTCAATAATTGTTTCTTTACCAGCTTTCTGGCAGTTCTGCCACCTTCAAGGAGTCTTCGTCGAACAGTCGAAGAATTAACATTTACGCCAGCTGAAGCCAAATCTCTATGTAGATCTTTAATGGTTTTCTTGGGATCCTTCACACTATTTCTTATGATAATCTTGTCGTCGGAGGTTTGGGCTAGCTTTTTCTTTCACATCTTCCTCAACGCAGCGCTCTACAATCACCAGTGTCGTCAGCTTTCTTCAGAATCCGACCAACAGTTGACTTTGCTAGGCTCAAATTTTCGGCTATCTGTCTTATACTCTGATCATTATGTTTTTTAAGAGCTACAATACTTGCACGTTTCCTAGGTATAACATCCATCATGAATTTCTGCAGTAATCATGAATTGAAGAAGAGAATCTGGCTAAACCACATTCACTCACGGAGCACGCTTGCAGGAATATCCTTACAGAACAACAGCTGTTGTAGCACTAACGAGAGTCGCAGGCTAATACTACAGCTGGATGGTTGGCAGAAGTCAGTAGCAAACTCTTATGAAATGAAAAGAACCTAAACTACATTAATTAAGCCGGAGACTAAGACATATTATGAGATAATCATAAAATTTACTAATGTCCCAGTTAATTTGCACATTACTGTACCTTCTCTTGCCGCTGCACTTTATATGTGTAAAACGCAACACAATTACATATACACATGAAGAGAAAAAATCTTTGGTCTTGTACCTGATTCTTGATTCCTAAGAATACAGACACCGATACACCTTATTAATAGAAGAATATAAGTCACAAACCATTATTTAGCCACAACCTGCTTGGTAATAGTCCGTGATTTGGTAATGATACAGGACGGACCGAAATGTTGTCTATAGTTTCCATTGAAAAGCACTGGTTATTTGTGAATATAACGACAAGCAAGCTGCTGCCACACAACCTAACACAACGTGTGGTTTAAACATAGCTTTATCTAATCACTGACCTGATAAACTTCTACTTAGAACGAAATGCCGTCTGTAAAACAAGAGGTATACTCTACACATGCTATTTTTTTCTTTTATGTCTTATCATTAAACACCGCTGCTACAATATAAGGCAACTAGCGTTCTCTTTCCTACGCTATACGCACTGTCAGTCTCTACAATCACATTTTCCCCAAAATTCCAATTTTGTTATTATAGGTTAGTTTAGGTTAAATAAACCACTACATACGTACATTTTACCTCCAATATGCAGATTATAAAAAACGAATATAACACGTTTGGCAGTAGGGTGTCTCCCTGAAAATATGAGATCGCTGAAATCAGCACGTTCTCGAGGCGTAGTGTGAAGACAAGGTAACGTGATTATGCCACATGACTCTGGGGATTACTGCCAGCAGTCAGGCCATCTCCTAGGCTGGTAATTCATGTTGTTTTGCTTTGCGGTAATGTTGTAAACATGCATTTTCGTGTTTCACGTGTGTTTTCTGTTTGGGATCGATCCTCAAACACTGATCCAAACTCACAAACTTCTTTATGACGGTAAACATTAAGTAAAAATAAAAGTATCCATAAGAATTTTAGAAAAATAACATATTATTTACCTCTATAGTACAAGAGTACGCCTTCTTACAGTCCAAGAATATGCAATCTACCCAACCCTCTCTCTCTTGTCTTACTGCTGCGTGTGTGCTTGCGTACTCACCTAATTGTGGTTGCAGGAGTCGGGTCACAGCTCCTGGCTGTGTACTCACCTATTTGTGGTTGCAGGGGTCGATTCATAGCTCCTGGCCCCGCCTCTTCACTGATTGCTACTAGGTTCTCTCTCTCCCAGATCCATGTGTGTGTGTGTGTGTGTGTGTGTGTGTGTGTGTGTGTGTGTGTGTGTGTGTGTGTGTGTGTGTGTGTGTGTGTGTGTGTGTGTGTGTGTGTGTGTGTGTGTTTAAAATGTTTATCTCAGACTAGCAGAGGATTCAAACCCATGCTCTCAACTCTCCACCAAAGCAAAGAGTCAAATCCATAGTGTTCCATAACACTCAGCCACGACACCGCATAACTTTAGGCGGCCAGCCCAAACTAACCATTGTTTCCTAAAGACGGGTGCACAAGTGGGCCGGTTGTGGGCTATTGTGAGTCAGCATACAAAGCAAGACAAGATAAAAGAGCTGCTTTCCACTCGCAAAGCCACTAGTGCACCCCACTTTGGAAAATAACGATAAGCTTCAGCTGGTCGCTGAAGTTATGTGGTGTTGTGGCTGAGTGGGTTGAGCCATCGTGAATTTGACTCTGCTTGGTAGAGAGTTGAGAGCAATTCTTCGCATCCTTATAAATAATTTTAATTACGCTACTGCTCACGGATTATAAACATACGTATGAAATATATAAGGTCCACCTATAGTGTGAAGTATGAGGTCCAATAGCCTCGGAGAAGTAAACAAAATGGCTTCAAGAGAAAAAACTTTAAGAGTACTCGTAGAGAAAGATATGCACACATACATTCATTCATTTATTTATCTATTTATATTTGATGAATGCAATGGATAATATATATCAAGTGACCTACATAGGTTCATTTATTATGCGTGAGAATGAGTGCCAGTAGGTTGGTAGCAGTGCTTCTAGTGAGGCTGCTGGAGATCATGCAAACACACTTCATGTTTGCACCAAGTTTAGAGGCTGCGTGCCAGCACCCCAGCTCATGCATTATGTTGCCTGCCTTCACCACCCTCCTGCCTTAAAACTTTTTTCATTAGTACCTTTTTCATTTTTATGTTGTCGTAGAAGAGCTTATTATTATTATTATTATTATTATTATTACTATATTCACTGAAAGGCGATAAACCTGTAGGTGTCACACAACCCCTGGGAAATGGGGAGTAATCAGATTTGATCGTAGGAAATTGTAGGCAGCTCCAATTAACAGGATCAAGAGTCCTTCATCTGCATCAAGGAACATCCTTCAAGGAAAATGACTAAGTCAGGATTTTCATTAGGATCTCTGTGCTTGACGTTGCTCTTAATGACGTGAATAGCGAACTCGTTAATTAACTGCGTTCGCTGCGTTCATCCCGTTTTTGTAGTAGACCTTGAGAATAAATTGTATGAGAGAGAGAGAGAGAGAGAGAGATCGCAGCCAACAGGATTCGAAGCCACGTCAGGGAGGCTGGCAAGGTTCCCAAGTGACGCTGTAAACCACTCGGCTACAAATGCCTCAAAAGCTGGGCAGCCTTGTTTACATACCTTGTTTCTTTCCCTGCCCGCGCATATCAGTGGGCCTCAAGTATGGTTTCAAGCTATTTTTATATCAATGCTATTTATATATCAAGCTATTTTTATATCAATGCACCACGCAGAAACAGGCGGTTATATACTCACCTATTTCTGCGTGTTGCATTAATGTGTGTGTGTGTGTGTGTGTATATATATATATATATATATATATATATATATATATATATATATATATATATATATATATATATATATATATCATCCTAAATAGGTAAAACTTGCGATTTTGCTTTAAACAGCAACGTTCGTCTTGATAAATAATGCAAGCTAAAATTTGTGTATGCAATAATTTCACAAAAATCATTCTGAACCTAACGAAAAAAAAATATATCATTGCGTTTATTTATTAATAAATTATTGGAAACTTATCTAAAATATGTTTAGTTGGATTAGGCTAAATTAAATTGCGCTTGTTATAATAAGGTTAGGTAAGTTTTCTAAAGTTCTTAAGGTACAAAATTATTATTTTTTACATTAACATAAATGAAAAAAATATTTCTTTAAACGTATAAGAGAAAATTTTAGAACAGACTTAATTTTAAATGAGTTCTTGCTAATTGGCCAATTTTACCTATTCGGCAATTCCTCTCTGGGCACTCGACTAGACCCACAGGCCATTCGGATTGGTGTTGCTCTTCGCCTAGTCGCCCCAGTACTCACCGAACATAGGTGTATTTGCGGCAGGGCGACGGCTGATCAATTCGGACTTCATAGTCTCGTAGGTAGTAGGTTGGTAGACAGCAACCACCCAGGGAGGTACTACCGTCCTGCCAGGTGACTGTGAAACAGAAACCTGAAACTGTTTTACATGATGGTAGGATTGCTGGTGTCTTTTTTCTGTCTCATAAACACGCTGGATAACAGGTATATCTAGCTACTTCTACTTACACTTTAGGTCACACTACACTGGCATTCACATGCATATATATACATACACACATCTAGGTTTTTCTTCTTTTTCTTAATAGCTCTTGTTCTTTTTATTTTCCCTATTGTCCATGGGGAAGTGGAAAAAAATCTTTCCTCCGTAAGCCATGTGTGTCGTATGAGGCGACTAAAATGCCGGGAGCAATGGGCTAGTTACCCCTTCTCCTGTACACACTTACTAAAAAAAAGAAGAAAAACTTTATAAAACTGGGATATTTGAATGTCCGTGGATGTAGTGCGGATGATAAGAAAGAGATGATTGCTGATGTTATGAATGAAAAGAAGTTGGATGTCCTGGCCTTAAGCGAAACAAAGCTGAAGGGGGTAGGCGAGTTTCAGTGGGGAGAAATAAATGGGATTAAGTCAGGAGTATCTGAGAGAGTTAGAGCTAAGGAAGGGGTAGCAATAATGTTGAAGGATCAGTTATGGAAGGAGAAGAGGGAATATAAATGTGTAAATTCAAGGATTATGTGGATTAAATAAGGGTCGGATGCGAAAAGTGGGTCATAATAAGCGTGTATGCACCTGGAGAAGAGAGGAGTGTAGAGGAGAGAGAGATATTTTGGGAGATGTTAAGCGAATGTATAGGAACTTTCGAACCAAGTGAGAGAGTAATTGTGGTAGGGGACCTAAATGCTAAAGTAGGAGAAACATGTAGAGAGGGTGTGGTAGGTAATTTTGGGGTGCCAGGTGTAAATGATAATGGGAGCCCTTTAATTAAACTTTGTATAGAAAGGGGTTTAGTTATAGGTAATACATATTTTAAGAAAAAGAGGATAAATAAGTATACAAGATATGATGTAGGGCGTAATGACAGTAGTTTGTTGGACTACGTATTGGTAGATAAAAGACTGTTGAGTAGACTTCAGGATGTACATGTTTATAGAGGGGCCACAGATATATCAGATCACTTTTTAGTTATAGCTACAGTGGGAGTAAAAGGTAGATGGGATACAAGGAAAATAGAAGCAGTAAGTAAGAGAGAGGTGAAGGTTTATAAACTAAAAGAGGAGGCAGTTAGGGTAAGATATAAACAACTATTGGAGGATAGATGGGCTAGTGAGAGTGTAAGCAATGGGGTCGAAGATGTATGGGGTAGATTTAAAAATGTAGTGTTAGAGTGTTCAGCAGTAGTTTGTGGTTACAGGCGAGTGGGTGCGGGAGGGAAGAGGAGCGATTGGTGGAATGATGATGTAAAGATAGTAGTAAGGGAGAAAAATTTACCATACGAGAGGTTTTTACAAAGTAGAAGTGATGCAAGGAGGGAAGAGTATATGGAGAGAAAAAGAGAGGTTAAGAGAGTGGTGAAGCAATGTAAAAAGAGAGCAAATGAGAGAGTGGGTGAGATGTTATCAACAAATTTTGTTGAAAATAAGAAAAAGTTTTGAAGTGAGATTAATAAGCTGAGGAAGCCTAGGGAACAAATGGATTTGACAGTTAAAAATAGGAGAGGAGAGTTATTAAATGGAGAGTTAGAGGTATCGGGAAGATGGAGGGAATATTTTGAGTAGTTGTTAAATGTTGATGAAGATAGGGAAGTTGTGATTTCGTGTATAGGGCAAGGAGGAATAACATATTGTAGGAGTGTGGAAGAGCCAGTTGTGAGTGTGGGGGAAGTTCGTGAGGCAGTGGGTAGAATGAAAGGGGGTAAGGCAGCTGGGATTGATGGGATAAAGATAGAAATGTTAAAAGTAGGTGGGTATATAGTTTTGGAGTGGTTGGTGCTATTATTTAATACATGTATGGAAGAGGGTAAGGTACCTAGGGATTGGCAGAGAGCGTGTATTGTTCCTTTGTATAAAGGCAAAGGGGACAAAAGAGAGTGTAAAAATTATAGGGGAATGAGTCTGTTGAGTGTACCTGGTAAAGTGTATGGTAGAGTTATTATTGAAAGAATTAAGAGTAAGACAGAGAGCAGGATAGCAGATGAACAAGGGGCTTTAGGAAAGGTAGGGGGTGTGTAGACCAAGTGTTTACAGTGAAACATATAGGTGAATAGTATTTTTATAAGGGTAAAGAGGTTTTTGTGGCATTTATGGATTTGGAATAGGCGTATGATAGGGTGGATAGGGGGGCAATGTGGCAGATGTTGCAGGTGTATGGAATAGGAGGTAGGTTACTGAAAGCAGTGAAGAGTTTTTATGAGGATAGTGAGGCTCAGGTTAGAGTGTGTAGGAGGGAGGGGGACTATTTCCCAGTAAAAGTGGGCCTTAGACAAGGATGTGTGATGTCACCGTGGTTGTTCAATATATTTTTAGATGGGGTTGATAGAGAAGTGAATGCGAGGGTCTTGGCAAGAGGTGTGGGGTTAAAAGATAAAGAATCAAATACAAAGTGGGAGTTGTCAAAGTTGCTTTTTGCTGATGACACTGTGCTTTTGGGAGATTCTGAAGAGAAGTTGCAGAGGATGGTGGATGATTTTGGTAGGGTGTGTAAAAGAAGAAAATTGAAAGTGAATATAGGAAAGAGTAACGTGATGAGGATAACAAAAAGATTAGGTGACGAAAGATTGGATATCAGATTGGAGGGATTTAGTATGGATTAGGTGAATGTATTCAGATATTTGGGAGTGGACATGTCAGCAGATGGGTCTATGAAGGATGAGGTGAATCATAGAATTGATGAGGGGGAAAGGGTGAGTGGAGCACTTCGGAGTCTGTGGAGACAAAGAACTTTGTCCATGGAAGTAAAGAGGGGAATGTATGAGAGTATAGTTATACCAACACTCTTATATGGGTGTGAAGCATGGGTGATGAATGTTGCAACGAGGAGAAGGCTGGAGGCAGTGGAGATGTTATGTCTGAGGTCAATGTGTGGTGTGAATATAATGCAGAGAATTCGGAGTTTGGAAAGTAGGAGGCGGTGCGGGATTACCAAAACTATTATCCAGAGAGCTGAGGAGGGGTTGTTGAGGTGGTTCGGACATGTAGAGAGAATGGAACGAGACAGAATGACTTAGAGAGTGGAGGGAAGGCGGGGTAGGGGTCGGCCTAGGAAAGGTTGGAGGGAGGGAGTAAAGGAGGTTTTGTGTGCGAGAGGCTTGGACTTCCAGCAAGCATGTGTGAGCATATTTGATAGGCGTGAATGGAGACAAATGGTTTTTAATACTTGACGTGCTGTTGGAGTGTAAGCAAAGTAACATTTATGAAGGGATTTAGGGAAACCGGCAGGCCGGACTTGAGTCCTGGAGATGGGAAGTATAGTGTCTGCACTCTGAAGGAGGGGTGTTAATGTTGCAGTTATATAACTGTAATGTAAAGCACCCCTCTGGCAAGACAGTGATGGAGTGAATGATGATGAAAGTTTTTTTTTTTCGGGCCACCCTGCCTTGGTGGGAATCGGCCGATGTGTTAATAAAAAATATATATATATATCGTGCCGAATAGGTAAAACTTGCTGTTTTGGCTTAAATAGCAATGATATTCTTGCCAAATAAGGGAAGCGAAAATTTGTGCATTCAATAATTTCGCAAAAATCATTCCGAACCTAACACGTAAACATACAAGTTTATTACATCAAGCATTTTACGGCTGTATAATTTGTGCCTCTCTAATAAGTTAGAAGCTTTGGTAATATTCTCAGCCATAAATAAAACTATTACCCAGCTAGGAAATGGAACCTGGGGTTTAATGCTTCAATTCAATGATTTCACTGCTTGGAAGTCCTGTCATATTTTTCTGATTCATATAATTTCGACTACAGAATCACGCTACATGTTTTATATATATATATATATATATATATATATATATATATATATATATATATATATATATATATATATATATATACAGTATATATATATGCAAACAATCGCAGACAGGCGATCTTAACTATGCAAGACATGCCACGGGGTGGAAATCTTTAGCTCAAGTACTTTCAAACTTCTCAGTGTGTCATCAGGAGCTATGCAATGTTGCATGGCAACAACAGAAGGAGGGGAAGTTTTCTCAGAGTAGTGCAGTGCGGGTGTGTCACCAGCCGCAGCCTCTCTCAGAATGTGGGGCCAACGGTCGGTGCCAACCGAACACCACCATCACTCCCCTATGCAACATTGCATAGCTCCTGATGACGCACTGAGAAGTGTGAAAGTACTTGAGCTAAAAATTTCCACCCTCGTGGCTTCATATATATATATATATATATATATATATATATATATATATATATATATATATATATATATATATATATATATATATATATATATATGTCGTGCCGATTAGGTAAAACTGGTCAATTAGCAAGAACTCATTTAAAATTAAGTCCTTTCTAAAATTTTCTCTTATACGTTTAAAGATATTTTTTTTTCATTATGTTAATGTAAAAATTTATAATTTTGTACCAAAAGAAACTTAGAAAACTTACCTAACCTTATTATAACAAGGGCAATTTAATTTAGCCTAACCCAACTAAATATATTTTAGATACGTTTACAATAATTTAATAATAAACAAACACAATGAAATATATTTTTTTCGTTAGGTTCAGAATGATTTTTGCGAAATTATTGCATACACAAAATTTCGCTTGTCTGAAAAAAAACGTTCAACATGATGCTTTAGAAACCAGGTTGGAGTCCCCCCCCTCCACATGAGGGCACAGCTGGAAGTTAAAATCACAGATGGCCACACGGAGTTTAGGAAACACTTTCTTAGCTTTCAAGTGCCACAATAGAAAGTTGAAGGACCTAAACGGCGAAGTGGTGTAGTTTTAATAGGGATGATAGGGCTCATGCAGAGTGAATTCTGAAGGGGCCAGCGGAAAGACAGAGCTCCTGCCCCGCGGAGAGGGCTAAGCGCGTAGGGGTTATACAGCATATAGGAAATGTGAGGTAATCAGGGTTAATCCAAGGGGAGATAGCACCAATTCCTTGGATCAAGAGCCCTTCGCCGTCATCAAAGCCCCCACCCTCCCCCATTCCAACCTTGAAGAGCACAGTGTTACCACGTGCTAGTTCACTTGCGTGCTTCCACTCATTCCACTTCAATTGTAGTCAAGTGGTGTGACTGTAGTCCGGCTCTCACTACTGCTCATCACATTATAGTGCTAGTTATAGTGTCTGATGTGTCTCACTACTGCTATCATCACATCATACTAGTATTAGTTATAGTGGCTGTTGTCGCTCACTACTACTGGCAAAACATAGCACTAGTAAGAGCATCCTTTCCCGGACTATGTTACTAGAATATTAGTGGTATTAATATAGCCCACTCGGCTATATTAATACCACTGGTGGTGTTCTGGTGTTGTACACATACGTTGCTCATGTTATCACCTCTGCACAAACATATATTCATTTAGACGAGTGCCTATGATTCTAGTGTTTATGTCAGAGAAACAGCTAGAAACCTAGGAAGACGTCTAAACTAACATAGATGCACGCAGATGCAACATAAACAACTCATGTAGATGAATGGTTCAGAGAACCGACAGGGTATAAATTAGACACATATGCAACACTTGGGTATCTTTAATGAGGAAACGTTTCGCCACACAGTGGCTTCATCAGTCCAATACAATCCAATACACAGCAACAACTTGGGATCTTGATACAAACGAATTCTTCAACACTTGTCCAACCTTTGGACGAAGACCTACTTCGACTAGTGGATGGTACCACTATGACAACGCCTCCTCCTGCTTCACCTCACCTGACTACAGTATATAAGCCACCTCTGCGGCCCTGTGCTGTATTCCTACAAGATTGATGGACTGAACACATCGACTCCAGGCCGAGGGACTGATTACCTCAAACTCCTCCTCTCCTTACACCTTTCTGCTTTGTATTGGACTGATGAAGCCACTGTGTGGCGAAACGTTTCCTCAATAAAGATACCCAAGTGTTGCATATGTGTCTAATTTATAAACAACTCATGTGTACACCACTGGAACACCACCAGTCACTCGATGAAATGGAACGATGCCAGCTTAGTGATAAGATAACCAGACGCCTGCAAGTGCAAATGCTTAGAAGTAGCATTAATCTCCACTTCAGATACTGTTACACAGAACAAAGGCAGCTTCGTTATCTCTGAAATATTTACATAAATCCTTCATAAAACGATACACCACACCATCACCTGACATCAAGAGGTCACTTCTACTAATACTACTAACAATACTACTACTTCTAATATTTCTTCTACAACCACTACTAACACCACCACTACTACCACTTCTTGGTTAAGTCCAGCCTCCCGCACCTCACTGTTTTCATTATACTCTCCGTGTCCTCGTTGAGCTTGATCAATCTCCTTGCGAGCGAAACGTAGTTGTAATAAATGTCTCATTAGTTAGTCTTGTATCCATTTCACTAACATATTGTCGCTAATTATACCAATAATTATACATCTTCCATACCATTCTCGCCTGCGCTCTAAGGGAGCACAATTTCCTCTTATTTTCACCGTTCTTAGCAATTTGGTTGGTCGACTGAACTTATTCCGGCTGCGAAATTACTCTGTGCATTCTCCAGATCTGCAATTTCGCTTGGCTTATATGAGGCTGGTAGTGTACAGCATTATTCCAGTCTAGAGTGTACAAGTGCCTTTAATACTATCATCAGTGGCTTGACATCTCCTGTTTTTAAGGTTTGTTGGCAGTTACTGTAACTGTACCGAGTGGTTTAATTGTGTTTTGCATTCTGTACCATGACTTGAAGCTTTATCAAGTCAAGACTCTATAAAGCTTTGCAAAATCATGACTATAAAGTTTATCTTAAGCGAAACGTTGTCGTATTAAAAGCTACTCAACTTTAAGCATCTTTGAATCATTCATGTTTGTCGGCACACCACCTTCCAATCCCACTTGCTTCAGTGTTCATTTCTTCTCGTGTGATACTTTCAAAACCGTCCAAAACAACTTTCTAAATCTAACCAACGATGACTGTCATATAGAGTTTATCAATTTTTGTACCGTATTATTTTTTCTAGGTAAATGCAGAGGGTATTGTGGTAAATATCCGGTGTCCTGAAATTACTTATTAAGAGGAAGATGACACTATGACTGGCATACCTGAAGTCATATTGGATAACGAGCAAGTATATTTCTGAGTTTGTTATTCTTGGATTTAAAATATCCAACAGCAACATAAACGGAGTGGTGGTGTTCTGTTAACGGTAAAAATACACCTTACGCTAATCAGGAAAAGTACTACGATTACAGAGAATACTATTTTTTTTTTTTTTGCCTACGCGACAGATAAAACTGAAGATATTAATCACAGAGTGCAATATACGGGCCAGCAGCACAAACGCCACAAACTGACCAACACAATTTATGATCGCAGCTCAAATTTGGAACATGCGAGCCTGGCACGAGGACCTTGCTATCAGCTGGGGATAAGACGAGCGTTAGCTTTTCAACGAATTAGGCCACGAGGGCCACGTGCCTCCCAGCATACATCAGGGGGATTACCAACAAGCCCCTGGCTGTCTTCAAGCAGGCACTGGACAGGCACCTCAAGTCGGTACCTGATCAGCCGGGCTGTGGTTCGTACGTTGGACTGCGTGCGGCCAGCAGTAACAGCCTGGTTGATCAGGCTCTGGTCCAACAGGAGGTCTGGTCACAGACCGGTCCGCGGGGGCGTTGACCCCTGGAATTCTCTCCAGGTAGACTCCAGGTAGGGAGTAGCATATGCGTCTCCCCTTTCGCTGTTAACCCACCCCCACCCCCATCCCTCTATGTGTAAGTCGAGTATTCTCGGTTAAATATAATTAAATCAATAATGATTAACTTTGATGGCATTTAACCCTAAATAACCTAAAACAACTTTAATAATCAGAATATTTTGAACTAAACTAGGCGTAAATCGTCCTTAAATAGACGTATGTAAACGCGTTAGAAAATGCACGTCGTAGATTATAGACGGCGCTAAAATGTTTCAGAGATTTTATTCGTTGGAAAATGAGGAATGGTGCCGTGTTGTTTTTGACGGAGAAACGTCAGATTATTTCCACTATTTTTTTTCGATTAATTCACCGATAGAGATAAAAACTACCAAACATTAAAACATAAGAATGGAGGAGCACTTCAGTAAGCCTACTGGTCCATTCTAGGCAACCATTCTCACTTATATATTCACAAATATGCAACACTTCGGAGAGGAAACTTTAGTCGACGTTTTGGTTCATCTTGGATCATTATCACGACCCTTGATAATGATCCAAAGTCCGGGTTATTTACGTATTATTCCAGCCACAGTATTGTGACTTTTATTTATCACTCATATAGCTGTCTACCCTAATTTTTAAGTTACACAAGGTATTAGCAAAGTAATGGAGGAGATTTACAAACAGCTATTGAGAAGACCATGACAACAGCAAATGACAATGATGCAGAGATCTAAAAAATAAAAAAAATGCTCATACCACAGCGAGCGCCAACAGACTGAATGACCAGCCATCAACCATGAGGCTTGATCTTAGACCGAGCTACCACCAAGATTATCCACATAACCATTAACAGGTAAACAAAATCATATCTGGTCATGAAACGTAAATGCTGGAGTAACCACACATAAAACTACCTGGTATAAAACTAAGCGTAAGTCTTTACTATAATAACATATCACCTGTGTAGAGCTTTTTAAAATCTGCTGAAGAAATTGCTCTCCTTGAGTGAAATGTTGTTAATAAAGACTTACGTTATTTGTTGTATCTTTGTTATCTACCTTCCTCCCTCTTGACACAGATCATGTATCTGTTACATTGGAAGGTCAGTTTCAACTTTTATGATCCACTTGAAAGAGTCTTATCTTCTGGTGAAGACAATTTGAAAGGCTTCATTGCATCACTCCATTCTGATGCCTGGAATACCAAGTGGTTCATGTCTCATATTTACAACATATTGACTGTACAAGGACATCCTAGTGAATGATTCTCATCGGCTTGATTTTCAATATTTTAAACCATCCATCCTTTTATCTGATATAAATAAAAGTGTGGTACTTAAGGCTTACTGCCTACGTTAATAGTGAAATTAATAATAAAACATAACACCAGTTTAAATGTCAATGAAATTCAAATAACAGATACATTAAAAATATTTAAATAATAAATACAGCAGTTATAATTTTACGAGATATATTTAGTTTTAACTTCTTACTTTAAATTAAATGTATTCTACTGGCTAAATTGTAATTAAAGATGACTTATCGGGGTGTCTAGTCGAACAGGTAGGGAGAGTGGAGAAGCTCAGAGAGCAGAATCTTGCTGGCTGGTCAAGGTGTAAAACAGTGTAAAACGTCTGTGCAATTGGTTTAATATTAGTATTACATCAACATAAAAAAACATAAATGTGTAGAAAAATGCTAGTTTATTTAATGCAGCATGTCTAGTTTATTTAAATGACTATTAAACAACGAAAAGTGATCTAAACATGGCTTGTTAAGGAGTAAGGTAGTTGTTGACACGCCACTTCGCTCCTCTGCAACACTTACGATAACTTGAAAAGGTTCTTTGCAAGACATATAAAATTATCTTGGAATAGGTTACAGTATACAGTATATATATAGACAAAAAATGGAGAAATATAGATATACCAGCACAGATGTTGGAGGTGCCACAACGTGAGTGACGTCACCTGATGGCTGTGTCCTGACGACCTCAAGTCAACTATAAATTCAGTATCTTCAGAGTTCCAGCTTGAGCTGGGCTATAGTTTTGTTTTTATTAACACATCGGCCGTTTCCCACCAAGGCAGGGTGACCCGAATAAGAAGAAACACCTTCATCACCATTCACTCCATCACTGTCTTCCCAGAGGCGCGCCTACACTTGTGTTAAAAAACTGCAACTTATCAACACCCCTCCTTCAGAGCGCAGGCCTTGTACTTCCCACCTCCGGGACTGAAGTCCGGCTAACCGGTTTCCCTGAATCCCTTCATAAATGTTACTTTGCTCACAGCCCAACAGCACTTTAAGTCATAAAAAACATTCGTCTCTACTCGCTATCTAACACGCTCACGCACGTTTGCTGGAAGTCAAACCCCCTCGCACACAAAACCTCCTTTACCCCCTCCCTCCAACCTCTCCTAGGACGACTCCTACCCTGCCTTCCTTCCACTAGAGATTATACACCCTTCAAGTCATTCAATTTTACTCCATCCTCTCTAAATATCCGAATCACCTCAACAATTCCTCCTCAGCCCTCTGGATGATACTTTTAGAAACCCCAGACCTCCTTCTAATCTCCAAGCTATGGATTCTGTGCATTATATTCACACCGCACATTGACCTCAGACACGACATCTCTACTGCCTCCAGCCTCTTCCTTGTTGCAACATTCACCACCCATGCTTCGCACCCATATAAGATCGTTGGTACCACTATACTCTCATACATTCCCCTCTTTGTTTTCATGGATAACGTTCTTTGTGTCCACAGACTCCTCAGTGCACCACTCACCTTTTTTTCCCTCATAAATTCTGTGATTCACCTCGTCTTTCATAGACTCATCTGCTGACACGTTCACTCCCAAATATCTGAATACATTCACTTCCTCCATACTCCCTCCCTCCAATCTGATATCTAATCTTACATTACCTAATTTTTTTGTTATCCTCATCACCTTGCTCTTTCCAAGGTTCACTTTCAATTTCCTTCTTTTGTATACCCTTCCAAATTCGTCCACCAACCTCTGCAACTTCTCTTCAGAATCTCAAAAAAGCAGTGTCATCAGCAAAAAGCAACTGTGACAATTCCCAACTTGCGTTAGATTCTTTATCTCTTAATCCCACACCTCATGCCAACACCCGAGCATTCACTTCTCTTACAATCACATCTATAAATATACTGAACAATCAAGGTGACATCACGCATCCCTCTTTAAGGACCACTTTTACTGGGACATATTCTCCCTCTCTCCTATATACTCTAACCTGAGCCTAACTATCCTCGTAAAAACTCTTAACTGTTTTCTGTAACCTACAAACTATTCTATACATCTGCCACATTGCTCCCCTATCCACCCTATCATAAGCCTTTTCCAAATCCACAAATGCCACAAAAACCTCTTTCCCCTTATTTAAATACTGTTCACTTGGTCTACACACCCCCTACCCTTCATGAAGCCTCCTTGTTCTTCTGCGATCCTGCTCTCCGTCTTACTCCAAATTCTTTCAATAATAACTTTACCAGGAATACTCAATATTTACACTGTCTTTTGTCCCCTTTGTCTTTAAACAAAGGAACTATGCATGCTCTCTGCCAATTCATAGGTACCTTCCCCTCTTTCATACATTTATTAACTAAAAGCACAAACCATTCCAAAACTGTATTCCCGCCTGCTTTTAACATTTCTGTCTTTATCCCATCAATACCAGCTGCTTTACCCCCTTTCATTTTACCAACTGCCTCACGAACTTTCCCCACACTCACAACTGGCTCTTCCTCACTCCTATAAGATGTTATACCTCCTTGCCCTATACACGAAATCACAGCTTCCCTATCTTCATCAACATTTAACAGTTCCTTAAAATATTTCCTCCAAATTCCCGATATTTCCAACTCTCCTCACCTATTTTTAACTGTCAAATCCATTCGTTCCCTAGGCTTTATCAACTTATTAATCTTACTCCGAAACTTTTTCTTATTCTCAGCAAAATTTGTTGATAGTATCTCACCCACTCTCTCATTTGCTCTCCTTTTACATTATTACACCATTCTCTTAACCTCTCTTTTTATCTCCATATACTTCTCCCTCCTTGTATCACTTCTACTTTGTAAAAACCTCTAATATGCTAACTTTTTTCTCTATTACTACTCTCTTTACCTCATCATTCCACTAATCGCTCTTCTTCCCTCCCACACCCACTTTCCTGTAACCACAAACTTCTGATGAACACTCTAACAGTACATTCTTAAATCTACGCCATACCTCTTCAACCTTATTGCCTATATTCTCACTAGCTCATCTTCCTTCCAATGGTTGTTTATATCTTACCCTAACTGCCTCCTCTAGTTTATAAAACTTCACCTCTCTCTTACTTGCTGATAACATTCTCTTCGTATTCCACCTACCTTTTACTCTCACTGTCGCTAGAACTAAAAAAATTATCTGATGTACCTGATGTATCACTGGGAATTTGCACCAGATGATATAGATCTAGCCAAATATCAGAGGAACTACGGTCACACCCTGCATCCTTATATGCTGCATGCGAAGAAAATCATAAATTCAGAGACATCTCACGTAATAAAACAGGTTCAAGATATGTCAAAGCAGTTCATCTATTGTGGCATACTATCAGCAACTCTAGAAAAAATACCCTGACTTTGCCTATTGTAAATAACCCATAACCACTTCAAGTTGCCTGGAGTCATACATAACTTGCTAAATATTCACTCATAACTTTTAAATACTGAGTAAAATAAATAGCTCATAAAAAGACATAAGCTATATTGTTATGTTTTTGTGACTGAATTCGTGACTATATAAACAACTCATTATTATTAACAATTCATAAATCTGTAAATAATTCATTACTAAGCCTTTGCTTTACCAAGCTTAGCTCAAAATGTTGGAGCCCCGTTCCTGAACCCTGCTCTGTAATATTTTGACTATCGCCCACACGAATGATAAGGGGTGCATAATAACGCTGTCAAACTAACGAATTTGTGGCCTCTACTACCAAAATTGCCTGATAATAATAATGCATTTCGTAAATCCTAAGCATCATAGGAAGTAAAAAATATAGACGCAAGCATAAGAGAAAAGGACACAAGGAAAGTAAAAGAAATAGACATGAGAAACAGAAAACACAAAAGAAAGTGAAAAGTAGACACACACTGGAAAAAAGGCACAAAGGGAAAATAAAAGGCAGACAAAAACGATAAAGAAGCGGAATTAGATGATAGCGAAGAAAGTTGAATTGTGAGGCGGGGAACAACTACTGAGAGAGCAGAATTGGAGTCAGGAACGTTGATGGAGAGGAAGCAGGAAGGAAAGTGGCAGGATGAGAGAGGAGCGGTAGGGAAGAGACCGACTCGGGATGTGGTAGAGTGAGGCAGAAGGGAAAGAAAGATAGGGAAAGTGACAAAGGAGGAGAGAACGAGAGGGGGAAATGGAAAGAGAACGAAATGATAAAATCCAGAAGGGTACAGAACAACAGAAGTGGTAGAGTGAAAGCAGAAAGGGTAAGGAGAGGGGAAAGTAGCAGAAGGGAAGAAAATGAGAGGGGAAGTGGCAGAGCGAGGCAGGAACGGAAGGGGAAAGTTTTGTTTACATCAGGCCCTAGATGGAGGAGCGCTATCACCCTCATAAGTAACTTGCAAGAGGGTGTGAAGCTTTTACATTTCCAGGCTTTTACCTCGTGTCTTGTGTATAGCTGGTTGTATGTTATAGCCAGCTGGTGTATAGCTGGATGTATGTTATAGCCAACTGGTGTATAACTAGATGTATGTTATAGCCAGCTGGTACATAGCTGTGTTATGAGGTGCTGGTGTATAGCTGGTTCTATGTAATAACCAGATGGTGTTTAACTGAATGTATGTTATGAGCTGCTCGTGTATAGCTGGTTGTGTGTTATATGCTATTATTTTCTCAAAGGTCTTTCTCACAAACGAGGGGCCTCATCTCCCTCTGCCCTCTGACACGTGCCCCTGAAATTTCCACATGGTAAGGACCTATATTATCATAGGTGACATGTGGATAATACATTCACTATATCATATGTGACATGTGGATAATACATTCACTATATCATATGTGACATGTGGATAATACATTCACTATATCATATGTGACATGTGGATAATACATTCACTATTTCATGTAATATAAGTTTAACGCCTCATTTTAGAGTTAGAGATTGTGAACTGTACATATAATTAAACACCTAGATATCTTTTGACGATGACAACAAAAGATACCTAAGTATTGCACATGTGTCTTATTCATCATATTTGTGATTATGTTGACCACCACATAGCACCAACATGCTAGTGAATTCTGATGTAACAAATGGAGCTGTGTTTAGATGTTAGGAGAATCAGAGGTGACTTCGTTTCACTCCTGGCAGACGAACGAAACATTTCTTTAGCTCTGCAACGTGGTCGTCGTGGTGGCTCTCTCAGAGTCCTTCCAGGAACGGTGGATACGTAATAATTAGGAATCATCCCATAATATCGCCTCCGAACAAGACACAATACGAACACATTCGTTCCCCATCAGATATCAATGACACTTAACGCCTCTGGCATCAGGTACCCCCATGAAGGACGCTCAGGTGTCTTTTATACAAAGATGTCCAGAGTACCACCAGTGCCTCATATGAGCTGGACACATCTCAATGTGGAGTACTCACCTCCTACTCTCTTTAATGTGCTGATGCAAAGGTTTGTCCAACATCCCTGCACAAGTGGAGGGGTAATCTGTGACTCCAAATCTGCTCTTCGTGCACTTAAAAAACCCTACTTACAAAATAGACACTAAGAACATCGTAATACACATTAAAAATAATGGTTCTAATGACAAAGGTTTTCATATATCATTGGTTTGGGTACTTTTCCCACATAGGAATCAGCTATCACGATGACAGGCCGGAGGTGGAGTTACAATTAGGCATACCTCTCGCCGTTGTTAAACCACCCTGTTGAAGGATAGTATTAGCTCTGGCAGACAAAAAAACAGCACTTCTATCAGGCACTATGATTTGTTTCGACCAGAAAGTAATGTGTATGAACAACATAAAACGTCCAATAGGCTTTGTGACGAAGTAATTGCCGGAATCAGGTTGGTATATCGTCACGTGTGGCAAAGGAGTGCGGCTACCACATGTGACCCTCCCAACCCAGCTTATTCCACATGTAAGCTCGGTGAATAAAAAGAGAAACACCACCTTTACCATTATATAGTTGAAAGTCCAGTTGCAAAGTGACTTTAGGCCTGTTGGAATGGAGTAATTTGAACTTTGTAAATACTAAAATCTACTTTTGGATGCAACGCTTTTTTTGCCGAATAAGGCAAGCGAAAATTTGTGTATGCAATAATTTAGCAAAAATCATTCTGAACCTAACGAAAAAATATATTTAGTTGGATTAGGCTAAATTAAATTGAGCTTGTTATAATAAGGCTAGGTAAGTTTTCTAAGGTTCTTTTGGTACAAAAGTATTAATTTTTACATTAACATAAATGAAAAAATATATATCTTTAAACGTATAAGAGAAAATTTTAGAAAAGACTTAATTTTAAATGAGTTCTTGCTAATTGACCAATTTTACCTTTTCGGCACAATATATATATATATATATATATATATATATATATATATTCTCTACGTCCACAGCAGGATTCGAACCTGCAAACTCTGTATGAGAGTCTACAGTACTTTACCACGGAGCCAGCTCAGGCAGACAGATTTCAACTGTATAAATGTAACCCATCCTGCGTGATGGAATATGACAGGGAAACATAGCAAGCTTTTCTTCCCACAGTGTAACTATAATAGAGAATAGTGTAACAGCACACTGCTAATGTAATTAATTTTGATAAATTAAAAAATAGGGGTCTATTCACTATTACATCACTGTTATTTTCTTAAGAGATACTGAGTGTATTAAGTGAGGCTCGATGAAGTATATGTAATTAAATTTAAACACTTATCTTGGTTCTTACAATAGTCGAAATATTTTACAAAATTTCACGAATTGGATTGCCATATAAATTTAAAGCACTGATTGGTCCTTCCATCTAACACAGAATTCTATTCGGCCTGTCATTGTGTCTAGCAGTTTAGGAAAATTTATAGTATCTCCAATTTGAGAATTTGAGAAAGAATTCATTATGAGTTGATTATGTCTTAATCAGAAGCGAGTGTATGTCAGTCATAGCAGCAATACCTAGCAACGCTTGACGCACTTAATGTAGCCGTTTAGAATAAGTATGTATTTTAGCATCCCTTAACTTTGTTAATCTCAGGGTGAGTGTCAGCGCCACCTGTGCTCCAGCGTTCGTATCTCCAGGTTGTCTTGGTTTCTTTGTTTACTTCTGGTTCAGAAAGGTATAGGGCGCTTCAGTCCATCATCAATCTCAAGATTGACGGACTGAAAACATCGACTCCAGACTAAGGGACTGATTACCTCAAACTCCTCCTCATCTTACGCCGTTCTTCTCTGTATTGGACGGAAGAAGCCAATGGCTGGCGAAACGTTTCCACAGTAAAGATCCCCAAGTGTTACACAAGTGTCTCATTATTCAAAACTGTATGGGTTCGAGAGCTGAGTCTTCATGTACACGTTTCACCACACCATTCTGACCTCTTCCATGTTGCCTCACTTCGTACTGACATCTCCTCATTGCATCACTCCATTCTGACATCTCCTGTGTTGCGTCACTCTATACTGCCATCTGCCGTGTTGCGTCACTCTATACTATCATCTACCGGTTGCGTCACTATACTACCATCTACCGTGTTGCGTCACTCTATACTACCATCTACCATGTTGCGTCACTATATACTACCATCTACCGTGTTGCGTCACTCTATACTGCCATCTGCCGTGTTGCGTCACTCTATACTACCATCTACCATGTTGCGTCACTATATACTACCATCTACCGTGTTGCGTCACTCTATACTGCCATCTGCCGTGTTGCGTCACTCTATACTATCATCTACCATGTTGCGTCACTATACTACCATCTACCGTGTTGCGTCACTCTATACTGCCATCTATCGTGTTGCGTCACTCTACACTACCATCTACCATGTTGCGTCACTCTATACTACCATCTACCGTGTTGCATCACTCCATAGTGATAAATTCTTTATCAATGTGACTGTGAAGCAATATAATATTCATCACACTTCACTCACAGATACACCATCCTATTTTTCTATTTTATAACTCTTAAGGTCACTGCATGGATGGTCACATAGCAGTCTGGGTATTTGCAGACCAACCATCATTCACTTTCTTGTGTGCTCTATGCCATTCTATCACGCAATGAAACTCATTTAATGGGGCAGGATTTACCTTCACTTTCCCCGTGATGGTGTTCCATGATTAAGCTTCATCTTTCTTAAATAGTTTCTATTTTTTAATATTTTATCCCTCATCTTACAGTATAAGCGTGTCAGTAAGTCTTCAAAGCTTTTCTGTCTTTGCTTATTGAATGGAAATCAATATCGCAGTTTTTTAATAAAATTGGCACTTTCGCAGCCCAATAAGAATGGGAACCTTCCACTTATCAAAACATACCATTTCTACACATTTGAAGCCAACCACACGAGGCATTCTCAATTTATGGCACAGAATTGAAGAATTCCAAGTTTAACTATCTGTGTAAGTATATTGGCAAATTTGCACATACACAGCTTAAACTTATAGGGAATCATTGTTCTCATAAAATGCATCAGCATTAAAGATTTGAAGTCGATCAGAAGAGGCATTCTCCAGTTATTGAATTAAAATCAATATCGCACTTTGCTAAATAAAACTGGCAGCTTAATAACAACACGAACCATCAGTTGATCAAAACACCAGTGTTAAAAGTTTGAAAGCCGAACAGAGTAGAAATTCTCCAATTATCGAGCGGTATTTTTTTATGTTAGTATATTGGCAAATTTGCCTCTCTACAGCCTAAATTTTTAAGATATCATCATTCTCATAAGTAATGATTGAAGACGTTCAAATGACGGATACCGGAAGAGAAGATATTTTACTGAAAAAAATACCACACCATTTTTAAAATACAATTGGCACTTTGTCTTTCAAATGTCAATTCCAACCTTCTTCTGAATATTCTACACCAGTGTTGAAAGATTGAAGTCAAGACACATGTGCAACATCTGGGTATCTTTATTGTAGACGTTTCGCCATCCAGTGGCTTTATCAATACAAATTCTAGGACATTATTTGAAGACAGAAGAACTATAGACAAAAGATGAGGTAATCAGTCCCTCGGCCTTGGAGTTGGTGTGAACAGCACCGAAGTCTAGTAGTTTCTGGAGCAGAGGCAAGGAGCCTGGCGCTTATATACTAACGTCGTGTAGCAGACGAGGGCATAGTCACTGGTAGGCGGGATTCCCCAGTGGAAGTAGGTCATACCCAAAGAGATGGGTTAGTTGTAGTATTAGTTGCCGTGAAGGTTATATACAGGTCCTCAGAATCAAGATTCCATGATGTTGCAGTGTCTGACAAGTTGTACAAGAATGGTATACAATACCGACAAGATGAAATTAAGACACATGTGCAACATCTGGGTAGCTTTACTGTAGACGTTTCGCCATCCAGTGGCTTTATCAACTACTACTACAACTAACCCGTCTCTTTGGGTATGACCTACTTCCACTGGGGAATCCCGCCTACCAGTGACTATGCCCTCGTCTGCTACCCGTCCCTTTCTACCTGACGTTAGTATATAAGCGCCAGGCTCCTTGCCTCTGCTCCAAAATGGTTATAAAAACAAACGGTTGGGTTTAGTCCTGACTCTTTTTCTTCGACTGCAGCTCTTCCTCTCACCGGCTATTCTTCGTCTGTCGCCACTTTCCCCTCGCCCCTAGTGGGTCCTTACCTGTGAGTCCTTGAACTGAACTCTGCTCCAGAAACTACTAGACTTCGGTGCTGTTCACACCAACTCCAAGGCCGAGGGACTGATTACCTCATCTTTTGTCTATAGTTCTTCTGTCTTCAAATAATGTCCTAGAATTTGTATTGATAAAGCCACTGGAGGGCGAAACGTCTACAATAAAGATACCCAGATGTTGCACATGTGTCTTAATTTCATCTTGTCGGTATTGTATACCATTTTTGTACAACAAGATTGAAGTCAACTAGAAGAAGCTTTCTCAAGTTATCACACAGTAACCAAAATCAGGAATGGTCTATATAACTTTGACCAGAGGGCTCCTGCATATGCTACTAGTTGCTTGAACCTTTCACTAGTTATAGTACACCTGCACTGAAAATTTAAAGCCGGTAGGATTAGACGTTCTTACGTTAAAGCCGAAAATCTTGGAATGAAAAAAATTCACACTACCACATGAAGGTATTTCTTCAAAGATACCTAACTAATAAAAAAAAAAAATGTATAATTGTGTGAAACACTAGAAGCTTGATCCTCCTTACGGAAACCGAACTCGTTACATTGCAGACGGGATCCGTGAGTGACGACTTGGCTGTGTCATGTGGTCTGGGCCAAGAACTGTCTTGTGAACTGCTTCCACTGAGCTCACGGACCAACTGGATTCTGGACAGGAGTTCCCTCACACACTCGTAGCTTCCTCTTCTGTATGCCAACTTTCTGTGTAATTATCTAGTTTTGATCAAGTTGAGCTGGCGAGTTTTAAGCTTCAACTTTCAAGCTCGTCTCTTAACTTTGTGCTAGGAACGTGCGTTTCTCTCCTCCCATGTTTGTATCCCTCTTATCAGGTTGACATCATCAGCAAACAGGAGCATATGGGAATCAAACCTTTCAGATCATTTTTGTAAAATTTGAAACATCACTGACCACAGTACCCAGTCATGGTAGTGGTGGCATTACATGTCAGAACAAGTGGTAAAATTGATCCTGACATGGATCTTAGCCGGATCAAAGAAACTTTTAGTCATTCGACGGAGGCCTTACTGATCCATCACCCCCCCAAATCACTTTTCAAAATGTGATGTTTAGGTTTCCCCGTTTTTTCGTGTCCTAAGAGGATGATGAGAGGACCCCCACTTGTCATACACGTCCACTCTGACCCCCCTCCTCACTACCACATACTCCTTAATCCACCTTTTGTTCTAGCTTTCAGATTAGTCTTTGGTGGGGTACCATATTGAAAACTTTCCTGTAATCCAAGAAAATGTATTCCATCCAGCCCTGCCTTCCCTGTTTTATTTTTGTAACTGTAAAATTTTACTAAGACAGGATTTCCTATCTCTGAATCCATGTTTTTTTTTTCCTGACAAATCCTTCTCTCTCTCTCTCTCTCTCTCTCTCTCTCTCTCTCTCTCTCTCTCTCTATGGGTGTTCAAACGGCCTGAGTGGCATTATGAGACCGTGCCGCGATTAACACACGGACAATCGAGCCTCCGCCAGTCCTTGCAATGAATGACCCACACGGGTTTAGCACCTCATAAAAATCGTGAAATACAATCTGAATACTCTACGAACCTCCTTAAAATCACCTCAAGGACTTTGGATAATATCAAGGATAAAGATCAGTCATTCAGTGACTTCTGAATGTTGCCGTGATTGAAAATGAGGAAAACGTCAGCAGTTTTTCCAGATTCCTGGCAGGTTGCCCGTCTCTAGTGAACTGTTGACGAGCCTCTATACCTCCACAGTGTCTGCTCCTTCTTTCAATATCCCTGAAGACTTTTGTCAGGTCCCTGATTCTCCGGAACTTATGCTGTCAGGTCTCATTGATGTTTTTTCTTGTGCCAACGGGTATGGGCATAAAGACGCAATACGCAAAACGAGCTTCTATTAGGACAACGTTTCGCTCAGAGCAGTGACTTATGAAGTTATGAGTTGAAAAAACTCTACATGGAACGAAACGTTATTCCAATAATAATAATAATAATAATAATAATAATAATAATAATAATAATAATAGTAGTAGTAGTAGTAATAATAATAATAGTAGTAGTAGTAATAAAAATAATAATAATAATAATAATAATAATAATAATGAAGTGATAAAATATAATAACAATAACCTACTTCTTTACGCCTCCTGGCTTTTACGTTTTGCCTCTTGGTTCTTTTTCTTTCTTTTTTTTCATGTTCGGTATGAAGTAATATTTGGCCTCTACCTTTTGCATCACCAACAGCCTGACTGGTCATACACCACGGACGGAAGATACAGTTTCCACTACTTTCACTGAATTAAAAATCTGCCTTTTTCATCTCTCATCCAATATCTCTTGTGTTGTTTTACCGACCATTTGCTCTCCTTAATACTTCTTGAGTACTTTTTGAGTACTTCACTAATACTACCTTTGTACTTCATTACCTTGAACAATGCGTTATTCTAAATGTCTCTCTCTAGTTCCACCTCCACGAGGTACTCAACTTTCTTCACGTTGGCTGATCTCCAGCAGTACTAAATGGTCGATTTCTTCAATGTCAGCTTCGCTCTGTATAAAAACAAGGTCCAGCCTCGTTGTTTCATTCTCTCCTCGATCTCTCGTTGTTTATATCATATTCTCGTTCATGACGTGTCTCACTGCTGCCTCCAAGAAGTGGTTTTTACACGCGTTTCAAGACCCCCAGGTACGTCCCAGTTTTCTTATTAAACTTCCTTTATGGTAATTTATTCCAAGAATCCTTCATTTCGTTTTCTGCTTGCTCTCTGTGCTTCTGTTTACAGTGCCTGTATTGGTGCACTGTTGTTCTCGCCTCCCTGAGTTTTGCTTTGCTACAATGACCTTTGACCCTCCGCACGTTATTGTTCCTCTTACGTAGTCACTGAATTCACGGATTTTTAGGATCGCTAGTCTCTCAGAATTCCAATATTATCTTAACCTCAGCACTGTGTGTATGTGTGCGTGTTTGTGTAAGTGAATGAGTGTGTGCGTGCGTACGTCGTGAATGCGTGCATGAGTGTGTGTACTCTCCTCACTGTGTATGTGTGTGTGTACTCACCTAGTTGTGGTTGCAGGGGTCGTCACAGCTCCTGGCCCCGCCTCTTCACTGGCCGCTACTAGGTCACTCTTCCTGCTCCATGAGCTGTATCATACTTCTTCTTAAAGCTATGTATGGATCCTGCCTACACTACATCACTTCCCAGACTATTCCATTTCCTGACAACTCTGTGACTGAAGAAATACTTCCTAACATCCCTGTGATTCATCTGAGTCTTCAACTTCCAACTGTGACCCCTTGTTGCTGTGTCCCATCTCTGGAACATCCTGTCTCTGTCCACCTTGTCAATTCCTCTGTATTTTATATGTCGTTATCATATCTTCCCTATCTCTCATGTCCTCCAGTGTCGTCAGGTCGATTTCCCTTAACCTCTCCTCGTAAGACATGCCCCTTAGCTCAGGGACTAGTCTTGTTGCAAACCTTTGCATTTTCTCTAATTTTCCTACATGCTTGGCTATGTGTGGGTTCCAAACTGGTGCTGCATACTCCAATATAGGCCTGACATACACGGTGTACAGGGTCCTGAACGATTCCTTATGCCCATATGCTGCAGCAGTTATTTATTTGATGTGCTCCTCAGGAGATGTGCCCGGTGTTATACTCATCCCAAGATCCTTTTCCTTGAGTGAGGTTTTAGTGTGTGTGTGTGTGTGTGTGTGTGTGTGTGTGTGTGTGTGTGTGTGTGTGTGTGTGTGTGTGTGTTATTTACCGATAGTCAAAGGCACGTGTTGATACACACTTGGCCTGGTTTTTTTTTGGTGTGTGTGAGTTATTTACCGATAGTCAAAGGCACGTGTTGATAGACATTTAGCCTGTTTTTTGCGTGTGAGTCTGTGTGTGTCATCACCTGCACCCACTCCCACACCTGGTACACTATCACTCTCTTCTTTATATTTTCCAGGTATTTCTACATCCACCTGAGCACCTTCCCTGTTATTCCTGCCTCTTTTTGCAGTTTGTATATCAGACTCTTGCATGTCCCTGTATCAAAAGCTTTCTTGTATTCTGTGAAGATGCAAAGTACTCAATCCTTGTCATTTTTGCTTCATTTCTTACTCTGAACTCTAGAAGACAGACAACACAGGATCTGTCATATCTAAGTCCATGTGGTTGTCAATTATGTGTTCATTTCTTCGTAAGTTTTCTGCCATTTTTTTGAGGAGTTCCGAGAGTTTTTCTACTCCCTGGGCCCGGCCATTGGCCAGGCTCATCTGGTGCTTGCCTGGTCAACCAGGCTGTTGCTGTTGGTGATCCACAGCCTCACTAAACATTTATCAGAAAACGTTTTGGCCCTGTATCTTGATGCCTAATTCCTTCGAAACGTTCTCTAATGAATATTTTCTAGTGTTTTCTTACATGTATTTTTTAAACAACTTGTCAGTATTAATTACGAAGGTTTATATCATAATTTTCCTAGTACCTTAGCCAGCATAATTATTAGCAATATTTGTCTATATTTCTGCCCTTTCTGTCAATTCCGCTTTTAGTTTATTGGAATCACATTTGTGGTTTTAAGGTGGACCCAATATTGCCGACAATATTGAAAGAACGACACACGTTGCAGAAAAAGCTCTGATTTGCGACTTAATAAAGCTCTGTTAGAGCTTTATTAAGTCATGACCTGAAAAGCTAAGAGGGAAATGTTGTCTCCAACAAAAGCTCGTTCTGTAGCATGTTTTTTCTTCAGTGTAGTCTTCCAGCTGATCGGAAGTTACCCGTTTCAATTGACTTGTAAATAATTGGTGTGGGGTAGTGCAGTTGCTTTCCTTGTATCTAATTTCCTAAGGAGTCCTTTCACTTCTTCCTTTGTCATTATAATTTCATTTAGTCTTTGTTGCTCTTCCCATTTTCTGCCTCCCATTTACTTTATCCCTGATTCCTCGGTGAAGATCTCGGTGAACCTTCTGTTCAGTTATGTAAATACCCCAAGTTGTTCCGTGTGTGTGTGTGTGTGCGCGTGTAATCGGGCGAGCACGCATGCAAGCACGCACCACACACACGCGACACACACACACACACACACACACACACACACACACACACACACACACACACACACACACACACACACACACACTGGAGATCACACAAATTTATACAAATTATTTCATTAAACATTGCGGGAGCAGAAAAATAAATACTTCTCTTCCCCGGCAAAGCCTCTCTGTTTACATCAATCAGCTGATTACCTGACAAAATATTAGCCGAACGCTAATGTATTTCCTGCCAATAACACTTGAATATATTAAAAAATAACGCACGATTAGGCATGATAAATACGTCGCAAGGCTAATTACAACCAGGTGATGCTAAACAGGTTATCATAAATATTTATGACACAGTTATCAGGCGGCGACCAAAAACTCAACACTGCATAACACTTGAAGATGAAAGCTATAGCAAATTAAAGAAATAATAATATACAGGTTCGAATATATTTGTATTAATCAAAAGAAGAAGAAGAAGAAGAAGAAGAAGAAGAAGAAGAAGAAGAAGAAAGAAGAAGAAGAAGAAGAAGAAGAAGAAAGAATAGGAGGCGATGGAGGAAAAATGAGAAGAAAGCAGGAAGAATAAGAAGAGGAAAAGGAAGAGGAAGAGAAATAGAAGGAAGAGGAGAAGGAGGAGGAGGAGGAGGACGACGACGACGACGACGACGACGACAAGTACTAAGAAGACATTTTTCGTATTATTTAACCCAGGTTATGTTGTTGTCCAGTCAGTAACTCCCAGGATGACACCCACAACACTCCTCCCCAGGATGACACCCACAACACTCCTCCCCAGGATGACACCCACAACACTCCTCCCCAGGATGACACCCACAACACTCCTCCCCAGGATGACACCCACAACACTCCTCCCCAGGATGACACCCACAACACTCCTCCCCAGGATGACACCCACAACACTCCTCCCCAGGATGACACAACACTCCTCCCCAGGATGACACCAACAACACTCCTCCCCAGGATAAGACCCACAACGCTCCTCCCCAGGATGACACCAACAACACTCCTCCCCAGGATAAGACCCACAACACTCCTCCCCAGGATAAGAGCCACAACACTCCTCCCCAGAATAAGAGCCACAACACTCCTCCCCAGGATAAGAGCCACAATAATTAACACTCAGCATCCAGGTGCAAGCCAGTACCGGCAGCAGACGTAATGAAAATTACCCATGCATCTCGTTCGACTCGGGAATTGAACCTAGGCAATTTCGATTGTGAGCTCATTCTACTACTAAGCTGTGGTAGAGTGTTCACTTTACAACCGCGGGACTCTTAGTTCACGTCCTGATCGAGGCGAAGTGGACTGGCAATTCACCTCCCTGGCGCTGGTCATGTTCACCCCAACAGTAGGCAAATTACTATTGCTAACCGCACCCTGGGAATAAAAAGAAATAATAACCCAAACATAACTAAGCCACACTGCTAGACTTCTTGGGTTATCATGTATTATGCGCCTCCATAATCCGAAAAAAGTCTGTTTTTCCCATCGCTAAGACACCACTGGTGGGATAGATTGGTTAATGGCTTGACGCGCTTGTCCGCCCACAAATTAAGATAAATACTGGTAAACACCTCTTGAAAATATATTCTTGACTATCTTTTGCAAACACATTTACCCTCAACATTAACTGCTGTTGCTAGTTTATGCGTCAAAGGAAAACCATTGCACAGGCCTTTTTTCTGTTCAGTAGTGCCGGCGCTATGGCTGGGGTGCAGCCGTGGTACACCAGAGGTGTCTTTAGACATCTTCAAACGTTTAAAGACCCAGGAAGTCGAGTGTATCCGACGACCCTGTATTTTGCAACAGCAGAAGTGACCACTGGCTTACCCGTGCTGGACTCAATGGTCTGAGTGTCATTATGTTGGACCACGGCAGCAGCGACCACTACCTTACCTGTGGTGGACTCAGTGGTGCGTGTATACGAGACAGACATACTGATGTGTTACGCCCAGATGCGGTTTCTCTGTATATGTCTTGCATTTTTGTTCATCTATCTAATATTACATTGCGATTACCATAGTTAATAGCTAAAACGATGTTAATCAGCTTTATAATATTACATATTCATTTTCACCATTCTCATGTTTTTATTATATATATATATATATATATATATATATATATATATATATATATATATATATATATATATATCATTTACCAGTGGAAACAACCATTTAATGTTTGTATGACCTTACGTCAGAGGTGAATGGAGTAGAGTAGACAGTACAGCCCCTCTCAGGATATAGAAAAGGTATTAATTTCTTACTCATTTTAACTTAAATTGAGAAGCTATTGGTCTAGAGCTTTATTCTCTAAAGTCACCAGAAATTGTGAGATCTTGTGAAACTTTCATTGTATAGAAGTTCTCATGTGTTAAGAGACTTTAAGTATTCTAGTCAACGCCCTAATTGTCTCGGAAAATATAGACGCAGTAACTTCATTGATTATATTTATATTAAAGGCCCATTCAGCTAGAATGAAGGTCATGGTAATTTATAAGCTGTATATAAAGTCTGTGTTTATATATAATAACTAAGAAAAAGGTACAGTTAAAATACCTTAAGTCTATAAAGTTATCTAAGTTATATTAAAAATATATTTTACGAAGTTTTTCGATCTCCTTATTAATGTTTACAAGATTAAATTATGTCATCAGAAATTATTCCTTATTACGATATAACTGGAGTATGATTCTCTATGAAAATCCCCTAGGCTAACATCGCCTATTATTTATGAAGTTTATCGAAATATGATGCATATAGACACCCGTGGGCCCATAAGCCAAAATGGAATTTTCGTGTGTGTAAATGTAGCAGAGTTTCTAAAACCGTGTTTTTATTTATTTTTTTGCTACAACCCGACTCTATATGATAGCTATATAATGGGAATAAAAGCAGGCAGTGTTTGCGTATCATATTGCGCCACACATGATGGATTTCTTACACAACGTAACAAATTCTGTTTGTTTCGGCTGGGAGACTTCGATAGGAGGATATCAAACACTGTGGGTTCAGCAGCTAGAGCAACTTGGAAGCTTTTCTTCCAGGGTGGGGGAAGTCACTAGCGGGTTTTAAGAGTCACGTTATATCTATGCCAACAAAACTTGTTAGCTCTGAATTCTCCAAGATGTGTAAAGAGATACAAATCCCCAGAATAATTAACATTTCAGACTTGTTTCAAGGAACATCTGGTCCTCTTCCAAAATTATTTATTCCTTCTCGAACCTTCACAAAAACCTTTTGTTGAATCAGAGTGGTTTGTATAGATGCTTGCCTTTCCCAGTACAATCTTATATGCTCTAATCTTCATGATATACACTGTTGGTCCTGACCTTGGCTATCTCCAGTCCCCATAGCAACATCTGACTTGTGTGCATCTTCCCTTGACTTTCTCACTCACGACTTTTCCTGGAGGGAAAATAATACTTTCGTTTACAAGTCTGGTTTCTGATATAGATGTATGGCAGGGATATGCCAAAGTACTGGTATTGATACCGGTATCAATGGGTATCGACTAATTTTTGATATCGGTATCGATATAAAATTGAGTTTCGGTATCGGCAATAATTATGGTATCGTCCCATCCCTACTGTATGTTCTTCAGCCATGGTATTGTGATTCATTTGCCTTATAAAAAGTACTCATTATATTATATAAATAAGGAAACACTACAGCAGTAATCATCATAAAATGATAGGCGACCATGAAGGTTGGAGCAGTCAGGTTAGATCCCAAGTGGTAGGGGAGGATAGCTTCATTTCTTTGGATCATAAGCCTTTCGCTAGCATCAAAGCACTCCATATAAGGGAAAAGTACTATAATTCTGGCTTTCTTAAGTTTAATGATGACTAAAACTAAATCCAGAAACAGGCTAAACAATAGACAATAGTCTGGTATGGCCAAAGGTTTCCCTTGAGTGTGTTGATGGTCACTCTCTACACCGAGGAACTGCAAATGGAACGTTTCATTAAATTCATCCCCACATCTGTCACCTGGCTGCTATACGTACATAAGACATTCATCATCACGCCTTGGCATTTCAACCTTGAAGAGGAAAAAGCAAAAACTCTAGAACAAGGATGACATAATACATTTCTATCCCCACAATGATGCCAGAACCAAATGTGACATAATTATAGGCTTCTTACTCCAAGCCAACAGCATTTACAGTCTTTCGTTTTGTGATTCCTCTTAATTCTCACTCTGTTTCATTCTTGATTGCAGACATAAAGCATAACACATTATGTCAACATCAGGGGAAACGCCAAAATTGATATTCACATCAATCTTACCACTGGTCAAATAGCCATCAACTCTCTTATAGCCCAACATCGACATCAGAGTAATAACCAACATAACTATCAAGGACATCACCCACCCCTAGCCTTCATGGATCTCCCAATAGCACAGATGGCACATACACCCTTGCCCCGGGTGAGACTACACGAAGCCTTGATGTCACACTTCGGGAACACGAACAGTCATGCAGCATCCATAATATAACGCATGATACAGTGAAGTACTCCATCATCCAGTTCCCGTGTGGACCACTGATGACGTTTCCACCTACCTTCACCCTAAATATATCTGGTTTATGTACCATTTTCAGCGGAGTCCCCATATACCATAATCATCGGTGCTATAACTTCATTATTAGCTTGTGTATGCCAGAGGTCTACTCAAGGCTGGTGACTTACTTCTGCCTCACCAGTTACTCCACGTTTTTAGAAGACTGGACCATATTGCCATCTGAAATATAATCGTTAATCTTTATTACCATATTAAGTAGAGAACCATCACTGTATTTTTTCCCTTCCATTAGCGTATATGTCATTAGCGTATCCTAGGCCACTATATATTTTTTTTTCTTTTTTTTTTTTCATTTATCTTTAGTGTTGGATTATATAGTAATTTTCACTGTTTTGTTAATAAAATTATTATTTTTAACCCTCGTTTCTGCCTACGTTTTGGTTTATTTACTTTGTTATATTTATTATGCATATTTGCCTTACATCTGTCAACCGTTTTCCTTAGTCATTCTGATAGAGGATGACTAAGAGCCGGAGTAGTATCTTGAAGCAGCCATCATAAGAGAGGGCACATTATACCACAGAGCAAAACCCCTTGTACACCTACAACACAAGGTCGTGCTACACACGATACCACCTGTAACCAGAGCTCCCGCTTCCGACCTTCTCTGCTTATGACGTGACATTTACTTCCCTCTCCAAATCACCAGAAAAAAAAATTGTAAACACTAAAGCTTAATTCTCAGTCACCAGACTAATAAATGCTGAGAGCGTGATGCCTGCTGAATAATATCAGACCATAGAATAGCGTTGATGTGCAAACATGAAATAAATAAAACCCATACTTTACATTTTTTAACCTCAGAGGATGATAGATGGTGGCGGCGACCAATGACCAGGATGTAGGGGGTCGACTTAAATCCTGCTAAGGCCATTGAAGGTAACGTCATTGAAGGTGATGTCTTGGCGTCATCTTCACTTTCAAGAGACGAACACAAGCGTTCTTACACACCAAAGTTTACTCTCCGTCTCCGTGAATAGAAATTTCTCGTGTAGGTATTAGTCATATGATGACCAGCTCCGTGGAGTCTTAGGTCTTCCGCTAGCTTACCGATCAACTAGAAAAAATACCGATTTATGGAGTATCGAAGTACCACTTTACAAATATTGGAACACTTTTTTCGAGTCCTAAAATAGAGTACACAATCACTATCACGCACTCGCACTTACACAAGCACACATGTTCACAAACGCACGGGTTCAATGCTTCCTCATGAATATAACAATAATTTGCAAATATTGTTCTTCTACTGTAAAGATACCGAAACGCCTACAAGTGACTTCATCAGTCCATACAAAGAAGAATGGTGAAGAACAAGAGGAGTTTGAGGTAATCAGTCCCTCAGCCTTGAGTCGATGTAAGCAGTCCATCAATCTTGAATAGAATACAGCATATGTGCGAAGAAGTGGCTTATATACTGTAGACAGGTGAGATACAGCAGTCGTAGGTGGTATCACACTTGACAAATCCAAATGTGGAAGTAGAAGTCATGGGTAAAGGTTAGTCAAGTGAAGAATTCCCTGTATTAAGATCCCAAGATGTTGCTGTGTCTAGCAGGAATGTTGATGAATGGTTCAGAGAACCGACAAGTTGATAAATTAGACACATGTGCAACACTTGGGTATCTTTAATTAGGAAACGTTTCGCCACACAATGGCTTCATCAGTCCATACAAAGGAGAATGGTGAAGAACATGAAAGATACCCAAGTGTTGAACATGTGTCTAATTTATCAACTTATTGGTTCTCTGAACCATTCATCTATATATGTAAAAAGCCTAGCGACTACAAGAGAGTCATTAAGTCTACACGACACAAGTACACCACCAGCCAAGGATACCTTAATCACCTGTATAAGGGATTGAAGTAAACTTTAAGTGTATGTATACTGAGATATGCACACTTTCAAATGTATGTGCACAACTGCTCACAGTGCACACACATCAAAAGGGGGGTGCAGTCATCAGAATATACACACACTGCAATAATACTTACTACCTGCTGATGCTGTTATTTTTGTGTAAAAACAATGCATACACAAAAATGTGTAAAAAATATAGGAAAGTAATAATGATAATGAAACGAAACTACATTAGAATACATTTCCATATAATCAGTTTTAATTCTGAGGCAACGATCAGAACCACACACACAATGAACCTTTAACCTTAACACCATCACAGAGAACAAGTGAATTACATGACGACAAACACACACACGTACGATCAAGCCTTCATTGGGACATTTCGTTTTAAGTCGATTTTTTTTTCAAATCATGACTAGGAAAAGCTCTCCTTGGAGCGAAACGTTGTTCCAATAACGGATTATTCTACTGCATCCCTCAAGGAAGGTTCCTTCACGGTGATGAGGGGCTCTTGATCTCAGGAATTGGATTTGACCCCCTTCGTTTAATCGAAACAGATTGCCTCCCATTCCCCAGGGCGTTGTATGACCCCCCTACGGATTTAGCGCTCCCCCATGAATGTAATAATAATAAAGTTCTTCATTTATTTCGGCCCTTTAACACAGTAAATTACAGCATAATATTAAGATGTAAACTGATTAAAAATAAGCCTTTTCAATTTGGCTTCAAAATTTACAGCTCTAAGTGCGGAGAATTAGCCTATCAAAATGGGTTTTCGAGAAACAAAGGATCTTTTGCCAGGAGTTTTAGTTACACGCCTCACCTGGCAAGTGTGAGTCTTATATATTTTTTTAATTGAACAAGCTAGGATAGAACTACAGCGTGAGGCTACCCTTCAAGGGGATGCCTTAATGCTGGTGAAGGGCTCTTGGTTCAAGGAATTGAACACACACTCACCTTCCGTGAATCGAACACGCTTGCCTGTCGTTTCTCATTCTCCAGGCGTTGTTTGAACCTCATGAGTTTAGCGCTTCCCCATGAATATGATGATAATAAAAATGTGAGGCTATCTTATATGATAGTTATATATGTTAAAACACTGGCAGTATGACACAACCCTATCCTATATGACAGTTATATTGCTAAAACACCCGCAGTATCCCACAACCGTATTTTGTGTAATAGTTACATTGTTAGAACTCCCGCAGGGTATCACAACCCTGTTATAATAGTTGGTAGGTAAGACACATAAGCAACAGTTAGGCAACTTTATTCCTAAACGTTTCGCCTACACAGTAGGCTTCTTCAGTCGAGTACAGAAAGTAGGCAGGAGCAGTAGAGATGTGAAGACGATGTAATCAGTCCATCAGCCTTGATTTGAGGTTGTCAGTCCCTTAGCCTGGAGAAGAGTTATGTTCCATAGTCTGAAACAATGTTAAGAATATTTGTCAGCCTTAACTAGGTGACTTCAGTAGAGTGACGATGATACGATTTCAGTAGCACTGAGGGTATGTCTGGCAGTGCAAGGATACTCCGCAATTTCTTAATTCGTTGGAAATAATTTGTTCAGTATATACGGCTGATGGATAGAGCATTCGTTTCCGCACGCGTTATAATGCATCGATTTCTGACTAAACGGCGAAAAAGTTATGAATTTGTTATTGTAGATTGCTTAGATTAACCTGACATCAGTTAATCTATATTTACGTATAGTTAACATTCGTTAACGAAATAACATATTCGGGTCGCTTACGCTTGGCAGCACTGGTTACAAACACTTTAAAAGTGTTTGTAACACTTTAAAGTGTTTATAACCACGCGTTCTCTGTTTAAGTTGGACAGTATGAAGGACGAGCTACGTTGGATAAGGACTGTGTGAAACATTCGGGCTAAATCCTTCAGAGGAACTGAACCACCGTGAAGTGAACCGCGGGTGCCCACCCAACCACGCCAGGTGGGTAAAGATTGTGGTAATGGGTTTAGGGAGCACTCTTCAGTTTCTATTTGAGTAGCAGTAAGAGCAAGTTCGAAAACAGTCTCCGGCGTATCTCTCAATAAACACTAATATTGTATACAATGGTGGCATATGATAACCCACTATGTTTAGGTTTAGGTTACTTAACCGAGGCCTTCGTCTGGCTTACCAATCCATCCCTTAGAAGAGAAAAAAAATTACAACAAAAGATATGACTGCAGGCCCTCCACCCCGACATGGGACCCCCACGCAGCAGTGGCCACTGTTACATGCCTTCAACATCTGTATGTACCCTAACAATTATTGCACCAGTTATTGTACCAATCTATATGCTGGCGTCATCATGGAATATTTCAGATTATAGAGTGCCTCCACAAACAAGATTAATATAATCATGGCTGCTCAGAACAACGTGAGTGTGGAGCTGTATCACCGAGGCAACAATACAAGTGTAACTGTATGAAAATACTCTGGCCAGAGCGTGTCCCACTCGCATAGATTGCTGTCATTTTTTAACTTTTGGGGGACTGTCTAAAATTACCAGACAAAACCTCATGGTTTATGGGAGCGATTACATAACTTCGAAGCTGCAATAGTTACCGGAGAAATTAATGGTCACTAATGAACTGCGGAAATTCTAGCCTGGGGTCATGCGTTGACGTGCGTTTGTTGTGCGTACGTGGTGTAGTCAGGAGCGTTGTATTCAGTGTCTGATTGAAGCCTACCATCACTTAACACGCTATATATATATATATATATATATATATATATATATATATATATATATATATATATATATATATATATATATATATATATATATATATATATAAAGTGTGATTCGAGGAACGGGAGGGTGGCTCTAATTCCTTGAAACAAGTGCCCTTCAGTAATAATAATAATAATATCTTCATTTCTACAAGTACATGTACAAGGTATACAAGCCTAGCTGACATCAATGACATACTACATAGAAAGCCGCTTACTATGCAGAGCATTTCTGGCAAATTAGGTCAGTTTTGTCCCAGGATGCGACCCACACCAGGTACCCATTTTACTGATGGGTGAACATAGACAACCGGTGTAAGGAAACACGCCCAATGTTTCTACACTGGCCGTGTGAAGCGAGAATTTTAGCCACCAAGCCACCTAGTATGAAGACTCGTCGTGCGAAAATGGAAGGCTGTGTATGGGTATCAACGTATGTGTTCATGAAGCGTTTGTGTGTGCGTTGGCTTTCGCATGCGTGTTAATGAGGGTGTGTGGGTTTGCGCATGCGTGTTTATGGTGTGAGGGCTTGCGCATGCGTTTTCATGAGTGAGTGCTTACGAATGCGTGTTCATGAGTGTTTGGGCGTGTGCATGTGTTCATGAGGGCGTGTTGGTGCGTGAGTTAGCGCATGCGTGTTCATAAGGGCGAGTGGTCTTGCGCAAGCATGTTCATGAGGGTGTGTGGGCTTGCGAATGCGTGTTCATGAATACGCATGCTTGCGCATCCGTATTCATGAAAGTGTGTGGGCTTGCGCATGCATGTTCATGAAAGTGTGTGGGCATGTGAATGCGTGTTCATGAGTGTGCGGGCTTGCGCATGCATATTCATGAGTGTGTGGGCTTGCGCATGCATGTTCATGAGAGTGTGGGCTTGCGAATGCGTGTTCATGAGAGTGCGTGGGCTTACGAATGGGTTCATGAGGGTGTGGGCTTGCACATGCGTGTTCATGAGAGTGTGTTGGTCCTTGGGCTTGCCCAAGCGTGTTAATGAGGGCATGTGGGCTAGCATGTGCGTGTTTATGAGGTATGTGGGTGTATGGGTTTGTGCATGCGGGTTCGAGAGGACGTGTGGGTGTGCGTGGGCTTGCGCATGCGTATTCACGAGGGTGTGTTGGGTGCGTGGGCTTCCCTGTTATGGTGAAACCTGGGAGTAAGCTCAGCTGTGCGAGGCAGCAGTACCCAGCCAGACGTTGAAGTGGGTGTATGCATCTTTCTATTCGCAAGCTTCATCCATTCCCCTCCGTCCTTTCTCTGACGCACGCAAAACATGAACACACACAAAAATCATGGCTTATAAGCTGGTCCGAGACCCAACACCAGACTTGTAAAAGTAATGGAGAGCCGACATGGTCAACAAGTGTATGTTGAACATGAAACCAAAGAGAGAGAATTAAAACACGTCATTACGAGGCTCCAAGTACATACCAGAGGGATTCTGACGACTGTTATTGTAGATTTTTTTTTTACTCTGATTGCAAAGGAAAGGTGTGAAAATTGGTTGTTAGGTAAGGGATAGTTGGAATAGATGGTTGTGGTGCGAGGTGGGGAGGAATGGTAGTAGGTGTGGCGGTGAATGATAGTCTTGTGTCATGAATGTAGATGAGGTTATAATGTGTATTACTTTAAACAAGGAAGTGGCCCTGACCTCTTCGTTGGATCAAACCTAGTTGCCTACACTTCCCAACAGGCGCTATGATCCCTTCGGATTTAGCGCTCCCTGCAAAAATAATAATGTTGGTATCTCATTGTTTGCTAAGAGAGTTTGTATGTTTGACCCTTTAGGATGTGTGCTGGTTGAGGAGCTCTTGATCCAAGGAACTTCAGCTGCCCCCATTATAAAGGAGGTACCTTGATTCACGTGAAAAGCTCTGAGGTAACGAATGAGTTACCTTCCCCATCCTCGGATCAAACCTGACTACCTACTATTCTCCACGCGCTGTACCTGCCTGAAGTCTACCTGGAGAGCATTCCGGGGATGGCCGCATGTAGTCCAACGTACGAACCACAGCCCGGCTGATCTGGCACTGACTTTAGGTATCTGTCCAGCTTCCTCTTGAAGACAACCAAAGGCCTATTGGTAATTTCCCTTATGGCTGGTGAGAGGCTGTTGAACAGTCTTGGGCCCCGGACACTTATTGAGTTTTCTCTTAGTGTACCAATGGCGCCCCTACTTTTCACTGGGGGTATGTTACATCGCCTGCCAAGTCTTTTGCTTTCGAAGGGAGTGATTTCTGTGTGCAGATTAGGTACCAGTGGTGTACAGGTTACATGCAGCACTGATGACCCCCGTTAGTCGAGGGGTTAAGCCCAATAAATCACCCTTCAGAGAGGTGTAATTGCAGTTAGAGCCCGTATTATTTTTTTTTTGTACACGATTGTATTATTCTGATTGTTCATTTCTAAGCCCCGAGGATGCGACCCACAACAGTCCACTAACACCCTGGCACTTATTTCCTGCTAGGTGAACATGGGAAGCAGGCGTTAAGAGACGTAAGCATGCATCTCGTCTCACCTGGGAATCGACCCCGGGTTCCTACGGTTGTGAGCCTGAGCTTAATACCGAGCACAATACAAGAAAAACACTAATGGGAATGCCGTGTTGCAAATTGTTACAAACACAGGAGGTGGGGTGTCTTGATTCTTGTGAAGGGCTCTTGATACAAAAAACTGGTGCTGTTCGCCCCTTCCTCGGATCAAACTTGATTACCTCAATCTCCAGCCGCTGTATAACCCCTGCGCTTTAGCGCTTCCCAATAAAAATAATTATAACAGTACATACAGGTGAGAAAATATTCACGCCAGTTGACTGCTGCCTTTAAAAACGGTTTATATAAGAAGAGTGTATTTACGTGGGCATAGAACGTGTAATATTATTTTTATTTATTATTATTACATTTATGAGAGCGCAAAACCAGCCGGGGGTCATGAAGCGTCAGGGGAAATGTGAGTCAACCTTAAGTTCGATTCAAGGAATGGGAAGATAAATTAAATTCCTTCGATCAACAGCTCCTTAAGGCACGAGGCTCCTCCTTCTTAAAGAGGGGTGCACGTGCAAAGTGTGCAGTCACATTATGATCATTATATTCTTGGGTGAGGCAGTCAGTCAGGCTTGGTCCAAGGAAGAGAAGGCAGCTCCAATTCAGCGGATCAAGAGTCAATACCTAAAAACAAAGAGCTCGCTCTGAACAAACTAAAAGATTCTCCTTGATGAGGTTGTTCATATCAATTCCATTTATACTTGACGAGGCTGTTCATACCATTTCCATTTATACTTGACGAGGCTGTTCAAATCGAAGGTTGTACTTGCGAGGTTGTTCAAATAGTAATTTGTACTTGACGATGCTCTTCAAATAATTTGGGCTTAATGAGGCTGTTCAACTCATAATTTGTACATACGAGGTTGTTCAAGTCGTTACTCGTTTTTTTATTTAAGCTCCAGTACTCAACTTTGTGAAGAAAAAATTGGGCAGTAATTACACAACAATACTTATTTAACAGTGCGAAGTGCGATCATTACCTCGAGGTAAAGTTTGGTGTCGTGTGCTCCATCTTCCATTGCAAGTGGTGAAATTTGTCTCGAGTAAGCCCTTCAAACTTTCATCGTCTGGTCATGTGACAGCTTCAAAAGCTGAGATAATACTGTTACAATTCCTGGGCTACTAATGCAAGGGCTACAAATACTGAGTTACAAATCCTAGACTACTAATACTAGGACTATAAATACTGGGCTACAAATCCTTGGTTATTGAAATAGCTTAGTTCTTCGAGGTACAACTACTAAAAAAAAATAAACGATCGGAAGAAAAGTAATTCATTGCGTAAAACTTGAGTTCTGGGAAAAAGTATATATAACCTTCAGGGCGAGAGCCTGGATGAAAATATAACGAGCTCTTTGATTTAAGGAATTACAGCTACCCCTCCCATTTCTTCGATCAAACCCGATTACCAATACTTAAATACTTAAAAGATAGTTAAAAGAGCGTGCCTTCGTTTTTTCTCCGTCTTGCACATATGACCCTGCGTGATGTCAACATTCTAACATCCTTTCTGTTTGGACATCGCCATTTCCCAAATAAAAAGGTCAGGTGGAGCCCAAATTTTTCTAAATCATCTGGGTTTTGAGGTTAACCCAAGTAAATGCATTGATAATCTAGCATCTAAGGAAGGTTTATACTGAAAGGCGTGAAGCTATTTTTATACCCCCTGTGGATTAACTGCAGGCACACACACGCTCTCTCTCTCTGTCCCTCTCTCCTTATATGGGAGAGATAGAGAGCAGCTAGGCATTGATGGAATCAAGACAGAAATGTTAAAAGCAAGTGAAGATATAGTTTTGGAATGGTTGGTACATTTGCTGAATACATGTATGAAAGAGGGGAAGGTACCTAGGGATTGGCAGAGAGCGTGTCAATAGGGTAATAAGCCTGTTGAGTATACCAAGTGTATGGTTGAGTTATTACTGAAAGAATTAAGGGTAAATCAGAGAGCAAGATCGGAGATGAACAAGGTAGCTTTAGGAAGGGCAGGGGATGTTTAGACCGGTGTTTACATTGAACAATATTTAGATAAAGATAAGGAAGATTTCGTTGCATATGAGTGTATAAGGGAGCAATGCGGCAGATGTTGCAAGTGTATGGAATAGTTGGTAGGTTACTGAAAGCAGTTAAGAGTTTTTATGATAGTGAGACTCAGGTTAGGGTATGTAGGGGAGAGAGAGAGAGAGAGAGAGGGAGATTATTTTTCAGTAAAGGTATGCCTTGGACAGGGATGCGTGATGTCACCATGGTTGTTTAATATATTTATAAATGGGGTTGTAAAAGAAGCGAATACTAGGTTGTTTGAGAGATGTGTGGGACTAAAATATGCAGAATATAATACAAATTGGGAGTTGTCACAGTTGATTTTTGCCGATGACACTGCTTTTGGGAGATTGTGAAGATAAGTTGCAAATGTGGGTGAACGAATTTGGAAGGCTATGTAAAAGAAAATTAAAAGTGAACAGAAAAGAGCAAGGTGGTGAGGGTAACAAACAATTTAGGTAATGAAAGACTGGATATCAGATTTGGAAGGAGAGAGTATGAAGGAAGTGAACGTGTTCAGATATCTGGGAGTGGATGTGTCGGCGGATGGGGCTTAGAGATACGAAGTGAACCATAGAATTGATGAGATGAAAAAGATGGGTGGTGCATTACAGCATCTGTGAAGACAAAGCGTTATCCATGGAGGCAAAAAGAGAGTATGGTAGGTATAATGTTTGTGAGGAAACAGGACAAGTGTTTCCTGACGCGGGTCTTAGTCATATGAAGACCCGCAGCTGAACCTCTTGGTCATCTGTCCAAGGCCTTCAGCTGGCTTTCTGGTCCACCCCTTTAAAATTATGGTTATGATTATAACCATTTATTATGTAAAGAAGATTAAGTATGAGAGTATGGTGGTACCAACACTTTTATATGGGGTGTGAAGCATTGGTTGTGAATGTCCAGCGAGGATGAGGGTGTAGAGATGCCGTGTTTCAGGGCAATGTGTGGTGTGTGAATATTACACAAAGTATTTGTAGCTTGGAGATTTGGAGGTGTAGGGTTACTAAAGACATTATCCAGAGGGATGAGGAAAGGTTACTGAGGTAGTTTGGACATTTAGAGAGGATGCAACAAATTAGGATTACTTTTAGGATGTATAAATCTGATAAAGGGAAGGGGTAATGGAGGTTTTGTGTGCGAGGAATTTGGACATCCAACAGGCGTGTGTGAATGTGTTTGATAGGAGTGAGTGGAAGCAAACAGTGTTTGAGACTTGAGGAGCAGTTTGGGTGTCAGCAAGGTAACATTTGTGAAGGGATTTAGGAAAACCGGTTAGCCGGACTTGAGTCCTGAAGGTAAGAAGTACAGTGCCATCACCCTGAAGAAGGGGTGGGATATCTTGCAGTTTGGAGAGGCATATATATATATATATATATATATATATATATATATATATATATATATATATATATATATATATATATATATATATATATATATATATATATATATATATATATATATATATATATATATATATATATATATATATATATATATATATATATATATATATATATATTCCAATTGGGGTTGAAAACCTAATGTTGATGAGATTTGTATTGGCATTTAAATGCAACCATTGAAAGCACGCACGTAAATCATAGCCCTTTGCACTATGCCCTATTATTTTGCTTTTCATTTAGATATTTTATTTACACAGTTGGATTGTTGATAATCCCTCTGTTGGATAAAATGACAGATTACTCAATTTTAAGATTTATGACTAACATAATATACATGTTTCTCTCGTATATTCCCTGGCATTTGGCTCGCAATTCTCCAAAGTGCAGTATAGAACAAATTATTACCCTTGGGATCGTTGTGACGAGCTCAATATGACAGCTCACGGAAGATAGCGTGACTCTTGGAATTATGAAAATATTTATTCTCGCAAGATATATACAATGACGCAGGGTTAATGGCAGAGGTTAGGGGGAGGTGGTGGAACGGGATAGTAAATGTCCCGAAGTACACATGGCTAGGGCTTGGATAGTTAATGACAGCACTGGAGTAAGGTTAGTTAGACTGGTCTCCAGAACGTGAATATTATGCATTGCTTCACAAGCGTTTTTCCTATTTTCACTGTGGTAATTTTATATATTTGCAATCATGCGTTTAGAGTGATTACTTCCATATTCTCGTAGAAGAGAATAAAAGTACCTAGGGAAAAACAAAGAGGTTTTTTCCTGGAGCTGTTCGTGTATTTTCTTCTCTACCACCCCTATATATGCATATATGATTAAAGATTTTGTTCAACAGTTAAATTAGGAATGCAAATAACACATATGCCATAAAAGCTATAATTCAAAAATTTCCTCCAGCTCCCCAAGGGTAGACCGTGTGCCAGGATGCTGCAAGCATTTCCTTTTTTGAATCACCACACTGATTCTCTGGAAAAGAAAGCTGGTCGTTCTGGGGTTCTTGGTTTCCAGGGCGAGTTTGTCATAAACTTCAAAAACTTAAGAGCACACTTGCCCCAAGCTCTGAAAATCTCCGATCCTATTGGAACGAAGTTATATTATGATGCTAGGCCCATGATCTTCTGGGTCTCCCTGAAACTGGCCTCAACACCCCTTCAGCTTAAGAGTATCGTAGGTAGGTATCGGCCATTACAGATGCCCAAGTGTAGTCTCATGCTCTCTGCTTACTATCTTTCCAGGGTAGCATTGTGACTTTATCAGGGCACTTCAGGCTGCCATAGGGCCTCACTACCTGAAGTTCCCGTTCTGCTGGGCAACAAGCTGTGACATTATTGATCTTTCCGTGTCCCGTATACTTTCCTTCTGACTTATGGCAGATGAGACTATGGAGTCCAAATTGATCCGCAGATGCACTGCTGCAGATACACCTGAGTTTGCTGAGAACAGGGAAGGTTGGGCAAAGAGCCGCACGAGTGCGAATGGCTCTGCTGAGTGTCGAGGCGAGTACCCAAGGAGGAATTAGGGAGAGCCAAGAGAAAGTCTGCAGCCTTAATGAACCAAGTGAAGGCTAAGAAATGTCTTGGCCTCTAAAATTACAAGTCACTGTTACTGTACTGTATGGGTTCATGTGTATTACGGCCTTTAAGAACGTCATGAATTTTGGTGTCATAATCCGCTGTATCGAGGATGACTACCTACCATACATTGATCCGCAGTGAGCGAAACGTTTTCTTCATAAATGACTTAAGTATTGCACATGAGTCTTTTCCAACACACATTCTTTCTGTATTGATATAGTTTCTTAAATATTACAGGAATTATAACTGTTAGGAAACATGCAAGAAAGTCAACTGTACATTAAATGCAAGTTTGTAAGATATGTCATCTTATGTGTACATGAAGCAGGAAGTAAGAACCAACAATTCTACCAGAGTACAAAATATTTAACAAGCTTCCGTTTCAAATTCATAGGAGAGGATGTAAATACCTCTCTAGATGATTATTGTTTACCAACCTACTACCTACACATTACCCCTAATGAAAGGAGAGTATTACCTCCCTGGATGGTTGCTATTAAATTGCTAATGTTTTTCGCTCATATTACAGGAGGTAGTACTTTCCTGGATGGTTGTTGTCTGTCAACCTACCATTGACAGATTTTAAACTTAAACTAACTTTCCGTACTTTTTTATGATTATTATCATTAAGCACTTAAACAGTAATTTTCAATCAGCACCTGAGGAACGGGACATAATCATGTTTGATTCAAGAAATGGGGAAGGGAGATCTAATTCCTCGGATCAAGAACCCTCCCCAGCATCAAGGTAATAAATATCATTCTAAGAATTGTTATAATGTGTTATTAATTAGTTTCAAACATATCGACTACACGAGGGTCATAGAAGCTGCACGTTGTTTGTACTCCACCAGTCAAGGATACAGTGATACCCAGTATATGCCATAAGTTAAAATAGTATATATGCAGAGATATCCATTTTTGCATATACACTGCTGATATTAGTGCATATACATTAAGAGATATATTTTTTTCAACAAACCGGCCATATTCCACCGAGGCAAGGTGAAATAAAAAAAAAATAAAGGTTTCTCTTTTAACTTTAGTAATGTGTACAGGAGAAGGGGTTACTAGCCCCTTGCTCCCGGCATTTTAGTCGCCTCTTACGACAATCATGGCTTACGGAGGAAGAATTCTGTTCTACTTCCCCCATGGAGATAAGAAGAAATAAACAAGAACAAGAACTGGTAAGAAAAATAGAAGAAAACCCAGAGGGGTGTGTGTATATATGCTTGTACATGAATGTGTAGTGTGACCTAAGTGTAAGCAGAAGTAGCAAGACATACTAAGAGAGATATACCATGCAGAATATATACAAAGTGTGAACGCGTTCAGTACATGAGTGGGAATATGATGATGTGTTGAGCACATGAGTGAGAATATGATGTGATGTTAAGTATATACGTGGAAATATGATGTACTGAATCCATGAGTGGGAATATGATGTATTGAGTACATGAGTGGGAATATGATGTATTGAGTACATGAGTGGGAATATGATGTATTGAGTACATGAGTGGGAATATGATGTGGAAAAATAAACACATAAGCAGTATAATGTGATCCTTTATTGACAACGTTTCGCCCACGCAGTGGGCTTTATCATGTACTCATTGAGTACATGAGTGGGAATATGATGTATTGAGTACATGAGTGGGAATATGATGTATTGAGTACATGAGGTGGAATATGATGTATTGAGTACATGAGTGGGAATATGATGTATTGAGTACATGGGTGGGAATATGATGTATTGAGTACATGAGTGGGAATATGATGTATTGAGTACATGAGTGGGAATATGATGTATTGAGTACATGAGTGGGAATATGATGTATTGAGTACATGAGTGGGAATATGATGTATTGAGTACATGAGTGGGAATATGATGTATTGAGTACATGAGTGGGAATATGATGTATTGAGTACATGAGTGGGAATATGATGTATTGAGTACATGAGTGGGAATATGATGTATTGAGTACATGAGTGGGAATATGATGTATTGAGTACATGAGTGGGAATATGATGTATTGAGTACATGGGTGGGAATATGGCGGACTCTATATTAATATCATGAGTGGAATTGTGAAGGGCTCATTACACGTGTAGTAACATCAGGTATTGAGCACAGGAAGAGTTCATATTACGGGGGTTCGATGTACGTGTAGTAACGTCAGGTATTGAGCACAGGAATGGTTCATACCACGGGGGAGGGGGGTCGATGCACGTGTAGTAACGTCAGGTATTGAGCACAGGAATGGTTCATACCACGGGGAGGGGGTCGATGCACGTGTAGTAACGTCAGGTATTGAGCACAGGAATGGTTCATACCACGGGGAGGGGGTCGATGCACGTGTAGTAACGTCAGGTATTGAGCACAGGAATGGTTCATACCACGGGGGAGGGGGGTCGATGCACGTGTAGTAACGTCAGGTATTGAGCCAGGAATGGTTCATACCACGGGGGAGGGGGGTCGATGCACGTGTAGTAACGTCAGGTATTGAGCACAGGAATGGTTCATACCACGGGGGAGGGGGGTCGATGCACGTGTAGTAACGTCAGGTATTGAGCCAGGAATGGTTCATACCACGGGAGTTCGATGCACGTGCGGTAACAATATCAGCAGTGGGACACATTCCCCTCTTCAATTAGGCCTCTTAAGTGCTTAATCCCACAATAATGAGGAGCTTGCCCGCCCTCAGACTGCCGCTTAACGATTAGGGCTTTCATTAATTAACCTTTGTTAGGGCTGTGTTATGTGAGGAGCCACCAGCTTAAGGCTACACGCTCCACCAACTCTTATAGAGCCGCGGTAATGAGGCTAATGTGTGCGGAAACAGACGCGGTAACTAAGATTATCAGCAGCGTGCAACAAATATGTAGGATCAAGTGCAATTAAATAATGATACTTGGTAGAGGGAAAATTAGTGCTAAATGACCCCACAAGGGATTTATAACATTCTCATGGATATGTAAAGGCGGGAATTCAAGGTTAATTATTAGTATTGTATTTATTGTTATTATTGTATTTGTTATTATTATCATTATCATGTTCATAGGAGTTCAGCTCGTAGGTGGCATACAGCGACTTGAGAAATGGGAAGTAATTAGGAGTGTGTTCAGTACAGCAGTATATAGTGTCTTCAGTATATCAGTATACAGTGTCTTCAGTATAACAGTATATAGTGTCTTCAGTATATCAGTATACAGTGTCTTCAGTATAACAGTATATAGTGTCTTCAATATATCAGTATACAGTGTCTTCAGTATAACAGTATATAGTGTCTTCAGTATATCAGTATACAGTGTCTTCAGTATATCAGTATACAGTGTCTTCAGTATAACAGTATATAGTGTCTTCAGTATATCAGTATACAGTGTCTTCAGTATATCAGTATACAGTGTCTTCAGTATAACAGTAAATAATGTCTTCAGTATAACAGTAAATAATGTCTTCAGTATATCAGTATACAGTGTCTTCAGTATAACAGTAAATAATGTCTTCAGTATACGGTGTCTTCAGTATATCAGTATACAGTGTCTTCAGTATAACAGTAAATAATGTCTTCAGTATATCAGTATACAGTGTCTTCAGTATAACAGTATATAGTGTCTTCAGTACAGCAGTATATAGTGTCTTCAGTACAGCAGTATATAGTGTCTTCAGTATAAGTATATAGTGTCTTCAGTATATCAGTATGCAGTGTCTTCAGTTAAAAACAACAAATGTTTGGCCTGGAGATCAAGCTGTTTTTTTTTTCTTTAATTGTGATGTTATCTGCTGAAGAGGGTCTCTGATCGAGGCTGAAATATACAATGTTTTCTTCTTATTTCATGATCCCTCCATGTGGGATTTAAAAGTTGACAATTTGCTACGTTTTACTAAATTATGAAATCTCAGTTTGCAATTCCCCATCAATCAGAAGCTGACACAAGCTGTCAAACACAGCTCATGCTTCACAATGGTTGTTTGGTAGTTGATCTGTTCGTTTGTTGGTTGGCTAGTTTATTGAGTTCAAAATCTATCGACTACACGAGGGTTCCTAAGTCTGCATGTCACAAGTTCACTACCACTAGTCGAGAATACGTTAATCCCTAAAATAGCGATTAAATTAATCTTTCAGTGTGTATACGCTGAGAGACATACACTTCACGATGTGTATATAACCTTGCCAGAGTTCATCTTCACAGTATGAAATACTTTGTCCTGTTTCAGCTCAATGGCATCGCCCAGGATGTGACTCACAACAAGATTGAACTTTATCAAAGCTTGATAAAGTTCTGTCCTAAGCAAAAACGTCGTTCAAGAGATCTGGGTTCTCTCTCTAGTGGGCATCATAACCCTTTCCCTCTTTCCCCAGAGGAAACTTCATTCTCAAGCCAGTTCCTGATCAACCAGACTGTGATGCTTATCTTGAATCGCGTGTGGCTAGCACCAACAGCCTGACTGACCAGGCCATCAACCAAATTTCCTGCACGGAGACGAGTCTGTGAGCACAATGACCCCCGGAATGGGTAACAGACCAGAGGTAGTTAGACCCCTCTTCTAATATCATCCTTGAGATAATCACTATCGAGTATATATAGCCCGAGATGTGTATGTCTCTCAGGGTATATATACTCAGAGTTTACTTTAATCCCTATTTTAGGTATTAATGTATTCTTCACTAGTCGTTAACAGGTTGCATGCAGCCTCAAGGGAGAAGCGCCAAACCCGTAGGATTATACAGCGCCTGTGGGAAGGATGTGGAAGGTATTCAGGCTTAATTTAGGGAACTGGAGTACAGATCCAATTCCCTAGATCAAGAGCCCCTCACCAGCGTCAAGAAACCTTCCTTGAGGGGAGTTGATAAGCATTAAATCCTATTAATCCATGAAATTATTAGTCTTTACGAGGGGATCCTGAATGTTAGTGAGGGGTCTCTTGATCCCAGAAATCAGAGCTACGTGACTGCTTCCCTCCCACATTCTCCAGGTGTATATTGAGGTATCCTCACAGCAGTTGCTTATTACAGCCATTATGTAAACACCTGTTAAAGCATGCAATCCTGCACATGTTACAGCGACTGTGTAAACGCCTGTTACAGTAGACAGTGACTAGATACAGCAACCATAAACATTTGTTATTGCAGACAATACTGCACTTGTTATAGCGACCAGATAAACAACTCTGTTACAGCGAGCACCCATGCACCAGTTACAGCTATACAGCAACCAAGCCTTCATGTTGCAGCCAGCACTTACCTTAAATACAAACTACAGCGATTACTCATTACAAAACATGCACGATACAGCTACTCACCTCCAATAAATACCTGTTCCAGGTGCTTAACTCAGCCTCCAGTACCTTACCTCACCTGCAATAAAGAATTAACTGCATTAATCTCCCCTACATTTAAATATTAACATAATGATAGTTGTAATAGTTATACAATATAATATATAATTACTATTAAGCTTGATCTTACAATGAAAATCTGTAATACAAGTTATCTCCCGATATTGGTGATGGTGTATAACCCAAATGGGTTATACACCATCACCAATACTTGTAAATCACCAATCTTACAATAATGTTCTCATGATCATAAAAATAATAATAATAATAATAATAATAATAATAATAATAATAATATAATAAGAAGAAGAATAGTAATAACAATAGTAATAATAATAAGAGCAATAATAACAATAGTAGTAACAATAATAATAAGAGTAATAATAATAAGAGTAATAATAACAGTAGTAGTAACAATAATAATAAGAGTAATAATAATAATAATTAATAATAATAAATAATAATAGTAATAATAATTACTAACAATAATTAATAATAATAAATAATAATAATAGTATTAATGATAATAATGATAATAATTATTATTATAATAAGAAGAAAAAAGAATAAATAGAAGAAAATAAAAACGTGTCATGCCAGCATTCACGTATTGGAAATACTTGCAGTAGTGTTCAGTTATAGAGTGAAAATCCGATACATGGACCGCATGCTAGAGTACCTCTTGTTTTACAGACTCTAAACATCGTTTACAGCCACACTCTCCCACAGTAAAAAGTAATATTATAACAGCTCCCACTACAGTACACCGCAGTCATTGCGACCATGTGTTATGTTAAGCAGCTCTTATAACCACCTCTCACTACAGTGGACGCTTGTTAAAGAGGCCAGCCCTACACAAAGTGCTTTTTTGGTGGCGATCATATTTCATGGTGAATGTCATTTATATCCGTAATGCATTGTACTAAGCGAATTTTTAAGCACCACACACACACACACACACACACACACACACACACACACACACACACACACACACACACACACACACATACACAAACACAGATATACACACATACACAATATATACACACACATATGCAAGAGAACTCATTTCAACAGTATTCACAATTAATAGTGATTACCTCTCACAGAAGAGGTCATATTTAATGAGAATATTTAAGCAGGCATGTGTGAGCGTGTTAGGAAGAAGTGGAGACGAATGGATTTTTAGGGACTTGACGAGCTGTTGGAGTTTGAAAACCGGTTAGCCGGACTTGAGTCCTGTAGGTGGGAAGTAGTGTGCCTGACCTCTAAAGGAGGGGGGTTGGGATATTTGTTTAGAGTGACATCTAAACTGTTGTATCTGTGCGCCTCTGGCAAGACAGTGATAGTGTAAATAATAATTAAAGTGTTTCTTTTTTCGGGTCACTCTGCCTCGATTGGGGACGGCCAACGTGTTAAAAAAAATTAAAGCTGTGATATAAGGGCAACTCCTTCACAAAAGTCCCGTCACGTAAACAACTCCTCATAGGAAGAGTTTTCTTACTATAAAGAATCTTTATGCAGACTACGTTTCCTTCACTCCTGAGCGAAACATTATCTAAAAATAATAAATAGCTTTGTTCGTCGGTTTATCCGGTTTAAAATCTTATATAAAAATCTTATATAAAGTCACAGGGTCATTAGAACTGCGTGTCACCTGTACACTACAAGCCAGGGATACTTTAATCCCACAAGTAGGGATTAAATTAAACTATTAAGTGCATACAAACTGTTGCTCTTAGTGCATACACCTCACCAGAGTTACAGACACCGCTTATTATAAAGCTACTATATAGTGAGTTATTTTCTTAATGCGAGTGAATAAAGGGATCCCCAAAAAATAGAAAAGCTTTCTGTATACTCATCAGATACAAGCGCAATTTAATTTAGCCTAATCCAACTAAATATATTTTAGATAAGTTTACAATAATTTAATAATAAAGAAACACAATGAAATATATTTTTTTCGTTAGGTTCAGAATGATTTTTACGAAATTACTGCATACACAAATTTTCGCTTGCCTTATTCGGCAAGAAGAGCGTTGCTATTTATGGCAAAATAGCGAGTTTTACCTATTCGTCACGACATTATATATATATATATATATATATATATATATATATATATATATATATATATATATACGTCAGTTTGCGTGCGGCCGGCAGTAACAGCCTTGATAATCAGACCCTGATCCACCACGAGGCCTCGTCTCAGACCGGGCCGTGGGATCGATGACTCCCGAAACTCTCTCCTTTCATATATATATATATATATATATATATATATATATATATTTTATTAACACATCGGCCGATTCCCACCAAGGCAGGGTGGCCCGAAAAAGAAAAACTTTCGTCATCATTCACTCCATCACTGTCTTGCCAGAGGGGTGCTTTACACTACAGTTATAAAACTGCAACATTAACACCCCTCTTTCAGAGTGGAGACACTGTACTTCCCATCTCCAGGACTCAAGTCCGGCCTGCCGGTTTCCTGAATCCCTTCATAAATGTTACTTTGCTCACACTCCAACAGCACGTCAAGTATTAAAAACCATTTGTCTCCATTCACTCCTATCAAATACGCACACGCATGCTTGCTGGAAAACCAAGCCCCTCGCACACAAAACCTCTTTTACCCCCTCCCTCCAACCTTTCCTAGGCCGACCCCGCCTTCCCTCCACTATAGATTTATACACTCTCGAGGTCATTCTGTTTCGTTCCATTTTCTCTACATGTCCGAACCACCTCAACAACCCCTCCTCAGCCCTCTGGATAATAGTTTTGGTAATACTGCACCTCCTCCTAATTTCCAAACTCCGAATTCTCTGCATTATATTCACACCACACATTGACCTCAGACATGACATCTCCACTGCCTCCAGCCTTCTCCTCGTTGTGACATTCATCACCCATGCTTCACACCCATATAAGAGTGTTGGTATAACTATACTCTCATACATTCCCCTCTTAACTTCCATGGACAAAGTTCTTTGTCTCCACAGACTCCGAAGTGCACCATGCTGACATGTCCACTCCCAAATATCTGAATACATTCACCTCCTCCATACTCTCTCCCTCCAATCTGATATCCAATCTTTCGTCACCTAATCTTTTTGTTATCCTCATCACCTTACTCTTTCCTATATTCACTTTCAATTTTCTTCTTTTACATACCTTACCAAATTCATCCACCAACCTCTACAACTTCTCTTCAGAATCTCCCAAAAGAACAGTGTCATCAGCAAAAAGCAACTGTGACAACTCGCACTTTGTATTTGATTCTTTGTCTTTTAACCCCATACCTCTTGCCAAGACCCTCGCATTCACTTCTCTTACAACCCCATCTATAAATATATTGAACAACCACAGTGACCTCACACATCCCTATCTAAGGCCTACTTTTACCGGGAAATAATCTCAATCTCTCCTACACACTTTAACCTGAGCCCCTCACTATCCTCATAAAAGCTCTTCACTGCTTTCAGTAACCTACCTCCTATTCCATACACCTGCAACATCTGCCACATTGCCCCCCTATCCACCCTATCATACGCCTTTTCCAAATCCATAAATGCCACAAAAACCTCTTTACCCTTTTCCAAATACTGTTCACCTATATGATTTACTGCAAACACTTGGTCTACACACTCCCTACCTTTCCTAAAGCCACATTGTTCATCTGCTATTCTGCTCTCTGTCTTACTCTTACTTCTTTCAATAATAACTCTACCATACACTTTACCTGGTATACTCAACAGACTTATTCCCTATAATTTTTGCACTCTCTTTTGTCCCCTTTACCTTTATACAAAGGAACAATACACGCTCTCTGCCAATCCCTAGGTACCTTACCCTCTTCCATACATGTATTAAATAATAGCACCAACCACTCCAAAACTATATCTCCGCCTGCTTTTAACATTTCTACCTTTATCCCATCAATCCCAGCTGCCTTACCCCCTTTCATTCTACCCACTGCCTCACGAACTTCCCCCACACTCACAACTGGCTCTTCCGCACTCCTACAAGATGTTATTCCTCCTTGCCCTATACACGAAATCACAGCTTCCCTGTCTTCATCAACATTTAACAACTCAAAATATTCCCTCCATCTTCCCGATACCTCTAACTCTCCATTTAATAACTCTACTCTCCTATTTTTAACTGTCAAATCCATTTGTTCCCTAGGCTTCCTCAACTTATTAATCTCACTCCAAAACATTTTCTTATTTTCAACAAAATTTGTTGATAACATCTCACCCATTCTCTCATTTGCTATCTTTTTACATTGCTTGACCACTCTCTTAACCTCTCTTTTTTTCTTCATATACTCTTCCCTCCTTGCATCACTTCTACTTTGTAAAAACCTCTCATATGCTAACTTTTTCTCCCTTACTACTCTCTTTACATCATCATTCCACCAATCGCTCTTCTTCCCTCCCGCACCCACTTTCCTGTAACCACAAACTTCTGCTGAACACTCTAACACTACATTCTTTAACCTACTCCATATATCTTCGACCCCATTGCCTACACTCACTAGCCCATCTATCCTCCAATAGTTGTTTATATCTTTCCCTAACTACCTCCTCTTTTAGTTTATAAACCTTCACCTCTCTCTTACTTACTGCTTCTATTTTCCTTGTATCCCATCTACCTTTTACTCCCACTTTAGCTACAACTAAAAAGTGATCTGATATATCTGTGGCCCCTCTATAAACATGTATATATATAAATATAAATCGTCTTTCTTCTTTCAACATGTCGGCTGTTTCCCACCAAAGCGGGGTGGCCCAAAAGAAAAAACGAAAGTTTCTCCTTTTATATTTAGTAATATATTCAGGAGAAGGGGTTACTAGCCCCTTGCTCCCGGCATTTTAGTCGCCTCTTACGACACGAATGGCTTACGGAGGAAGAATTCTGTTCCACTTCCCCATGGAGAATAAATATAAATATATATATATATATATATATATATATATATATATATATATATATATATATATATATACATATACATATAATAACACACACACAAAGTATACGAGTAACCCACATTCAACAGCACATAAAAAACGCAAATATTTTCT